>VFFE01007199.1:4544660-4738006 GCA_008921705.1 Burhinus oedicnemus | reverse complement strand
GGGCGGGGAGGGAGGGGGAGGAAAAATGGAGTGGCAAAACTGTTCACAGGTTTTTCCAGGAGAACATATCCCTAACCTTTTGGTTAAATATGAAACACCATTGAAAGAAGTGAAAGAGATTCGGGTTGCAGAGACTCAAGTGAAGTTTTCATTAATTGACTGCAGAAAGAAAAAAATGGGTCTCAAAGAAGAAGAGGAAGCTTTGTGAAAAGACTTTATGATCACACTCTGCTTAATGTTTTTTGAGATGTGATCATTTGATGCTTTTTTTTAAAAAAAACATATTTTTTTTTCCTCTCAGTTTTAAGCAGGAGTGAGACACATCAGGCTGACTCGGGCTGCCTGACTCTGAGAGCTCCCAGGGCACGTAGGGTCCATATCCATCCTTCTGCACAGACATGGACCTTGGCATTTTAACTCTAATGAGTAAGTTGCTTGAAAGTCAGTACAAGTGATTTTTTTCAATTTGACATGGATGCTTTTAAGAGCTGCATTTTAAAAATATGAAGGAAACAAAACGTTCTATCTCTTCCCTTTGTAGTTGCATGCAGTCATCAATTGCCTTTGTGTAATAGGTGCCCCGCTTCTTCATGCAAACTGAGGGGAAATATAATTCAGTAGGAGCCACCCTCATTATGAAACTGTCTTTGATGTCCAGACAGAGGGCAAACAACACATTTATTAGAAATTGTAGCTTGTAAACAAAAAATCCCTGCTAACCACAGTTTTTCAGCAAATGACTGCGAGGCTGAGAAGGAAGACTAAACTATCTGGTGGCTACTTGAAATGGCAAAGCCAGAATCTGATCTTACTTAGCTTGATTTTACCAGTGTAACTCAGTTAATCCTTGATTTATGTTCATACAAACCAGAATCAGACTGTTAGATTTTAAAGTAGCTATGAAGGAGGAGCTAAATAAAACCTGCCTCTTGGACCTAAATGTTTGGACCACATAAGTGAGGAAAAATACACTGATTTTCCCATATATACACACACGCGTGCGTGCGCGTGTGTGTGTGTGTGTGTGAGGGAGAGAGAGAGAGCGGGCATGTGTGTAGGTTCATGTGAGAGTTAAACAATGACAACACGAAGAGTTACCTTACTTTAAAATGGAAGCTTTAGCAAGACACAGCAAATTAAAGACATACTATTTAATAAATAACAGTAAAGAACCAAGAATTCTACACATTTACACTCACTGTTTAACAGGTATAACACCATTCTTATTTATCACCCTTCTGCTGACTTCAAGTATGCTCTAAGAACAATTTCCAGTTTTCAATATTACAAGTACCTGGCATGTATGAAGATAATTGTACAAATTGGTATTTACGAATTGCAGCTTTCTATAAATACACGAGAAGGAATGTGAAGCAGCCAGTCCAACAAACAGATGACCAGGGGCACAGTGGCGCTTTTAGAAGTGAGTGTACTTAACATTTTATACAAGACCTTGGCTTTGTGCAAGTTCATGACCTACTAAAAACCTTGTATGACTTACTAGCAGGTCTCACCTCATTCTTGGACACAAGATACCGATCAGCATGAATGCTACTGTTTCTACATGTTTTACTATCCTGTCCTTTAGTCCCCAGGAGTAACAAACCTAAAGCCTGTTTGAAGAATGGAAACACTTCAACTAAATGTCAGGTTTTCATGTGTATATGGCTCTGATTTCCGATTCATTGTACAATTTAGACAAAAGACAGCTCTTAAGCAAAAGAGAATATTACAGAGGCAAAATATAATGCACATTTTGTTGTATAGGCATGAATTTGCAAACAGACTGCACAGTCTACCTAAAGAATTGAAAAGTTTAATGACTTAGATTGTGGGTCAAGGTGGCAGATGTGAAAAGAAATCGCCGTTTTGCGGCTTTATATTGGAACATGTGTTCCATGACCTATAATCATTCTGATATACAGTCCTAGAATCATGTGTTTGCTTCTTTTTACCAACTAGTAAAAAGTATGAATAAAAGAGAACTCTGTAAGTGTAATAATAATCTTGCAATTCAGAAACCACTGTAGTTGTGGTGCAACTGATTCTGCACAGCTTCTTTGCAGTAACAATAAAGGGACAAGAGTAGATGACTAAAATTAGCAGTAATTCCAAAGTAGATGTTGATGCTAAACAAAAATATCACAGGATGGCAAACATATCTCATTCTAAAAGTAATAGGAAGGGGGCATGAGAACCATATAGTAAAAAAGGTGTAAGAAAAAACAGAGATACCATTTATATAATAAATATTTGTGTAATTTGCTGTGGGGGAAAAACAAATACACAGTACCAAAAATTCCACCCTACATCTCAGGAATAAATTACCTCTTCCCTCTCTGAAGTCACCAGCCCGTGTAATATCAGTTCTCAGTTTCTTCGGTACCCTTTGCAATTTATTTCTGTCTGAATTTCAGTCTTCCAGTTCTAGGTCAGAGATGGTGGATTCTGTGTGTGACAGAAGGAAATTGCCGCAATGCGGTGACTGCTCAGCCAGCCTTGGTTCTTGCTTCGTGTTGCAATTCCCTCACCAAAGTTGCATAGAACATGCCTTCAGCTTGCTTGGAATAAATTCCTAATAAAAATTACTATGGACTGCTGACAAAAGCACCCTTTTTCCTATGATGAGATAAAGCACCCTCCAATGCCATCTAGTGATGCTGATAGGATCTTATTAAAAAACCCGGATCGTGTGCATTCCAAATAACTTTTATGCTTGTGTATAGTATGATCCTTATGCTTTCATAGCAAACCCAGAACAATTTTTCTTCAACTAATTTCAGCAGTTTTTACTAAGTTAATCAGTTAATTTACTATACTGTTAGTATATTGCATTTTCGTTCCTTCCAAATGGTTTGGCGATGTAAGAGGCCACTGAATCTGCTCCAGCTGTCACCTGGGAAGGCAAGTTACTTGGTGCCATATTCCATGTTGAATGCCCGTAATTCAAATTCTACCACGGGACCATGTGAAGCTGGCTATTCAGTACCTTCCAAGGGACATGCATCTCACTTTAAAGCAGAGCTCCAAATGCAGAATCCTACAGAAAAATACTAATAATTTAAAAACTACACATTATTTTTTGTAGCAAACCAAATATGAATGGCATCAAATTTCTGTTGCCGTGTCTTCTTGGAGCTATTGAGGCTGATAAGATTTCATACAGCCACAGAAAATCTGGGGAAGGGAACACAGAGGGGATGAAGGAGGGAATGGCAAATTTGCTGTGTTTAATGTATTGAACACCATCTGTATTTTATTCAAATAGGGTTATATATTTTGTGAAAATAAAAACCAGCTTCATGAGTCAGTGTGTGCAAGGCAGTCACTTGAATATCTATAATGGGAAACATGTTTTAGGTTGGAAGTTGCAAAGGGAAATCAAATGTTTGAAGTGTCAAAGTTGGAAAAATATAAAATACGCCTGACACCGTAGCTATTGAAGCCAAAATGAATAAATCATCGTCTCAGGAAAGAAAACCCCACCAAGCTCTTGGCTATAACCTTCATTTTCCTACACTCAAATAAAATTACATACAACCTGATAATTTAACCAGACTTGTCAATAAGAACGGATGGCTTCAACAGACACTATCACTTCATGCTTCAGTGTAGACTTCAGAAGCATCCAGTATATAATCCAAGAAATAAATTCAATGTCAAAATTTTCTCTTTAAGTTGATAGATAGAAGAACCTTACGCAGTGGAGCTGATGTAAAATATGTCATACTGCAGAACACTAGAGTAAAATGAAATTAATGCCAGCTCAGTAGTTTATTCCCTATGTACAGCTTTTCCTCAGCAGTTATACAAGAAGTATTTTAGTATCTTTCTAAGTAGGGCAAGCATGACTTCCAAGAAGGAATTTGAGAGAAACTTTGAGGTTACAGTAACAGGAGCCTGAGTTTACACTCCAATTCCTGTTACAGTCTTGGTATTGATTCTGGTCAAGTTTTACGCCATTTTCTCTTCATGTTAGGCTCAGTGTCATAAATGTGATTTGCAAACATAATAGTACCTATCTGTGCTTGCCCAGGGAAAGTTATCGGGACATTGGGTCAGGATTAAGGGGAACACAGGGGCAGGTGACGTTACAGTGGGGGTCTGCTACAGGCCATCTCACCAGGATGATGGAGCAGATGAGGCCCTCCTTTGACAGATAGGAATGACATCACATTCACAGGCCCTGGTCTTCATGGGGGACTTCAGCAACCCCTATATCTGTTGGAGGGACAACACAGCAGGGCACAAGCAATCCAGGAAGTTCTTGGAGTGTCAATGACAACTTCCTTCTCCAAGTGGTAGAGGAGCCAACAAGGAGAAGAGCTATGCTGGACCTTGTCCTTACCAACAGGATGGGGCTAGTGGGGAATGTTAAGCTCAATGGTATCACTCACAGCTGCAGTGATCATGAAATAGTAGAGTTCAGGATCCTTAGGGCAGCGAGAAGAGTGTGCAGCAAGATCACTACCCTGGACTTCAGGAAAGCAGACTTTGGCCTCTTGAGACATCTAATTAGTAGGGTTCCATGGGATAAAGCACTGGAGGGGAGAGGAGCCCAGGGAATCTGGTTAGTAGTCAAGGATCACCTCCTCCAAGCTCAGGAGCGATGTATCCCAACAAAGAAGTCAGGCAAAAAAACCAGGAGGCCTGCATGGATGAACAAGGAACTCCAGGACACACTCAAAAGCAAAAAGGAGGCCTACAGAGGCTGGAAGCAAGGACAGATAGCCTGGGAGGAATACAGAGAAACTGTCCAAGCAGCCAGGGACCACGTTAGGCAAGCTAAAGCCCAGATAGAATTAAATCTGGCCAGAGACGCCAAGGGCAACAAGATAAACTTCTATAAGTATGTCAACGATAAAAGGAAGACTAGGCAAGATGTATGCCCTCTCCAGAAGGAAACAGGAGGCCTGGTCACCCAGGATATGGAGAAGGCTGAGGTACTCAATGACTTTTTTGCCTCGACCTTTGTCAGCGAGGGCTCTAGCCACATTGCCCAAGTTGCAGAAGGAAAAGACAGGGGCTATGAGAATGAAGAACCACCCACTGTAGGTGAAGATCAAGTACGAGACCATCTAAGGAACCTGAAGGTACACAAGTCCATGGGACCTCATGAAATCCGTCTGAGGGTCCTGAAGAAACTGGCGGATGAAGTTGCTAAGCCACTTCCCATTATATTTGAAAAGTTGTGGCAGTCTGTTCAAGTTCCCACTGACTGGAAAAGGGGAATGGTAACCCCCATTTTCAAAAAGAGAAAAAAGGAAGACCTGGGGAACTACAGGCTGGTCAGTCTTGCCTCTGGCCTGGCAAGATCATGGAGCAGATCCTCCTGGAAACTCTGCTAAGGCACGTGGAAAATAAGAAGGTGATCGGTGACAGCCAACATGGCTTCACTAAAGGCAAATCATGCCTGACAAATTTGGTGACCTTCTATGACAGGATTACAGCATGGGTAGATAAGGGGAGAGCAACAGACATCATCTACCTGGACTTGTGCAAAGCATTTGACACTGTCCCACATGACATCCTGGTCTCTAAATTGGAGAGACATGGATTTGACCAACAGACCACTCGGTGGATAAGGAACCGGCTGGACAGTTGCACCCGAAGAGTTGCAGTCAATGGCTCGATGTCCAAGTGGCAAGCAATGATGAGTGGTGTTCCTCAGGGGTCGGTACTGGGACCGGTGATGTTTAACATCTTTGTTGGTGACATGGACAGTGGGATTGAGTGCACCTTCAGCAAGTTTGTCGACAACATCAAGCTGTGTGGTGTGGTCGACATGCTGGAAGGAAGGGATGTCATCCAGGGGGACCTGGACAGGCTTGAGAGGTGGGCCCGTGCAAACCTCATGAAGTTCAACAAGGCCAAATGCAAGGTCCTGCACATGGATCAGGGCAAACCCAAGCACAAATACAGGCTGGGCAGAGAATGGATCGAGAGCAGGCATAAGGAGAAGGACTTGGGGATGTTGGTGGATGAGAAGCTCAACATGAGCTGGCAATGTGCACTTGCAGCCCAGAAGGCCAACTGTATCCTGGGCTGCGTCAAAAGAAGTGTGGCCAGCAGGTCAAGGGAGGTGGTTCTGCCCCTCTACTCGCTCTCATGAGACCCCACCTGAAGTACTATGTCCAGCTTTGGAGTCTTCAGCAAGAAGGACATGGACCTGTTAGACTGAGTCCAGAGGAGGGCCACGAAGATGATCAGAGGGCTGGAGCACCTCTCCTATGAAGGCAGGCTGAGAGAGTTGGGGTTGTTCAGCCTGCAGAAGAGAAGGCTCCGGCCTTCTAGTATCTGAAGGGGGCCTACAAGAAAGCTGGAGAAAGACTTTTTACAAGGGCATGTAATGATTGGATGAGGGGTAAAGGCTTCGAACCGGAAGAAGGTAGATCTCAGGAAGAAATTTTTCACTCTGAGGGTGGTGAGACACTTGAACAGGTTGCCCAGGGAAGCTGTGGATGCCCCATCCCTGGAAGTGTTCAAGGCCAGGCTGGATAGTGCTTTGAGCAATCTGGTCTAGTGGGAGGTGTCCCTGCCCATGGCAGGGGAGTTGGAACTAGATGATCTTTAAGATCTCTTGCAACCTAAATCGTGCTATGATACTATGATTCTCTGGTGTTTTCTGGCTTTGTCTCCATCAAGGTTTTATTTATAATAAATGAAGTAGCCTAATGGAGAGGTGAGAATACTGCCTTTTTAGCTGCAACCTGACATGCCATAATTTGGGCAAACTGAGGACTTTCATTTACTGTTTAAGATGCATACATACCTATTTATTTATTCATCAGAAGGGAATAGTCCCTGGAAATTGCAAATCAAAATAACACCTCATTTTTATTTGCTGAAAATAACCTTGCTGGCCTTTTACTTGCTAAAATACGTTAGCTGGTCTAAAGCCTCTGCTGTGTGTAACCTGAGCTGAATGCACCAGTGAGGGAAAGAGTGCTTGGGACTGGATTTGGCATCCCAAAAGCTCTCTTTCACTCTGGGCCTAGATACATGTTGCAAAAGACTTTTCTTACCTGTTTGGGCTCTGTACAGGTCTCAGAGGGCTGTAGTCCCCCTAGGAGCTGTCGGAGTGCTCCACCTACTCTGTCCTCTCTGATTTCCTTCTCTTTCCCAGCCGTGATGCACAGCAAGCAGTGCAGCTTCTCAGCCATGGTTTTACACTGTGAGAACGCCCCAGCTTCACCATGCGAATTACTTATAGAGGTAAGTTGGACTTCTCCTGAATGGTGCCAGGTAAGCAAACTGGGCAGATGACACAAACTCCAGTACCTTCCCCCACACTAAGCAGCAACTAGCTTTCAAAAGGTCCTGTTGGCTTTCAAAGGATCACGTGAAGTTAGGCGTCCTTTATCATGATCAAGAATAGCAAAACTGTGGTCACACTGAGAGTCTGTCACCAAGGAAACTTTCATCTGCTCCAAAATGACCCTGATGGGTCTGACCAAAAAGCCGGTTACCCTGGCTGCTGATGTCTGACAGTAGCTGGCAAATGACCCCAAAGGAAAGAATAAGTACGGATCTGACCCTTCTTCTGACACTCTCCTCCTCTCTGTCAAGCAGCAGTTCAGCATTTACACAAGTCTAAATTATTAAACCAACTCCAGTCATTATCTACAAGAGTGTCATATCACTTGTCTTGGCAGCTGTGGCAGGACCAGTATCTCCAACTTTGAAAATAAACTCCTCAGCTTTGGCTTGATGCATATACAGTGGCAGGAAATTGTTATTCTGTGACTGAGTGCTTTTCTATTGACATAATATCTTAATTAAATCTGCAAATGGAACACGTCTTTGGTGTTTTCAGTAATTTTTTTTCCTCTGTGAATTACATTCAATATTTGTTTGTTCATCAGCCAGAAATGCAGTCCAAGGGAAGTTGGAAACAATGCTCAGCTTAGAATCTTGGTATTAGCACATGTAGTCCACATCAGGCCATTAAAAACATATATTTAGCAAAACCTCAGCCTCCACAAAGAAGGTGGGGCTTTTCACCATCCTTGAAAATTAAGGTAAACCTCTAGGAGAAGATGATATTGCTAGGTGTAGATTGGAATTTCTTATTATTCACCTCTTGAACAGTTAGTTAGGAAAGTTTCTTAAAGTACCTCTGCTGATGCAACTACAAAACATGCAATACTGCATTCTTTTTGACATACATTACTATTATATAGATCTGAACTAAACAATAAGTTTCTGCTTTTTCTGGATATAGTTTGTAAGAACAGCTGAGGCAGATTCAGTGCTATCTGATCCCGTAGCGCAGGATCTCCCTCCACTCTCAGTTGCTGAGTTCTGGTCCACAATTACCTTACTGAATGAATGGATTATAGGTTGAACTAATTCAGGAATTATGGTTAGGTAACTGAACACTGAATTTGGGCTATTAACTTCAGATGACTCTGTGGATATGAAATACCTAATGTGTCTTTTGTTTTACAACATTGTTGTTAAATTCAGTGCTTGGAATGCAAGTCTTAAAGCATGTCCAAAATCTCTCTTTTGAGGTCCCCTGTTAATCAAACATACTTACTAGAAGACATTTATATGCATGAAATCATTATTGTTTTCCAATCTCCGATTACACTTAATGTGGTAAACTTGAAAAGCCCAGTGATCAAAGGTATTAATTACTCTGTCTCATACACTGAATACCTTTGCTGTAAATGAACATAAGAGATCTGATCCTCCTTTCAATCTGCATGAAGATTTTATGTATGATTCTTTATCTCCAAATGTCTAAATTTCAAAGATATAGTTATCCAGCTTCCTGGCAACTGTAGAAGACTAGTAAGAACAAAATACAAATGGCTAATGAATTGGAAAAGCTGAGATTCCCCTACTCTTGAGAACAACTCTTGAGAACAACTTGTGTCCTATCTCCTAAACAAGAAAAATGTTTGCTAAAACCTGCAGGAGTGCAGAGCACAAAGGAGGGGAGAGAGAGAAGCCTGCCTGTTTTCCCTGAACTGTTGTGTTCACTCATGGGACTCAACTCAAAAAGCTTGCTGCTGTCACGTGAGGTGCATGAGAGGCAAAGGAGGCTTAGAACATTTACATTATAGCTACTTCAATTTGCCTTTCTTCGCCTTCTGGTTTCTTGCTCTCTATCATGTTACACTATCATTCATATATAACAGTTGTATGTGAAGTGATGGCTTAAATCTATTTTGTCATAAAAAGGTCAAATTCCCACTGCCAACCAATCCTTTCTGCACTGGACTGCAAAATGAGGGCTCCTCATGCAGCCGTTGCTCTCAGGCTAGTCCTAGCCCAATACAAACAAAGCCATTGACTTCAGTGTGCCTGTTCGTATGAATAAGGCCTGTAAGATACGGCCTGTACATTCCAAATTGCCTCTTTTTTGTGCCATTCACACCAGGGATTAATATCTGTGGGAGGCTTTTGTGAAGCCTTCACCCTCTTGCCCTTCCAAAGTCCAGCTGTAGCTGTGACTTCAAGGATGCAGCTACACTTTTTAGCCATACTGCCCCTTTGTAAAACAACCCTTTAGTTTAGCATGCAGACACTGAAAATTTTCTTCCAGTCTGCAGTTAAAGTCCCAAATTGCCTTTCTTGGAATATTGTTGGAAAGGTTGAAAGCCAGTGCTTTTCAGTTCCCACTGTCAGTTGATACTTCCCTGCCCTCTGTCAAAATTTTGAAGTTAAAGAATGGCAGCGGCCATGGAATAGAAGCTGTCTATTAGCTCACCTAAGAAATGATGCATTGAATATTCATTGTTCCCTATTGCAAAATGTCATTTTTCCATGAGTACTGCTTGAAGCGGTACAGAGAATACATTTGCATAAACCATTTGTCAGAAACAGAAGACTCTTTGTGAAGAACTATTAAGAAGCCACATAATCTACTTTTCTGTTCTTATGCAAGTTCCAGGGAGAACACAGTGCTCCTTTGTAAACAGAATCTAAATACAAGTGCTGGGTGTGTTTTTTCTGCAATCAGGATTCCATAAATAATAAAATTGGAGTTCAAAACCAGAAGTACCTGAAATTATTAAAAGTAATGTTAATGATTTCCTGGCAGTATTTGAGATCCAGAAAGTTTAACACTATTAATATCCATGCCATTTTGACCGAGCTGAACTCCCTCTCCCTGGTTCTGCTAAATAAAGCCATAATTAATCTGCAATACAAATTTTGGTATCTCCAGTTCCTGGGGAAAAGCGTTTTTATAATACATCAGGGGAAGTTGATTCTGTAAATTCAGTTGTGGGTTTTAATAGCCTTCATAATTCATTGCTGTCTAAATGATTTTCTGCTTTTATTGCCTGTTGGAGCCCTTTTGTCTAGATAGGTGGCCTTGAAGGTTGCTTTTTTTTATGATACCACCTTTCCTCCTTAACGTTTCATTGCCCTTCTCCAGTAGCTGATCTCGTGCACGCTTAAGGAGGCCCTCCACCACCTCCATGATCACACAGATTGGGATAAGTAAGCCAGATAAGTCAAGGCAAACAAAGCCCAAGTGTGGCATACTGAACAGGCAAAGAGATTACTGCTCATGCGATTAACATCTTTTCATGCCCCTTCTCCCACTGCAAGATGGTCTTGTTTCCTTTTCAGCGAACAACATAGTTCAAGTATTTACTTGTTGCATTTCCCTGCAGTGAATTGTTCAGGCGTTTCTGCCATTCCTTGGGAGCCCTCCTGTGCCTGGCTGTGCTGCAGAGGGGAGGCGCAGGGGCAGTGCTGCTCAGCGGGGAAGCACTGGCAAAAAAGCTCCGCACGTGTTTTGCCAGACAGCCTTGGCAGAGAGTGCATTAATGTAATCACTTTCTGTTTTATTAACGGATAACTCTTTGTTTGAAACGAAATATGAAACCTTTGCAGATAACATATGCCCTCAACGCACAGTGACAGTCATTTGGATTAGCAGAATGCAGCCAGTTACCTGCAACTATTATCAACAAAAGTCATATGGACTAATTATATATCACCTTTAATCCCAGTGTATTAGTCTCCTGCCAGTATTCATTCACACTGGCCAGTCATGCTAGGTGCTGAGTGCCTCCCGATACCAGGCAAAACCAAGGTGCCCCAGTGTTTCCTGGGGCAGTACTGGACCTGGCTGGAAGCCCCACAATGCTGTTTTCTGTGTGCCAGGTTTTCCAGCTGATTACATTCCAGAATTCAAATGGAAAATAAATAAATTGATAAAGTTAAAAAAAAGGAAAGGGAAAAGTGTAGGAACCCCCAAATCCAGGAGGCCTAGTTTAAATTAGCCACATTTAAATGATTGTATAATGACACTTTATAATTGCACAGTTCTAGATTCAGCACGGCAGCTATGCACAAAAGCCCTGTGAGACTACAGTTGCACTGCAGGCTAAGCCCAAGCTTAAGTACACAGAAATATTCCTCATTGCTCACCCCTTAGAGTATGTCCCAGACTTGGGGCTCAAATCCTTGATCCATCAGCCTTTTAGTTAATTACACCAAATAGCACAAATTCAGCAAGAGGAACTGAGATCTCTTTTTCTCAGGAGCTACAGATAGTAGTACCAATTGAATTCTGCAAATGTCCTCCCTGGATTTTTAATTAATTTATTTGGCTCACAGCTCTTTGGTGTTTGCTTTCCATAAAGTTTGTGTGATCAGACTTTACTGGCTCAAATATTTGCAGAAAGTGGATTACTGGAAAACTTGAGGAAACACATTTCAATGTAAACATGAAATGATTTCTTCCGGATGTTTTCATTCACACATTCAGTGCAGAAACAGAGCCAAATCGATCTGAGGACTTTTGGCCAATCTCCTCTGAACAGCACACCCAAATGTGCTTATCAGTGACTCTAGCAAAAAATTACAAGCCTGTCTGATTAAGAGGACTGAGTGATGATCGACTTGCATGTATTCAGAAAAGAGGCAAATTTCATCAAAGTCTTAAGGGCTTGCTGCAGCCCTGACTGAGGCTGAAGGTAATTTTTCCTGTGGGGTTTCACACTCCAGGATGTGGTGTGTGTCCCACGCCTGCTTCCGTCTCCGTTCCCCCCTTCTGTGCTCCCTCGCTCTGCTCCTGCTCCTTCCCCTGCTGGGGTGTGCCAGCTCACAGTGAGAAAAGATTTAAAACTATCCACCAATCTCCTTTACTGATCTAACCAAGGAACAAACCAATGCAAATCAGAATAGTATTTGGTGGAAATAGGAAGTATTTAATTTTAACTTACGTTTAACTTACTCAAGAGGGTTTGTTACATGCTAAATGGAAAGCATGTAAGACAATCAGGAGCAGTAAATGCCAAATGGCAATCACGTAAGATAATCAGAAGCAGCTTTAAATATTTTAAAATGCATTGATGGCAATATCAATATTTTGTTTCATGGTCACTTGTTCATTATTTAGTTGTTTATTTCTTTGATAAAGTGCTTTTAAGAGACAGTGAAAGAAGTATTTACCTTATGCTCTGAAGTTTTTCAACAGCAGATGAGTTTTAGACACACATCTTTTATCATCAGCATACCTCTGTTTTCAACTCTGGTACATAACAGCTCATTCAGTACTACTCAGCAAAGCTGGTTTGATAACTGATGGTGCAGGCAGAGAACTGAACTCTGAGGTTCTTAACTCTGAACTTAATTTAACTCCGAGGTTAATAGTAAAAGTATATCCCATGTACTTATTCTTCTATCTATAGATCCAAGAGCTTGAAAACAGCTGTGCCCTTTGGGTGAATTATTTACTTTTGGTTAGTAACAGCATTTAGTTTAGCATCCATGGATCCAACCGTTGGCATCCTTGCTGGAATGCAGAAGGGTGCCAGGTAATAATGGATTTACAGTGTTAATATGTGAGGCTGGGGTGGATCGGGTGGCTTCAAACAGGGGCGTGCCCTGTGGTGCTGTGTAGTCTTTATACTGGAGAAGGCCATGCTGCTCAAAGATCTCATTTTCACGCAGTGTTTATGAAATACACTAGCTGGGTGTCAGAGTACTCACTTTCCAAGACAGGAAAGTTTTGTTCTGCTTTTAAATGTTTCTTAACTGTGTTCTGCAGTCTCGGCAAGAATACAATTTTTCTGATCCTTGAACTGGTAGCTGTCACATGGGCTTTTTGGGCTGAGGTTTTTGAAGTGATTATTGCAGCCAGGCACTTAACTATCAACTATATTTAGTAAGAGACAATCCCTAAACTCTTCTGAAAATCTCAGTCTTTCTAATAAAGTAAAAATCTGGGTTTCTGAACTGCCCAGGTGAAATTACTCTACAGAGTAACTGTGCAGAACAACGGGTAAAGGACAAGCCTATGCACATTTTGTGTACTATTGTTCTTCTGGCTGCAGAAACCTGGCACTGGTGCAAAGAACTTGGGCAGCCAGCTGGAAAACTTAATCCTGAATATTTTACTAAAAATAAATGATTGCTCTTCAAAGACAAAGAAGAAAATAGTATGAAAATAGTTCTTATATTCAAAGTATATCCCTATATGTCCCTTTTCAGGGATGTTCTTCTGATCTTTATGTTCCTCAAGTTCCATATTTATATTGATTTAAAATTGTATCTGTAAATTCCTCCTCTCATAAATATGTTAATTGGACACATATTTGTACTGAGAAAACGAGTTTCTAAAGAGCAAACGCTCCAAATGAATGGTATATTTTGTGGCATGCTGCAGAGAGGGGTGATTAATATGATCCCCAAACGCAACAGGTTCTGATAAATAGGATTACAAACTTTGCCCTTCAAAACACAAACTGGGTGTATGACGTTTTTTGCAGAATGGAGGCCTGCCCAGAGCCATGAGTTTTTGTGAGCTCTTGCATCCGTTACTTCTTTCTGGTCTGACTTGTGTCCAAAATAAGGTGCTGGCAGTCAGCAAGTTGCCATGTATCTTGCAGAAACACTAACCTGTCAGCTGAGTGATGACTCCAGACTCAGCATTCCCTCAGCTCTCACTTGTGACAGTGATTGCCAAAGCTAGTGCTGAACCAGATAAGGTGGGAGGAACAAGCACAAAGTACTCCTTTGGATTCCTTTTGAATTTTTGAACAGTGACACGTCATATGGCCTTATGTTCTTTAGATAGCCTAAGGCTGTGCATTCGCGAAGAAAGAATGCAGAGTCATTATTTCTCACTCTCTGTTTGCAGGCACGAAATTAAAGTCTCCCATGTTGTGCCAGAATTTAAGAGTGCATTACTTTAGCAGCAACCAGGATTACTAATATCACCTTTTTATCAGGGCCTGGTGGGAGACCAGCTTAGCAGAGTGGCTAGAACTTTCAGGAGAGCCTGAGCATCTCCTGGGCTTAAAAGGAGAAGGCAGGATGAGAGAGGCAGGGCAGCAGTTGTTCTGTTTTTCAGAAAAGGTTAAGACAGTGCTCTGGTGCAAAGGGAGGGAGCGTGATCTGCTGGGGACATCTCTGCCCAAGCGCTTAGAGGGGCGATCGCTTAGGTGTTGCTTGAGCCTCACCATTTCTGAAGCTGCTAGCTCTGCTGGGTTTATGCTTGTGCCACAGAGAAGCGTGTAAATCTGTGGAGGACCCAAACCAGCCTGTTTAGCTGATGCAGCAGCTTGAAAGTTTGGGAAAAACCAACCCACCCTAAGCGAATTCCTCCATGACAGATCCAGGGCGGGTGGAAGCATCACAGGAAAGTTTATTTGACAAGAATTCATTGTAATAGTCCCAAGACACCCACAATATTTAATATCTACACAGAAGAGTAGCTGCCACATGAAACAGCATCATCTTGATTTTAGGGCATCCCTTCTACCGGCTAAATTTACCACTTTTCCAGTCATTGATCTATCTGGGATTTCTTTTCAAATTCATGTGAGTTTTATTAAATGTTGGGTAATATGTGACCCCATCAAGTGAATGCAGTGTCCACTTGGGAGACTTTTGTTCTATTCAGACCTTTGTTGACAATGCCGCAAGCTCAGCCATGGGCTGCTAGGGGGCGGGAAGCCCGGGCTGAGCCGCGCTTTGATTGATTTGCACAATAGGAACAAAAATATTCCTGAAACTCTTGAGATCACTCAACTCTTCCTGCCAGACTTCCATGAAATATAACATGCAATCAATTTAGCTTACAGCCAAATTCTCCCCTTTCAGCCCCCTCTTCCCTTTGGTGTGTCAGCGAAGATAAATGAAAGAAGCAATAAGGAGTACAAACAGCAGTAGCAAGGAAAGCAGCAATTGCTTGAGGAGGGGGGACTCATGGTGCCAGGCCAAAGCAGAACCCACAACAACTTGACCAAACACAGGAATGAATGAAAGGTCCTTTTGAAAGGGCAAAAGAAAGACCGCGTTGACCTCTTGGCAGAAAGAGGAAACTTCAAAGGGTTTACAACAGTTAAAAGACCCAGTTACACGCAGCAAAAATCACTTGCATTGGATGCTAACACAGCGAAACTAAACAACCTCACAGTAAGAGATATAGCAGAAGGGTGAGTAGAGGGGGCATATTTTCCCCTAGTCACTGGAAAAATGTCGAAAAGGCTAATTCTGTCAGTCTGGTGTTAGGCATAGGGTTCTTCTCAAAGCTGTACATGTGAGGAAAACAGAAACTTAGACAGAGCTCCTAAGAGGCTTTGGAAAAGTCAGGCGCTTGTTTTCTTTCCATTTTTTTCTCACCAAGAAATGTTCTCATCATGTGCTTCTTTTGGAAACATTTGGCAGTTCCTTAGGTGTGACAGAAACTGTGTTTGAGGAAGTTAGAACTAATGAAAAAGGGTATTTAAAGAGAAAGCTTCTGAATGATCTGAGTGTTGTATATGCTTTATGAAAACTATATTGAAAACAAGAAAAAAGTGCTAATTGCCTGGGATAGTTGAATTCTGCCGTTTTTCTTCACCCAAGGTTCAGGTTTTTTACTTGCTTGGAAGGTATTTGATCACGCATGTAATTTTAAGCAAGAGAGGGGGCCGCTGGCTGCAGTGAGACTGTGCTCAGGGTTGAGCAAGTGCATGAAACCTTTTGCTAGACAGTGGTCTTGCAGGGCTCTGTCACTGAATTCCAAGGATTTGAGAGCAAGTAAGTCACAGCACTTCAATGAACAAAGACTTTCCTCTTTAATCTACTCTAGTTGGAAAAGATAAGACCTCAAATGGAATCTACTTCAAGACTAGATTACACATTAAGATAAGCATAATATGATAAGGACCAATGGACACAGCTTCTGTAAGGGAAAATTGTGCTGCTCTATCTTTCAAGAATTCCTTGAAAAGTGCATAAAGTAAGAGATGAAATGTATCTTTCGAACATAATTTACATGGAATTTCAAAAGCCTTCTGACAGGACCCTGTGTGAGAGGCTTTGAAATAAAGCAAATAGTAAGTCATGTTGCCAACCTATAGGATGCTTGGAATTCATAGTAAATAGCCAATTTTAAATTAAGAGAGCAATAAGAAAACATGTTGGGCTGCTGTTTATTATTTGAATTATTTTGGAAAAAGAGATTGAATGCAATTTGTTAACAAATGATTCTGGATTGGTAACAACTAAAGAGAGCCACTCTTTCTAGGACACTCCTAAAAATACTTGCATTCCCCCAAAGCATTCATTCTTCCATCCATCTATCATCATTCTGGCAGCTCTAATGAAAAGAAGTATGTGTTAGAAAATACAATAAACTTCTCATTATTGTAATGGACTTCTATCTAACATGGTTCCCTGAGGAAACAGATACGAATCATTGTGACTATTACAGCTTAATGAATATGCCTTTCCGAAATAAACTAACAGAGAGAAGGATTAGAGAAGTACTTTACAGAAGTGATATCTCACTGTAATAATAATTTAATAGAAAACTATGAATGATACATTTCCACTTGCACCATGGTTCAGGATTGGATAGCTCAATATAAATTGACATGCTGTATTTGGTTTGCGTGGAAAGGTTTTTGTAGTGGGGGGGCTACAGGGGTGGATTCTGTGAGAAGCTGCTAGAAGCTTCGCCTGTGTCTGATAGAGCTGATGCCAGCCGGCTCCAAAGATGGACCCACTGCTGGCTAAGGCCGAGCCCATCAGCGACGGTGGTACCACATCTGTGATAAAACATTTAAAAAGGGGGGGAAAAAGCCCTGCACAATTGCAGCTGGAGAGAAGAGTGAGAAGATGTGAGAGCAACAACTCTGCAGACACCAAAGTCAGTGAAGAAGGAGAGGGAGGAGATGCTCCAGGCACTGGAGCAGAGATTCCCCTGCAGCCTGTGGTGAAGATCATGGTGAGGCAGGCTGTCCATCTGCAGCCCATGGAGGATAATGGTGGAGCAGATGTCTACTGTAGCCCAGGGAGGACCCCATGCTGGAGCAGGTGAATGCCTGAAGGAGGCTGTGACCCTGTGGGAAGCCTGCTCTGGAGCAGGCTCCTGGCACAACCTGTGGCCCCGTGGAGAGAGGAGTCCACGCTGGGGCAGGTTTGCTGGCAGGATGTGTGACCCTGTCGGGAACCCATGAGGGAGTGGTCTGTTCCTAAAGGACTGCACCCTGTGGAAGGGACCTGCCCTGGAGCAGTTCCTGAAGAACTGCAGCCCGTGGGAAGGACTCACATTGGAGAAGTTTGTGGAGGACTGTCTCCCGTGGGAGGGACCCCACACTGGAGCAGGGGAAGAGCGTGAGGAGTCCTCCCCCTGAGGAGGAAGGAGCGGCAGAGACAGCATGTGATGAACTGACCGCAACCCCCATTCCCCATCCCCCTGTGCCACTTGCAGGGAGGAGGTAGAGAATTCGGGAGTGAAGTTGAGCCCAGGAAGAAGGGAGGGGTTGGGGAAAGGCGTTTTAAGATTTAGTTTTTGTTTTCTTACTACCTTACTCTGACTTCTAATTGGCAATAAATTAAATTCATTTCCCTGAGTCGAGTCTGTTTTGCCGGTGATGGCAACTGCTGAGTGATCTCTCCCTGTCTTTATCTCGACCCACGAGACTTTCGTTATATTTTCTCTTCCTTGTCCAGCTGAGGAGGGGGAGTGATAGAGTGGCATGATGGGCACCTGGCATCCAGCCAGGGTCAAGCCACCACACATGCTGTGCATAGAAAGCATCTGGAGAAGAATAACAAAACCAGTCAAAGTTATGTGAAGATTCATGTGAATGATTACTTTGACTATGGACATTTGACATCCAAAAGACATGGTTAACAAAATATCAGGTGAAATATGCTTTCTTAAATTTAAGCTTTGGAGTGCCCACATTCAAATTTGTAGGTTTCTTATGTGCTTAAAATAAGCATATGCTTATGAAATGCATGGTCAGTCCTTTCCAGCATGAGAGATGGGAAGCCATTTTCATGACAGCCATTGACATTACTTTTTGCAGTTACCTTCTGCAGACTTTTTACACAGTAATCCACGAATCTCTTTATCCACAGCCCATGAGCTGAAAATGACTGGCTTAAGTGAGACTAAAATGTGATTTCAAACACAAAATAATAAATGTCAATGAGAAGAATAGCCATCCGTTTCTTTCTTCTTTGCCCCACCATATAAACATAATAAGGTATCTGATTGAAGTCAGATGCAAGACATTCAGGACATTTAAATTAAGGGAAATACTACTTTATCTAGTATTAATAGTAGTCAATTTGTGATTGATTGGCACATGTAACTGCCAGAACATGGGTGTAACATTCAAAATCGAATATGGATCCTCTGTGGCACTTGAGTAGACAAAGATTTGAATTGATTCAGCTTTTCAAATCTACATAGGAACCTTTCAGTTTTAGGACAATTCCTCAATTTTTCCTGATGAAATGGTATAGTCTTGTGATTTGTAAGGATTCTGTTATCTATTTATTTTCCTTTATTTTTTTGTTTTTTATCCCCAATAGAAAGCTATCTTCTCTGAATCTATATACATGTAAAAATCCTATCCTTAAATATGTTACCAGTGATTGCAATTCCATGGTATCACTTAGCAGAATTTTGTCTTATAGTCAGTAGTATAAACGCTCTGGGGAATTCATACTCTGTTCTTTAATGATAAATAAGATCATATGTTTGGAACCAAATATCAGTTTATCACTGTTTTCCCAGAGTGCAGTTGATATCAAAGTTCAGAATGACTAAGACATTAATGCAATATTCTCTATTGGTTTGGTTTCTTTTGTCTCTGGATATGTCAAACCAATAAAGTGAGATGAATATGTAAGGTGAGACTTTGTAAGTGTCCTGTATTAAACTACTGTATTCATAGTAGATATGATATGAAAATAAGAGGCTGCTGCCTTCTTTTCTGCCTTGGTGAGCTGTTATTTTGATACTTCTAAGTGGATAGGAATAAATGGTACATGCTTCAGCCTGTTGACTCACAGGCACTGATTATTCTTATGTGGATAGCTGCAGTAGCATGAAGATTGATTGCACTAGCTCATAGGCAGCAGCTGCCATTTACAAATGCCAGCTAGTGCTTCTCATGGGGATTTGTGACAGAATACAGAAGTAAGCCAGAATTACTTCTTTAGTTGAATACATGCCTCTTTTTTCTTATTTTGCAGTCACAGTGTGTGTCCCCACAATAATCTTTTTCACAACTCTAGCTGATTTCAAGTAAATTTGACAGAGGAAGCTGAAGTTTAAAAGGCAGCTAAGTTCTTACAAGTAGTGTCAAAATCAGTGATCAAGTAGAAGAGAGAGAAAGAGGTTTTTCAAGTGTCCTGTCTAAAGGAGAGGCTGCCACATGTATTTATTATATGCCAAGGAATCTATACAACCAAGAAATATAAATGCTCCAAAAAACAGGGTTTGTAATTAAAAGATGCAAGCAATGCTTCCTCTAGCCTGCCTGCTATATGTGTGTCAGTTCATGTTGTGTATCATCTTGTGATCACACAGTTGTGTCCTTTCTGAGGCAGCTTGGCATTTAAGAGGCAAGTCATAAACAAATTCCTTTCTTTTCATACAGATGCAGTTCACTTGATTTAAGATTAACCAAGAATTAATAACTTGGTGTTTTATTTAACAAGGTGTGGTCATACTGGAACCGTAACTCAAGTAGTTCTACTTAGTTCAGAACCTGGTGCAGTGTTTTTAACAGCGTAAGTGTATGTGTGTATGTAGATAGATGTATGTGCATACGTTTTATACAGCATATATCCTATAACCAAGACTAGCAGGTTGGGACCTTTCTTAATTGTGTTTTGTTTTAAACAGGACATATTTCTGCCAGCTTTTCTCACAGTGAATACTATCTACTGGTGACTTTCTCCATTGGTTTATATCAGATTAATCATGGAGTAAAGAGCTAATCAGCAGGAGGCAAAAGTGCTGCCAAGTTTTTCAATTTTATCACAAAGTCCTGTGATATTTGTTTTTTTCTGTGCCCTAGCTGCTGGAATAAGGGAAGTTCATGAGAATCTAAGCTTCCATTAAATAGAATGACTTGTTAGCCTTGCAGGAAGTGGATAAAAGTTGAAAATATGAAGCAAATAACCTCAGAGGGTCAAGAAACGAGAAGTCAAATATAAACATTTTTCTTTCTTGAGACATTCTCATAATATCTCATAATTTTCCAGTGTCAGTGATGAATGAATAGCCGTGTCACAATTTCTTCCTCAACTTTAAAATGCTATGGGGTGACTTCAGCAAAGATGAAATATAGACATTTGGTTTTCTGCATGAAGAGATGGATCAGCATAAACAATATGTGGGTTTGAAACAACAACAAAGAGTACTGTTATGGACTGAGCAGAAACATGGCCCTTCATCTATGATAGTTGTCAGAACTATTAATCTCCTTTCTGGAATCAGATTGCTGAAACTATAGCAGTATCCCTAGCAAGTACAAGCACATGTGTCTGCTCATTCAAGACAAGTGTTGGTGTATGGGTTTCCCGATGATGGTTTTACAAAACTGTGTGTCAGTGAAAGAGAGACTGAAAAGCTAGAAGGAGCTAAAAAACAAGGACATACCTTGTATGCAGCCTGGGGAATAATAAAATGGCAAAGAAATGATGGGAAAAGGGATTCAGAACTTTGAAAAGGAGCACTTTTTGTTCTTTGGTTTGGGAGAATGGCTACTCAAATTGTGTAACAGAATTGCATCAGACAAACTTTACTCCATCAAGTGGAGTGGACACTGATAAAAACAAATCATGTCACCTTGAATTTGGCTGTTTAAATGGTTAACATAACCTCATAATCCTATGCAAAGTGGTAGTGCCTTGCTAAAAAATTCACTACTTTTTTTTTTTTTTTTTTTAACGTTCTTATTTGTGTGGACTCCAGTTCCTCATGAAGTTAAGAGGACACACTAAACTTTAAGAAACAGCGTAATAAATTGCAGCAATCTAAGAAACTTCAGGACTGTGCCATCAGGAGTAATGGCCCAACAGAAACAACACATATTTTAAGAAACACTATTAATCAAAATCACAGACAGAAAACCAAGTTTAATGTACTCAGCTTTAACTTCCCAGAAGTAACAGCTTTCCTCTGCTGTGAAGGGTATTCTGGATGAAGCCACCTAAAAAAGAAGTTAGAGCCAAACCTTTAAACAGAAGGTAATCAGCTAGTGAAAAATTCCCCAGAACCCCTCCGTCATTTCCCTCTCACTTGTTATTTTGCCTTTGGCTTGTCCCCAAAATAAGCCATGTTTCCTGAGATATAGCTCTCCATGGCTCCTGATGTTGCCTCTCTCTCTCCCCCATGGATACTCTCCCCAGCGAGAGTATCACATGGATATCCTCTTTTGCATTTTTTTATAGCATTCTCATCTCTAGCTGTAAAAGATTAAATTAAAAGACTATTTGACCTGCCTTTCCTGGTCAGTGCCACTCTAGCAAGCAATACATCACTGGAGGAATGTCAGCTTCATGACCCATTAATCAAATGAGGCGCCAACGAGGAAGAGTGAGCTGAGAGATCCAGGAGTTTTAAATTTATTGTCACGATACATCTAAAAATAAAATAGACTCTTCCAGTGTGGGGAGTGGGAGGCAGAGGAAAGAAAGTTTAGGAAGTCTCTCAGGTCAATCAAAAGCTTTAAATAATGTGACTCTGGCAAGCACGGTCTCTTTTCACATGAGATAGCTAATTCTGCTAAGGTCATTTTCCTGAAAAAGGCAGAATCTTTTTTATCCTCCCTCAGTGAAGCCATTAGATTTTGGGCAGACTTACAGCATCAGATTGGATTTGGGTGGATGAAGATATACCAATCACTCCACCTTTGTGTCATGAATCATTATCCTGAAGCAAGACCAGCCAGCTTTTGACTCAGCTGCTGAGCTGTTGCAGTTTTTCAGGCCAGATTACTTAAGCTGGCTCTCATTTCAGGGGAAACAGTTGGGGCAGTAATAGCTCTAGAAGTGTAGTTTGACTGTCCTGTGCTTACTACAGCATGGCCATTCTTCCTGCTTCCATACTCTTTCCAACCTCAGGTTTTCCTCATTGTTTTCCTGCAGCCTCAATCTCCCTGTCTTGTGGTCTTTCTCTGCTTGTCTTTCCTGGATATAAAGAAATAAGAATTTCCATTTGGCTTTTCCATAAAGATTTCCCTTCTTTCCCATTTTAAATAACATATCCCGTTGACTCGACTTTTCTGGGCCACCCTTCCAGGTATCCATATCCTTGAAACAAATCTGGGAAAGAAAACAAAACAAATTCTTCACGAACATGAGCCCTGCTCACTTTGCTGGCACACTTCAGCCCTGTTGCCCCACTCAGTATGATATATCTGTATAAACTTCATACTCTTGCAGAATGGGACTTTTAAAGGGTATCTGTAGCCAATAGTGTTAAACGAGTATTAACAGAGCCCCAAGCCTGACATGCACTTCAGGATACTACTAGAAGACATCTGGGGAGGAGGGAAGGCTAATATCTGTAAGCCAGGGAACAGCATTTCAAGCTTAAACATAGAACCTGAAGTGTTTGGTTCTGACAAAGAAAGGCTGAAACATAACATTTGATGTAGTCAGAGATATATCTGTTTGTGTCATTAACAATTCTCTTTTAGGGAGCCTGATGGAGAAAGTACAATCACTCAAAAGTAAGGCATTAAAAGGATGAGCAAAGGACACAATTTCAGCCTAGTCTCTGGTGCGTGACTTGCAATGTTTTGGAGTGCTCCAGTATGAAAGAAATTCCAGAGACCCACCAGGACTAGAGGAATTTTTTTAAAAACATTAGAGTTCAGAGCTGCTCTGTGTTACAGTATTTTCTTTTAAGTGTATATAGTTTCACAGCTTCTGCAGTGCCAAGGATTTTTTTTTCATTAACTTTGTATTAGGTCTTATGAAGTAATAACAATATATTATCTCACTTACATTAATACAGGACAATATAACTACACCAGGCATTTATGAATTAGTTGAACAGACTTTAGAGGGACCCCAGCCCAGTGGAATGGAGAAACACACTGCCTGTGCCAAATTCTGCCATAAATTGTACCCGTATGACTCTGCTGCTGCCTGCAGTGGTTTTGGTAGGATTTTGAGGGTAGGAGAGGAGAGAACTGAACCCAGACTGTTGATGTAAACGTCTCCTCGTACATGTGTAATGGTTCCCGCTTTTTCTTCCTTTTCAGTTCTCCTGTGGCCCTTGCTTGGCTCCCAGTCCTGCTACAGCCATTGCTGGGTCATTTCCCCGAGGAACCCTCTGTGCTCATTTGGGATTTGCCTGCATGGAGTTTTCTGTAAGGCTGGGGCTTTTGCTGCTTGGAAAAAAGACAGTCTAATTAATTAAAAAAAGACAGTTTAATTCATTATGTTTGACTGGCACCCAGAAAAATGAAGCTTTAACTATAAGAGTATTATGCTGCTACTACTACTGATAATATTAATGATATTATTGGTACTACATTTTCTTATTACATTATAGTATTAAAATATGTTATTTTATTTTAGTTATGAAAATAATTTACTTACTCTCACCGTAATAAGACCAAATTTATATATATATATTTTTATATATATTTTTAATATATATATAAAGGGAAACACTTTTTAAAAACCTAGTTTCATAGCTGCCCATTTTCCAGGCTGTTTTTTTGCAGGGATAATCCCCAGCACAGTAGTAAGCCAAGTCACCATAGACTGGAAACAAAAGTATATGACTCAAAAGAAAGGCGCTCATTCATGGCAGAATTACTGCAGCAGCTCACACTTCTGTGCTGGGACAAAGCAATCTCCAGAAGGGTGTGATCTTGGCTGAGAAGCAACAGTTTAAGTCCAGTCCTCTACCACTTTTGGTTTATGGTGTCTCACAGGCTGTCAGGAAGGTCAGTCCCTATGCAATAGCTCACCCTTCCCAGAGGAGCCATGAAAGGCCGTGCGGCACTCGCTCCTCCAGCTGCAGCCATGAAGGAAATGGGCTATCCACACACAGGCTCGCTAATGCAGAGGTCCCAAAGCAGCTGCTGGCGCTCCCTGCTATTTTGGCACCTAGAATCCATTTTTTTAACAGTACCCTGTAACAGGTATGAACTGTATCTGAGCATTGCGACTTATAATGCCACAGAAGAAAAAAAAAAAAATCTGAAAAATGGTAACATGGCAGTGGAATACTTAGCCTAAACCTTAGCAAAATAATTATTCTTTGTGTGCTATACATCATGTGATTTATAGTATGGCTTCAGGAGAGACCAAATGAAACCCTGGGGTGAATTTTGCTCACAAAGATCAAAAGTAAGATTAATGAACTGGAATTCTTTACCTATATCATTTATAGTATTTCACTGGACAGAGAGGTCACTTTCAATGCAAGGAGTCTCACCTATATATTTATATTTTAATCCACTGTTTTTTATATTTTTCATATAATGCAATTTGTATATTTATACACAACTAATACGATTTATTATAGTGCCCCTAAATGTGCCAGATGCTTTAGATACTGTTCCACATACACATAGTTCTCTATTTCAAAGAGTTTAGTAGCTGGAGACATAAGCTTGCAAATGTCTACATTCAGGTATGGTTTTCCTCGCTTTATGTGCAGAAGTGTTTGCAGGGTTGGGCCCTGTACAAACCACCATATTGCAGGCCTGAAAATCGTGACTCTCGGACTTACTTCAAGGCCATATTTTTAACCTTTTTGGAATCAGAAATCAATAGGTTTAATACTCTTCAAATCTAGCTTTGCTTGGAGATGACTCTGGGGTGTAAATTTGGGGGAAATACTTTGGAAAGATCTTCTTCATTCTTCTCTCCAGAAACCGTATCAGACTGTAGTGGTGTGAAGGGGACTTGAAGACCGATGTGAAAGAAATTTCCTCAGCAGGAGCGTGCTGGAGTATGGCGATAAGGTTTCTGTAAGGAGCCTTTGCTACAGAGGTTATGCCAGAACTGGGGATGGCACATCAGAGTGGGATTTACAAGAAGTTCCCATTAGTGCTTTGATCAATACGTCTGAGGTAAATGAGGAGTTTCTCCAGTCCTAAGAATAGCAATACTAATGTAGCTGGGGAGGGGGGGTCAGCTTCACTTTATCTTCCCCAGAGCATAAAAAGCCTCCACGAAATGCAGCACAGACGATCACTTGCTGTTTTTCATACAGAAACACCGTTCGCTCCCCACCAGAGCCAAGGAGGGCCGCAAGGCCTGTGCTGTCCGCAGAGCCCACCTGTCCCTTCACCGCCCATCGCTGGGCTCTTCCCATCCAAGAGTGTCACTCCACCAGTGCTGGTGCTCCTGTACACCATAGTCACTCTCTGAAAATATTTTTTGGGCGAGCCTAGTGGGTTTTTGTGCGGGAGGGCACAGCCAGTCTCCTGTGTGGTGGCAGGCGCAGGCCTGGGGTGGCAGCTGCTAATGGCAGGGGCTGGCTGGAGCCCCGGGGCCCGGCTGGCAGGGCCCAGCCAGCACCATGGTGCCGCACTGCCCGCCCTTGCTGGGCCTTTCTAAACGTTCCCTTTTCCCCAACGCAAACCAAAACAAACAGAAGTGTCCGTAATGATGATGAATGCTCACCAAAGGCTAAAATAATGTGCAAGTTTCTAATTTGTTTTTAAATATAGAGATTTTATTTGTGAGGTTTTTTGTGCGAGCCTCTCAAACACCATTAAACTCATACTCAAATATTTACAATGTGTTTATACTTACCGTGTTCACCTCTGAACAAATTGTTTGACCTTATTTGCAAATGTGTTACAAGAACTCCCCATGACAGATGATCTTTCATAGGAAATCACAACATGTAAGTGAAATTGAAGCTACGCTGCTGCCCTGTGCAGTATATCAAAGCGCTCTGATCTCCCCAAAAACATAAATTTGCAGCACAGCCACCCTGGCAGTCCCTGGGTGGGGATGGAGGAGAGTCCTCCTTTAACCTCTGGTGCACAGGCGCGCACTTCAGGGGTCAGTTTACGCCATGCGAGATGAGGGCATTTGACGTGCAAAACCTGCGGGGCTGATGCTACCCAGTCACTCAAATCACATAATTAATGTGCTTCTGGGTTCCAATAATAAACAATTCTGATGTCTACTCGCTACAGCCAAACTTCCCCGGCTAAGTAAACAGCTCTTTGCTTAAAAATGGCTCTTATCCAAAATGAAGTTTTTCAGCAATCAACCAATCCTGCTGTGAGTTTATATTTCCATAGCTGGGGGGGACCAACTGGTTTAGTTTCCCACTGATTATGTTAAGATTGAAAGGACTCATTAAAGAATTATTTATGTTTCTGTACCTATAAATTTTATGCCGACGTTTGCTCACATTATCTCCAGACACAGTAGTCACACTTAAACCATGTCATTTTAGCTAACTAAATATTATTCTAATTATAGAACTAATGGAAGGTACAGAAAACATGAAAGAAAAAGCAAAGGAAAATTAGGATATTTCAAAATTTGCCTTTTTATATCTGAATGGCTAAAAACCAGTTATCAGAGAGCAAGAGGGGGCATCCTCATTATTGTATGTCTTACCTCATTGAAGAACTGGGAGGTTCATTAGCAAAGTGTTTCCCATTTGTCACCAAACGTTTTGGTCAGACTCTTCTTTCATTGCTCAACAGCTTTACCAGCTGAGCTCTTAACAGGAGGGATGCACAGCAGGGAAGCCTCAGGTGACACTGCGTGCAACTTATTGGGTGAGAAAAATGGTGAAGAGCCCCCTCTACCAGGTGACCCAACCCAGTCCTTCCATCCACAAATTTTATCTTGAACTGTTTCCGTGGGTATCATTGAAGCTGCTGTAAATCAGCAATCCTGATTTACAATAGCTGTGTCCAATAAAAGAATCAGACCAATTACAGTTCTTCGAACAGGAGCCTAAGAAATGTCTGTTCCCAGTTTAGACACAGTCTAGACATCAGTCTTCAGCCATTCTAAAGCCTTTCGGTAAGGGCAATATTTCATAGTCATATAAGCATTGGCTCTTTGTTGACATGACCAATAAGAAAGTCAATTGGTGTCAGCTGCAGTGGTGATTTTGTGATGGGAACATCTGCCCCATTTATTTCTGAAGAGAGTTAGTCTTGGTCACTGTTAATTGGGCTGAGATGAAAGCTCCAGATCCTGTTACGAGTCCTTTGAGTAAACTAGTTACTCCGAATTTTTTCATATGGTTTATCTCCTTTGATTCGTAAAATTGCTTCCACTTGATGCTTTGGGCCCAGGTGCCTTTCGAGTAATAATAAAACTTTGCAGCAAGCCACTGACAAATCCTAGTGTTCCTTTCTACCTATCCTGATAGTTTGGGAGATGCTATATCTTCCTCAGCCCTTCACGGTGGTTTAACTTTTCCTGTCTGTTAATTAATCATCCTGACACACAGAGTTCTACCACACCAAAAAAATGTTGTAAATATCCTATATATAGTTCTCAAATAGGACTAGCAACTAGGGATTTCTGCTTTGTTCTTTTATCACGCATATGTTTTACTTTGATGTAAACACTGTTTCAAAAACAGTAAAAAGAGCTTTTTCATGTTATGCATAGATTATTCCATAAACATATGCATCCTGTCAGACACAGTAATAATTAGAAATAGCTGTAGTTTCATTGCTAACTTCATATCACTTCAAACTACTTAGATTTAAAAAAAACAAAACCCAGATGCACGTCTTTGATTCTGGGTAAAAACTCTCTAATTTCACTTCGTTTGCCTGTAAAAATCACTAAGACTCATTTAATGCTTATAAATTTTAATTAAAGAGTAAATGCAATAAACTTTTTTTTTTTAAATTTACAGCAGTAAATTTTCACATTCAAAATTAATCTGGGGAGGGTGGTTGAAATTGTTTAAATTTGAAAATGTCCCATGTAAAATTTAAGGGTGAAATTCAGAAATGTTCTTAGAAAATTCCTGATTTTTTTTGTTGTTTCTAAAGATTTTTTACTATTCAAACTGAAGACATATAAGCCTCTGTTGTATCATGCAATTGCAGTCAAAGAAAAATTTAACATCAGAAAAAAAAATTAAAAACCTTTCAGAGGCAGGATGCATTTAAATATGTCTTATGTCTCATGCAGCTCTGTGGATAATAAGGTTGGAGGGCTCTGTTAAACACTGACACGTTTATTTTTAATTAAACATCTCTGCACGCAGGCAATACTAGACGGTCTCTTTATAACAAAGGCAAAGTTTAAAGTTTTATTTGATCCTACACCTGTTCATTCAGTGAGTATATCTTAGCTAGTAAACATAGCAGTGCCAAATAACAGAGAAGGAAAACTGTGGGCTTTTTTTAAACCTGGCTATCACAGGTAGTAACAGATTCATTTGCATCACATTTAATGGATCAGATTCAAAACTCAGTGAACTCAACAGAAATATTCACAGTGCATTCAGGATGGTTTGGGCATTTTTATATTTTCTGGAGTTAAAGTTTGGTCTGTCTACAAGGAAATCACCTTGGGCAACCTCGAGACCTCTGCAAAATGCTGCAGTTCGAAGTTGCACTTGTCCCTTATGGCTCCTCAGCTCAGAGCCACGCACTGTGGGAAAGCACTGTGTCCAACCATTAAGCCAGGCAGAGTCTTGTGGCTCTGAACTGAATGGCTTCATCTAGCGATGCCTCAGCTGTTCAGTGTAAGATTAGGGCCTAAGTGTCAATAGGCAATCTTGCTTGCCGGCTTTGGGTCTTTCACTTTCAGCCCCCTCTTTTTTCCCTACCTCTTTTACAAAAAAACTTTTTAAGGAAAATTCTGCTTTGCAAGGAGTTGTGCCAAGTAACATGCTTAGTGAACTGTGTTACCCTGGATAATTAAGAAGAGCTAAAAATCAGGTTTATTACAACAGCTTTAGCTCCAGAGCTATTATTGACACTGAATAATTATCAACAAACTAATCTCCCACCGATCATTCTTCAACTTTAATTTTTGAAATACATTACATGAACTATTGCTAACATTAATGTCTCTGAAGATTAATGAAGAGGGTCGGGGAGGAAATTTTTTTAAAAATACAGATCAAGAAATAGCCTTTTCTGCCAGATGTTTCTAATGCTAGAAAACCAAGTGGCACATCATCTTAATATTCAGATTGTATCAGTGGGAATTTCCAGTACAATTTTATTTTCTCCAAAATTATACTAGATCATAAAGAACAGACAAAAAATGTTTTTCTTTGATGGCATTGCAGCTACAGTTTTCAAAAACATTCAGATGTATAGCAGGTAGTCTGATGAATCTCACAGTGTGCCTGTGACTTTCGTGTGTTTGAGATAATATCATACTTGTCTATCATTGAAAGACTGGCAGAGATACCTTCTCTTTAATTCTCCTTTGACAAACACAGGATCTGATCTACTTCCTCTTCTCCCCTCCCCTCCAAGGCCAAGGAAATTCTTTCTATTTGTTCTGCTGGCATTCAAGTCAAAGAAGTATTTCTGCGATTGGGTATGCAGTGATATTGCTCTGATTCAGCATTTTGTGCTATAAAAAGTTAGTACTGTTAAAATGACTAACAATCCCAAGATTCTCCGTGCTGCTTGACCCTCCACTGCAAGTGGTGCCAAGCCTGAGAGGGTAAACCAGAGTTTTCCCAGCTTGCTAAGCCCCACTGAGTCCTGAGCTGTCCTGCATTTGAGGCAGTGGGATCCGGAGTGCTCTGCCCCTCCAAGCTTGCATGTTTTTATGACCAGATGGACTTGTGATTCAAAAACAAACAGGCAGCAGGACCTCGAAATTTAACTAAGCATCTTAATAGATAAGTGGATAAATCACTGATTACATGTTGTCGATGTCCCATTGTTCATTGTTCAGAAAAAAATGCCCCTAGCAATCCTTCAGCAGTAATGATATCAGCAATACTTATCAGAAGCAGACTGATGCCTATTGTACGAAAGGCTCTGATAAAGACCCTGCAGAGCAGAGCAGACAATTTAGACAAGTGGAACAAACAAAGAGGTGTATGGCTTATCTTTTGTAGCATTTTCCATGGCTTCAGTGTATCTGACAGTGGAGCCAATGGGAATATATACTTTCTGTGATAACAGTTACATATGTGGCTTGCACTTTCAGTGTCTCCACTGGAGCATGCAGAGTCTCCTGTCTGCTGACGCAGGGCAGGGCAGCTCTGGCACACGGGATCAGCCACCACTTCAGCTATCCTGGCCTCAGAGTGCCAGGTGATTTAAGGCTCTTTCTTAGGATCGTTGTTTCCCACAGCTGCACCTATTGGTCTCCAGATAAATCTAAATTCTTGTCAATAGTTATCGCAGTTCTCAGTTCCAAAACAGAAGCCATAAGGGAAACCGCCAGGGTCACCATTTGTCACTATTCTGACTGCTAGAGCGTTGCTTTACTTTATTTGCACCATGCTGTGGGTTTCCCATAATGAAATACTAGACAGTCTTTTAGTCCTCATTTTTACACGATGACCCCCACATTATGTCCATACATAGCCCTCTCCCTGCCCTTTCATCAGCAATGTGTAAAGATGGACTTGGGGCTGGAGCCTGTACTGCTGATACCTTCAGATAATCTTACCTCACTTTCTTCATTTATAATAAAAATATTGAGATCACTGGGAAGAACTCTGATTTCATTTATGCTATCTGGAAACAGTGGAGCTTTTCTCTTTCCTTGTCTATCAAAACCTATTCTTGCTCTTTCTCCTTCTATCTTTGCTGCCTTCTTTCCCAACCTCTCATTTTTTTTCACTACAGGCTCTTGGCTGTGCTCATTAACACAGTATCTGAACCTGTCAAGGCTTGCTTTTGCTGTCTTCGAAACAATTGAAACAAATTTACTGTTAATGCACTCTGAATTTAGGTTTGCACCGACTCCAGAATGAGCTTTCGTATTGTACTGTGGTGGAGCGCTTTCATAAGAGCAAAAGCAAAGTGCAAAGCCAAGAAGTGTTTTATAAGATAGTCTGGATTGACATTAAAATAATGATTCTTTCCTCTCAGATGTAATGCTCTAAAACAAAACACTGGAGAAAATATTGCAGCACAAGGAACAGCCTTCCAGTGTTCATTGGATGCCTGCTTGTGAAAGACCTTGTCAGGTCCTAAGAGTGGACACAGAACTCCTATCTGAGCCACAGCTAACATCCGGATACGTGTCAGTATTGCATTGTGGAATACACAAACACAGATACAGCATTACCTAGAGTAATTCAGTTCACACACACACACAAATTAAGAAATTGAGTTGATTTACAGCTTACGTTAAGCTGAAAGCCAAGTGGCTTGAGGAAAGCTTCAACTGAGACTGCATGCGAAGCAGGATAGAGCTTCATTTGACCCATTTACCAGTTGAGCACTGAGCATAGCTATGTTGGAACTAATGTCCTTGCATGCTTGCGTGACTGAGAGTAATCTTACATCCTAGCTTATGAGAGTAAAACTATTAGTCAGCAACTGTATGTTACCTCTTCGGGCAATAATAAGCACCTTTTTTGATATAAGCAGTTACTGCTAGTCTGAGAGGTATTTTTCAAACATGTAACAGCGGCGCAAGAATCTGGCTAGACAGATTGATCCAATGCTTTTCAAAGATAGTGGAAAGTCCTGCACTGACTTCATTGAACTGAGGCTCAAACTTAATGTTTCCATATATGAACATGGGGATCCTCATTGCTGCCAGTGACTGTGTGAACTATAACTTCTATCTCCTGGTTAACTTTATATAAAATATGGTGTCAACAGAATAAGCTAACTTTTACATTTGGATCAGGAATTTAAAGTGCAGTTAGTAGATATGGAGGCAAAAGGATACCTCTGCTCAGTCTTCCAGGTATGGTTCTCACTTGCTGAAAGAAACGAGCTGTGGAGACTTCATCCCTTTTGCTTTTTCAGGTGGGTGTTAACTTTCCCAAACAGCTGTCTGCAATATGTGTGGCCCCATATCTCGTGAGAGACATTTTTGATACCCTCTGAGGTTAAGGTTTCAAAAATGTTATTGAAAAAATGTCCCAACTTAGAATGCTCTTACTTTGGATAGTTATAAAAAAGGAAACCCATGCCCTGGGTTTGAAATCCACATGCTACTCTCCATGTGGTTCACACATGTGTAACATAGGCATGTTTTTATGAATCGTTTGTATATTCCTTAGCCAGACTCCTGTGTTTAAACAAATGTGGAAACAACACAATACAGCTGTATAAGGAATTTTTTGTTCATAAGTAGGATCTATAGATTTTTAAAGCTACACTTTCAGCAATAAAGAAATTGTCCATACTGCTGGAATGTACTTCATGCCTTGATAAAATCTTTCATTCTTTTGGTCTGGAAAGAAAAGACCTACGAACATAATGATGCCAACTTAGCATTACAAGAGTTAGTAATAGTCAAGGCTGAAGGTGCTATTCATTACTAAGATATCAAAACAGGCCTGTCTACTTGGCAAGAAGATTGGATCTGGTGTTGTTTCCAAAATTAATAACATCTTATTAAATGAAATGCTTCAGACCTTGGGACAGTTGAACACTAAAAAGACTGAAAAATGAAATACAAAATGTATGGCATTTGCTGGCAGTTCCCTCTGAACATTTTTCTATCCCTTCCCCTTTCTTTTAGACCATGAAAGGAATAGCTTTGGATGGTTGCAATAGCATATGAGAAAGTGGCCTCATTTCTTGTACTGGATGATTTAAATTATTACTTCCTGAATTACTGTACTCTGAATCGTCCAAGAAGTAAAGACCTAAAAACTGAACACATAACCGCTTGCCAAAATAAAGTGCTGAATTTGGACAATGTGAATTTTAGGTGTCAGATGTAAGATGGTCTACATGATAAATTGTCTACTGTCTGCTCCACTACTAATTTGATGAAAAGGTGAGTCAAGTTCAAATTCTGTATTGCCAATACGAAGAAAATGAACTGCCTTTTACTGGCATATGATTCAGTGTTATTCCTGGGTCTCAGACACAATGCAGAATGGTGTTCTGCTCCCAATAGATGTACATGACTACTTGGAAAAGAGTCATTTCTGACCCTTTCAAAGGGGTACCACACACTGCCTCCCCAACAGTGTCTCTGACTGTACTGCAGACCCTTATGTTTCTTCTCTGCTGAATTCATGTCCAAAGCAAGTGTTGCACAAACACCCAGCATGTTCATCACCAGGTTTGGTGTCTGGGACAAAATTTCTTCCCCTTCTGATCTTATTTTCCCACTGGGAAGATAGTACTGGACTCATCTTCCCATAGGGTCCTTCAAGAAAACTAATAAGCAGGATTCTTGCACAGATATTGCTATTTTTCTTTAAATCATGTTTTAAAAATCTGGTTAGTAGCAGATTTCCAAAAAAGTAGAAGTATTTTTTCCACAGAGTATGAAGTCAACCCAAAACATACATGCCCATGAGAGCCCAATTAATGAGTTCCTGTCACTAAAATAATCGAGTTATTCTAGTTGATTGATGATTAAATATTCTCTTATTAAAAATATTGGTTAATTAAGATGATCCTATACTATCTATGGAAAGAAAAGAGAAGACTCCTCCCACAAAAAAATAAGAAATAAAATAAATGAAGCCAAAATTAGAGTTTGCATTTGCTTTCCACAAATTGATCTTAAGCAACATTAAGCATTTGTGTCTAAAGTATAGTTACACAATTCACTTCCAGAGAAGGCTGACATTTCTAAACACTTCTGAGTCAGCATAGCATGGGGATTCATGCCTTTGAAAGCAGTCAGTTTTACATAGTCTAACATGCATTCTTTGTTGAGTTAGGAAAAGCAGTGCTTCAGATGCAAGATTAGATGCTGATGTGCCATTTTTTAACCCTCAGCATTTTTAATGGTAGCTAATATGTACCAGGGCAAAGAGATCGACAAGACTTAGACACTGACAAATTGTTTACTCAAAGTTAAACTGAAAAACTCAGTCTTTCAGAAAGAATTGCATCTGATGCTTTTTCACCTACGTTTCACTGCAATTATCACCGACAGTTTTAGGAATGTGCGCTTAACTGAGTGCATAAACCTTCCCCATCCAATTGTGTGGAATTCAAATCTGTGTTTAACTTACTCTAAAAAGAATAATATCTGGTTTAGTGGGAGAATTCTAGCCTTGCATATGAATAATGGATTTTTCCGTTCCATAGCTGCATAAAAGGAATGAGATGAAAAAAGGCTGGAGAAAATTTTAAGAGATCCAACAATTTTAACATGTAGAAACTCTGAGGTGTTACTTAACCCCCCTTTTTTACTCTACTTAAAAGACTTAGGTCAGTTTAATTAAAAAAAAATTAATTTTAAGAAGAAAAGCCAAATCATGTGATTTTAGAAATGTCCTGATTAAGTGTTTTGACTTTTGTGGATATTTTTTCTGCTGGTTGTTGGGTTTGGTTTTTTTTTTGGTTGCAGTGTTGCCAAATCTGACCTAGGTTTTGTATTCCTTAAGCTGCATTTTTTTGTCTGTGTATTTAGGTCATATAATTTTGTTTTTATCCAGCGTCTTCCAGAAGATAGAGAAATGTAAGATACTAACAGAGGCTAATGAGGTAGCAAATGAGAATCAATGAGAGAATTCCCCAATTTTTCTCCAAAAGAAAGAAAATTTCTGATTTCGTTAGAGGAATCTAGGTTATAAAGCGTGGGAAAGAAGAGTTTGGCCCCCTGACAGAATTATCTTCTAACATAGTTTCATTTTGCTTTGCTAAACAATTTAGCATGGACTTGCACTGCTGAATAAACTTGCTAGAAGGAAAAACATCACTCCATTGGTCCATTTCCCCCCTTCATTTGTGCTAAGAAAAGATAAATTTGAAAACTCTGAGAGCTGGCAAAATAAGTATAAAATAAAGGCCTCTGTACATGTTCACCTACAGCGGATTTGCCAAGGAGATAAATGATAAACTCAGCAAATGTAGTCATCAGGTCCAGCCTATAGATATCCTGTGCTGCTAAAGCAGTCAAAGCAGCCGGAGCTAATCACTTGCTCTGGCCTGAGGTCTATATAAACATCAGTAGAACAGTCTCTTACAGATCTGAGACTGGGACTGGTTCAACATAAAATTTAGTAAGAGACATCTTGTTGGATTGCTGGCAGGATGCGCAGAGTCAATATTTGTGATAGTAATTAGTTCTGGAACTAAGACAAGTGACTTGATATACATGTTATGGCATTGTCCTTTAGGTCTTTCCTTTTGGAAGTAAACAGTCATGTTAATCTAATCTTGCACAAAGTCTCTTCCTCTCAGTCCTAAACTTCTTTTATAAGGGAATTTTTCTAATTTACCAGCTGCTCAGAGGACAGCTTCTTCCTAACGAATGAAGTATTCTTGCTAAAGACAATCAAAACTGATCAAGACTGGTTGTTAAAATTTAGGAGTAAGATTTTTTAAAAAAAGTATGCTGCAAAATAACATTGAAGAATGTATTTTGTCAATCGGAACCAAACACTTTTCAAATAAATGTTAACTAGACATGTTAGGAGGCCAGCTCCTTCCCTTTGGAAGCTTATTCTGAGACTTCTTAGAGACTACAAAATCAGAGGGAGTGACTATGATCATTTCATCAGACCTCCAACATAACTTAGACATAGGACTTTCGTAAGATATTTCTTATTCCAAAAAAGCATCTGATTTAGAAAACACTATAGTCCCAATTTAAAATGCCCTATGATGGGAATTTACTACAACCTTATTAAGCTGTTCTAGTGGCTAATCAGTCACTGTACAGAATTTGTCTAGCTCCAGTGCTCAGACAGATAATCTTCTTATAATTTGATCTTTTGCAACTCTGAAGAATTAAAACATTTGTGTTGCCAAGCAAGTCACCCTTTTATATTCTCCTTGACACAGGAATCTGTTGAGTTCCTGACTGTTTCAATATAAGGCAAAAATTTCAATCCTTTGTTTCATATTTCCAGATCTTTTCTACACTCTTCATCATTCCTCAGTGCTCAGTACAGAGTTGGACCCAGTTCCAGAAGTAAATCTATGGCGACTTTCCTTGTCCTGTTGATTAGTATCATGTTACTTCATCTGACCCTCAGAGAAATTAACTTTCAGCTGTAGCGCAGCATTAAGGACACCTCCAGACCCCAAGTATTTCCAGAGCTACAACTTGCCAGATACAGTCTGCTGTTTTGCCAGTGTTCACTTTGCATAGCTGGGTGTCTTGCTCTTGGCCGTACTGGAAGGCAGATTTATAGCCATGCCTTTTTCACACAGCGGTCCAGGTGACTCTCTATCTGTGACCTCGATTCCTACGTATTTGCTTTCGGTGTCGTCTTCAAGTTTCTCATCAAGTAAGCAGTCAGGGATACGACTGCCCAAGCTTATTTCAGCCCTGTAGAACTAAGAATCAGTTTTCCTTTTCTCATTTCTCTTCGGAGACCTATTCAGTTGTCCAGCTTCAGGCTATTTCATGAGGCTGTATAAATTTAGCAGAGTGCTCGTTTCTTGTTCAAAATTTCACTGGGTATTAAGATAAAATGGCTTTCATAAATCTTGCTATATTACACTGATACTACTTTTATTAACCACGCTTGTTGCTTCTTGCCTCTATCTTTAGAAGAGGATATTAGGCAGGTTTTTCCTTTAACTTGTTGACACTAATTAAATAATTTTCCTTTGCTTCTTTATCTGTGAAGTACAATGCCAATTATTCAGACCTATTTCTACTTTGTCTCATTCAGCATGTTTAAATATTGGCATAGGACTGGCTTTGTCCGTCTCTGAGTAATTTCTGGGAAGTTTTGCAATTTCATGAAAATATAGATTTGTGCAGAAGAGAGTTCACTTACCTTTTCTCTTTTTGATCTTGTAGGAGGTTGCACTGCTAAAAAATGTTCAACTGTTGTACTTGCTATTTATTATGTTTTTTGTTTACTTGTGTAAGGAAGATTATTTTGCTTTCACTGAATGATAACAGGTGTACCAAACCCTAAGACAGCACTCTCCAAATATAACATTATTGAACATTTAGTTATGGGCCAATAGTTTGTATTACTGACTATATCTGTTCCTTTATTTCATACAAACCCCCCACATAACTGAAGATTATACCTCAAAATAACATTATGTTTTAACACCTATTCCTCCTTTCAAATTAAAATATTACATCTGTGTTTTTTAAGAAGGAATTAATGAAATGTTTAATTGTATCTTAAGTGCATGGGTTCAAAATGATTTTCCAGACGTGCATACTCGCTCTTTCTGTGGAAAAAAATACAGTTAAGACTCAAATGCTGCCATGAGCTCCATCCCAGGCCTTCCACTGGAATAGGCAGCACAAATCTCATGCCCATTGATTTGGCTAGAATTTCACAGATCTTTGTTTTGTTCTCTGTTTCCAAAGCTGTCAAAACAGAGAACCACAGTAAAAATACTCCTCACCAGACAATCCAGCTGCTATTGAGTGTCACAAGATTTCTCCTCGGATGCTTGAGAGCATTCTCAGTAAGATGGGAGCCACACTGGTTTGTCAGCCTGTCGTGTCTATTGTAACCTGTGTGATGGGTGTGGGGTCTGGGGTGAACCCGGCTCTGTAGCTGTGGAAGAAATCCAGATGTGCAGAAACCCCCTGGGAGCAGGGGCTGCAGCACTTGGGAGATGCTGAGCCCATTGTTTGAGGGCTGCGGGGTATTCAGCCCGAGGAGCAGAATTCCTCTCATTCTGCAACAACCGTGATTGTATAAACATACAGCAGGTCCTGAATAGTTTATTCAAGACGTAAATACTCTTTTATAACTTATTTATGCTCTCATGCTTTCCCTTTGGGCTGGTGATGATTTGGGTCAGAGTCCTGTGTGGTAACAACAAAAAGAAAGTTTCATGGTGTTTTGGAAATAAGATAGCCCATCTATTTCTCTAGGTACCTTTACTTTCAGATGTTTAATAATAACTTTAGTCCTCAGCAGGCATTCAGATTGCTTATCAACCTGCAACGAAACCAAGAAAAATAGAAATAAGAAAAATGAACAATTCAATAAGCTGTAGATAAAACTCACAACTTCTTTCCAAATGGATTCCATATGGTGAGTCAGATTCTGCTTTCCATTGCATAAATATAAATCTGGAGTCACTCAGCTGATTTCGCTGGGGTAACTGCATTGAAAACAGGCAGCAGAATTTGGCCCAATGAGTAGAGATACAGCTTATCCTATTGCTGTTGATGTTCTTGCAATGCACCAATATACTTGCAAATATTCAGTTCTGTCACCACATGTTAAATGTTCTAAAACCCTTATTTTGCACTTGGAAGGTTAGCAATATTTGGGCAGCTAGAACACAGAGTCAAGGTGCTCCTGGAACTCATAGTTTTCCTTGCTAAATAGCAATAGTATCTGCAATGAGCTGAGGATAAATGCCTTTTGGAAAGTAAATATGGGAACCATTTGATAATAATCAGGAAAACAAGAAGAAACTCTAAACTCCGATTTTTCTCTATGCACGAAAAGTTAAATAACTTCCTCCTCTTTTTCCAAAGCCCAGCAGCCGTGTTCAAAAACCCAAATTGCACACTTCTAATATAAATCTCAGCATGGTTAAAAAAAATTAATGAGTGTTCCTTAACTGAGTGTGCTAGGGTTCAGACAGACAGATGAGTTACAGCAACTTAATAAGCTACTGCCTGGCAGCACAGCTGCAGTAACTATTAGTTACTGGCCATATCTGCCTTAAGTCTGTCCCAGTTTTAAACTGATATAATGTAGATTAAAAGTCGGTGAGTTTTAATCCTAGTCTTTCTGCCTCCAGCTCCATCCTTTTGAGAGCATTGATGCTGCACTGCAGCTGATAGGTGGTAACTTCATAGATCTCTGTCCATTCTACTGGCCAAAACATAGTAGTTTTATTAATTTGACACTGTATCCAAACTAATTGCTGATTGCTGAATTATGACTCAGTCCCCACAGAGCTGGAATTAACTACCAAAATCCCTTGACTATTCTTAATGAGTCAGATTCAGTGAATTTTGATTCACATAATTCCTGTAACTGGTTACACTAAAGACAGCAGAAGTATTTGAGAGTACAAGCCCGTGTCCGTGCACTGGCCACGAGATCTATTGAACCTGTACAGTCTCTTTGCCAGTGAACCCTAACACATGTAATTCTGTGTCTGCTAGGAGCAGTTCCACACCAGCAATAGGAAGGTCTCCAAATGATTGCTGGAGGTTAGAAGACAATACTGAGTGGAGGCTGTAGAATGGTGGAATGGCTTATCTGAAGCTGCTGGTAAGTTGTTTTTGGTTTTTTTGGTGGTTTTTGCCCCCTGAAGAAAAATCAAAAGCAAGCTAGAAATAAAAAAGCAATCCAAACAGGTAGCAGAAAGTGTCTCACTTGGGTTGAATGACAACTGATGGTCCCTTTCAATGAACATTTTATTTCCTCAGCTTCTCCTTCTCATCCTGCCTCTAAGTTGAAGTTGCTGTCCAGAGATCAAAGGGTGTACGATGTACAGACGCTGATTTTAACCAAAGGAGCTTTAGAGAGTGCCTTTCTTCTTGCTTTGTAAGTTTAACTAGCTCTAAAATGAAGAGTTTGTGTCTCTGCTAAAATAACTCATACTAAAATTCAAATGCAATTGAAGAAACTGAATTTGCAGTATCTGCTTAGACCCAACTCCAGATGCCATTAAAAAAGACCAGATGTCAAGTATTTTCTGTTATATTCTAAAACAAGGAGCAATAAAAGTTCCTATTTGACTTTACTCATTTTAACCTAATGGTGAATCACTGTGCAGATATGCCCACATATTTTAGCGATATAATCATGACATAGGCGGTATGGATGCTCTACAGCATCATGATAATATCAGCATGTCCAAGACAGTGTTGAGGGAAATGATCTCCAGATTCTCTGTCTTCATTGTTCTGGTCACAGATGAAGTCTTGGCTTGACAGATACACAGGACTGAATTTTCCCACAGTTACCACCAAAAGATAATGGGAACTGTGTGCAGTGTGTGGGGGCAGAATCCCTCTTGTTGCTTATTCCATGTCACATACATGATTTTGACAGGGCTAAGAAGTTCATTTATATGCTCATTTTGATTACTGAGAAAGGTATTAAAAAGGAAAGGTCTGTGCTTGTACTTTATGCAAGCGTGAGCTTCAGGGTTACCTCTTGCTTATCTCTTAATGTAGCTCCAGCCTCTGTGAAGCGCCAAAGAAAGTTCTTCATTTAAAACATATGAATCCTTGGACAAGATTGCTGCCATGCTTTGAGCTGAATACTTGCTTGGAGATTCCTCTGGACCAGAGCCCAACGAATTGACAGTGACATTCTGTCAGATGGTGCAAATCTGGTTCATCAGGGCAATGCTGGGATACATGTCTCATTTTGCAAGTTTTCCAGAACTTCCCAAGAATATTCCATTTCCATCAAAAAAATGTTTGTGAAGTGAAATCACACAGCACCATGTTTGATAGCTTTCCATGAATGTGTTGAAAACATGTATCTGGCCTGTCACCCTACGGCAGGTGATTAAGATTCTGCTTTTGATGGGATAGTTCCTTGATTTGCAGCTGGTACCAGGTGTGCGCTGGATAAACTTTAGGTGGAACTTTACTGATACTGTATATTTCTGAAGCAGATCAAACAGAAATTAGATAACCTGCCAGTTTTGTAGGAAGAAATAAGCATTTCCAGAAAATTACATTTTCCATCTGTTTAATTTTTTTGTGGTGTTTGGGCTTTTCTGTGGTTTTCTGGAGCTTGCTTTGTAGCACTACTAAGAAAGTTGGTGTTTCAGGCTTCCTGGGTTTCACAAAAACTTTTGTTTTGGCTTTGATTTGAATGAGTTCATACTCAGGAATTCTGCACTGAGGCTTAGGGTTTAAACCCCAAATCTCAAAGCAATTCTGTACTAAAATCATTGAGCTTTAGGCACTTTATTTGTTGGAACTAGGGAACTTTCACCCAAACCTATAGCCTCACTGAGTGCTCAACTGAAACCTGACCCTAGTTTTGCTAAAAAGTATCTCAGTTTTCTAGCTAGGTGTATAAATGAGCAGCACAGTCGTATCTGAACACTTCTCACTTCCAGATAATTTTATCTCATAACACACCACCAAGGTATGAAAATATTTTCCCTGACTCCTGTAGAGCTTGAAATGTTGGTCTGAGAGCAGATCAAGAATATGTTTATACATGTGGGGTGCAAATGGACAGAAACTTGCCCCTGCACTGACTTGGCCAGGCAATGCAAGTTTGGCTCTGAAAGCCATAAAGTTGAATTTTCGTGAATGCCAGATTTGTCCTAAATGGGCAGGTGTTATTTAAATACAATGCTACGGTAATGTAGCTGTATGAATTTTACCCAGGATCTGGCTTGTGCCTCAGCATCTCAGAGGGGGATTTTCCCTGCCTGTCTATTCTTGTGTGGTGCCCCACAGAAAACAAATGGTCAAGCTGGGAGTCAAGCTGAGGCTTGCTGTCCTGAGTCAGTGCCATCCGACGTTGCACTGGCATGGCCATCCTGTCCTCTTCCTCTCTACCACTCAGCTAGAGAAACTTCAAGTCTGGAACCTGAAATTCCTGGGCCAGCCATTTTTGTGCAGCTCTCTTCCTTCACAATCCATCCGTTTGGGGAAGGAATGAAAGCTTGCAGTCTGCCTCCTCCTCAAAACATTTCAAACTTTCACTTATCTTCACTTAGAATAACTTGCCTGACCAGAGCGGGAGTCCAGGCAGTCCTAATTTGTCCATTTGCCAGAACACTTTGTAAGCAGTCAGCCTCTTATCTTTTGTGTGAGGAGGGGGAAAAAAAAATGACCTTATTGCGCTAGCAGGTCATGTCATAGGTCATCCTTTCATTCTCCTCACAATCAACTACATTTGCAATCAAAGAGACAGCACATTTTCCACTAGCAAACCACTCCTTTCAAAAGCAATTGGAATGCTTAGTGTGCACCATGCTTGTCCTGAGTCCATGAATTTTTAGAGGGAGAAGAGAATTAGGAAAACTGAAAGACACAGTGGATTTTAATCTCCTTGTTTCACAGAGAGATATAATACTATACTGCACAACGAGATGCTTTTTCCTATTAAACCTTCAGTAATTTCCTCTTTTTTTTTTTTTTTTTCATTTCATGATTGTCAGAGCCATCACGAAGAGTGGGGGTCAAGTTTGTTTGCTTTTTTCCTTGTAATTTAAGCATTCCGTCCTGTCAGGGTTCACTTTCCAGTGACCTCTGAATTCATCTAAAATTGCCCCAAAGAATCCAAGTGCATACAAGTGTGGGAACTCATCTGTTTGTCATCTCTACCCAGAGCAGACCTGCAGCAGAGCTTGCCATTGAGTCTAAGTAGAAAGGGTGAGTGCGTCTGTGCTGGCAGCAAAGGCTTGCAGGCTCTCTGAACTGCTTGAAAGTTTGGTTGTTAGCTCGATATTAACAAGAATCTGAAAGCAGCCATTTTTATGACCTGGAGTTTCATAAAAGAGTCATAGCTTTTGGTGCCTTCGGTTTTAGATGTTTGAACGGAGACATCAAGCAGCTGGTGTCTTTAGAGCCAAGGTGATCCCTAGGTACATTTGAAAATCTTAGGGTGTGCTTTTGTTTTAGGAAATACACCTGCATTACCTGACACTGAAAACAGAGCAAGACTAGAAATAGGAAAAGTTTTGTCTCTAATTATTTTCTTCTGGAATTGTCTTAAAGCTTTTTTAAAACACATGACTTTTTTTTTTGCTAGGTGAAGACTTACATGTTTTTATTCTTCTGATCTGTGAGATTGGATGGCATCAGTCTGTTTCTTTTGTATCTTTTCAGCTAGCATGAATAGAAAAACTGTACTTTTTCCTTTTCTTTATTATCATTTATTAATGAACTGACTGTGTACTTAGAACATTTGGGTCTGTTTTAGTCTGTTCGTAAGCCTGCATATATGGTGAATTTATTAATGGAAAAATGGTAGAAGTAAACTAAGTAGTAAAATCCTCATATGTTAAACAGCTGTTTTAAATATGAATATAGTGTATATGTAGCATATAAAACCTTCAAAAAGAACTCCATGGAATGCTGGAATTCAGTTTTACTCCATTTAGTTTACAGTGCAGGTTTGTGGATATTATGCAGAGGTTTTGAGAGAAATTAGGTAAGCACTGGATTTAGGACAAATTATTTACAGCAAAATATTTATTTGATTAATTTAGTTCCTATTCTATACATTAATTACTTGCAAACAAATTTATATTTTATAAAATGACTTTGTTATTCAGGTACAGCCAGGTTCATTGAAGTCTCTGAATGACTCCCATTAACTCCAATGGGCTTTGAACCAGGGAGCCATCCAAGCTCTCATTGAAGGTAGCAGCAGATGGACTGGCTTCTCCGTGAGTATATCTCAACCTCTGTATTTTTTGCAAACTATTTGATTACTGTTTAGTTCAGTGGTTTTCAAATATTTTCAACTTCTGGTCCTCTAGCATTCATCTAGCAAAGGTACGGCACTCTGCATTTAAGCCTGTGGACAATTTGTTCTTGCTTTCTTTGTTACCTCTCACAGACTCACAGAAGTAGAAGAAGTGCATGGACTTCTACAGCTCTGCAGATAGCAAGATAAAAAAAAAAATAACAACCCAGTTTGTCATAGAGTAATTCATGAGAAATGAGCAGTCATTCAGTTACGCAGACTTCACTTCTCAAATCCTCCCAACATATTTATTTGAAAACACTCTTAGTCCAAATACTGGTGCAAATGCATATCCACAATGCAGTAACAAAATGTTTTTTTTCTGGGAAAGAAAGAAAGAAAGTAATTTTCATGACTTTCACATGACTGTTCAGGAACAGTTCTATACACTGATCAGTCTCATAAAGCTCTGCCATATGCCGGTCGGTATTTCCTCATTTCCTTATTTTTTATGTATTGTTTTCTATCCTTGACAAACAAGCAATCAGACGAAAAAAAAAAATAGCCTTTGACCCTATTTCCAGACTGACAGCTAGTAGTTTCGTATTTATTTAGACAGATTCTGTAGGGAACAATCCTCCCTGGTGCTCATTACTCAGTGGACTGACATTTGCACCCACTTTGGAAAGCTTTAAGATCACTGATCCATGCTAAACCAGAACATTCCAGCAAACTCTTGTGCCAAGGGGCATTAGTTCTAACACATATCACCTTTCAGGACAGGAAAGAAACGAAGCATTATTATCTAACATCAGTACATCTTCTTTGCCTTTGTCTATTGTTACAATAAGCAGGTTCAATTAACTTCTTAATTTCCTTGTCAAATTTTTAGATTTCTCAAAAACAGGGCATGCTAATAAGTTCAGTGAGATTCCCATCTTTTTGCAACCTGTTCAGCTCCTCAGTGTGTTTAGTTGAAACTGTAGCCATCATACACTTACCGGTGATAGGCAAAATGGAGAAAAGCAACTGTGCACCTTTTACTTCTATGAAAGACTTGATTTATTAATTTATTTCTTTGTTGGTTATCTAAGAAAATGTGAATAATATCCAGTTTGATCTGAGTGTTTTTCTGGAAGACTTATTTTGTCTCAGTTGCATTTTTTTCAATTTTCCAGTTCCTCCAATGGATAGGCTAAAATTTCGCAGAGGTATCTTTTGGGGCGTTTATATAGAAAAGATATTGAAAAAACCAAACAACATAAAATTATCTAACAGCATAGCTAAAATTAAATTCTCCTTATGGACTGGCTTACACTGTTTTAGTTATTTATGTCTCTGATTCCAGTTCCACAAATAACCACTCAGCTAATTTCAGGCATTGCATAATAGAGAAAACCTGAAACAATAACTGAAAACGAATAGATGGAAACAGAATGATCTAGGTACTCTTAGCTCTTTTGGTACATTATTAACAAATACTAAAATACACTTACTCCTTAACATGTATATCTGCATCACTTTTTAATTGCAAACTTTGTTTAACTGCGCTACAAGTAGCTTCCTGGAGTAGTTTGCATGTGATGCAACATAAACTCATTCATTTGATTGGCGTTCAGCAGGAATGGTACACTACAAAATAACATTATTTTATTTCATAGTTAATGATGTAATTTCTTTCATTAAGCTGGCTAACTGTTGCTCTTATAGAAGGTATTTATCTTTATTGGAGATTGTCCTAAAGCTAAAGACTAATCTAAATCTACACTGTTGTTACTTAGATTCATTACTTTTTTAATTTTATAGGCATCTGTCTTGGATCAATTATTATTTTGTTACCCTAATTTACTTATGGTAATGTCATGTGAGACAATATAAAAAAACTTTTTGAAGTTGAGATATAGCATCTTATGCTGCTTTTCTGCCCACAAAATCCCTTGCCTTACTAGAGTGGGAAATAAGGATCGTTTGACATGAATTGTTCTCAACTAATTCATGTTGGCAGCTACATACAAAGCTAAGCTTTATAGCAGTTTTACGGGAAAAAATATTTTGCACAGAGAGGAACTATTATCTCCTATGAGTGTTCGTGAAACTCTCATTAATTGCAGTAACAATCACACTGTTAATGCTGCCAGCTCTCAGGATTTTATCATGAGTCTCACAAGTAAATCCTTAGTTCCTGTGCTCAAATGATTATCTGGGAACCCCAGATTTCTTTTTTGTAAGGCTGCATTTCTAGACTTACAAGTGGACAAGTACTTGATAATGTGACCTCAAATGGACTTCAAAGACAGGAGACAAGTAATCAGAAGTCAATGGTGACTGTTTAAAATCTCATGATTTTGGGAGACCTGAGATGTTTCTGAGCGTGAGAGTTGGGATGGCTGTCATGACATACATCAGTTCAAAAGGCAATGCTACAAAAAGTCACATCCTTCTTTCTTAGCATTCTACATGAAGAAAATATTCTAGTGAGACCCTTAAAAAGTAGTGGAGATAAACTATTGCAGCAAAACTGTTATACCAAAGGGCAGTTCATTAAAAAATGTAGAGTTGCTAGCAAGGTAGAGTCAATAATCACTTCTCTGCCTGGTCCACTCTGACTTATTTCTGTAGTTTGTTCTGGTCTATTTCTGTTGTAACTAATATAAAAGTAGGTTATGAGTGTAACAGACTCCAGAAGAGAAAAAAACCATTTTCGTCTGCACAAGCTAGGCTACTGCTTTGTTAGCAATTTGCATGTAGTTGTTTTTCCTAATCCTTGTGTGTCATCAGTTTTAGTCAAAGGATCCCAGGACCCCTAACTACAACCAGAATCTTGAAAGATCTCATATCCCAGTTAAACATGTAAATAAATATTAGATTTTGCAAGAATGTTCAATACCCAACAACCCAAACTACTGAAAACCTGTGAAGTATTTGGGACCTAAATGGGAACTCAGCACTCCAGAAAACCTAGCCCTAAATTAGTTTATCTTGTGGTTTGTGGGAGTCTTTCACACAGGAGCAGGGGAGAGAAAGGTATGTTAAGGGAGACAAATGTGGTTGCAAAGCCGTGGAAATTGGAAGAGGAGGGAGCAAGGCACAAGAAGGGAGGAATGGGAGCAATTGAAACAATCTTCTGAAACAGTGGATTTCAAGCACCCATTGCCCTTATATTCCTCATTTGCCTATCTATTCCTTCACGCTGTCTGAGATCAGTTTTATGAAAGTTAGAAATGTGTTTACGTAAGCTATAGCCCAGACCTGAGGCAAGCTCTGTGCTGCTCCAGCCAGCTCAGGGAGCACTGCAGGGAAGGAGGTGGGGAAAGGGGTTCCCTTTCGGTTTGCTTTCTAGAGCTGCCTTCCTGTGGGTTTCAAGGCTCAGATGGTTGAAATTCAGCTACCAAACATTTTGATTTTCAAATACAAAAGTTAAAACATGGCCAAGCTTGTAGATACTTTCAGACTGTAGAAGAGGCTGGGTACCCTGCCACAGGCATAAGTAAGATGTTACGGGCATAAACATGGGCACAAACTGCTATGACATACTTTTTACCATTCCTCCCCAAAGATACTGAACTACATGCCTAACCTACTTGAGAGTTTCTTTTTTTGAGTATCCCCAAGCACAATACCGTCAAGAGTATTACAGAGGTAAATCAGGTAGGCATAAAATGGTTCATAAAACTCTTTGTGAAACTTTTGTTCTTCGTTTCCTGCTTATATAGCGGTGTACCTTGTGCATATTTGTTCTGTGGGGTCTTTTTCTTTTTTTTTTTCTGATAAAATATTAGCCAAAAAGGCTCCAAAGGTGCTCAAAATCTAGATCAATTTTCTCTCTGGAAACGAATCCACAGCCAAGTATCTTTGATTGGGAACACTGTCTCATGCAGCTTTTGTCAGCAAGGTTAAGCAGCAAAGCAAAGCTGTCTTACTAGGACATGTATAAAAATGTAGTTGCTGATGGTTTAGGTTAGGTTTTTAAAGCATGTTTGGTTTTGATGGGGACCTAGGTATCTGTATGGGGGTGTGTTAGGAGCCTGGCAAGTAGTAGTAATTGCTTGACAGAGAAGATTTAGTAACACTAGACTGCAGTGAATTTTCATGTAAGCAGGCTGTATTGCTCCGAGATAGCATGGTGGCACCATAAAACAGGAGATCTGAGTCCTGACTAGTTTATGCTTTGTAGATGTTGAAATAAATTTTTAGTCTGTTTCATCTTTCCTATTTGGGGTTAAATTTTCCCATATCCCCATGCAGATGTGTAAAGAGGATAGTAAGGACTACTGTATTCAAGGAAAATTCACTCAGATAATAGGCAAAGATTTTTTGAAGGCACCCAGTCTGATTCCTCCACACCATTGAGCATAGCTGACTGAGTGTGCTGGAGACCCTTGGGGAAAAATAGGATGGTGCAGGCCATGCATGTTGCTGGAAATGGGGTAGACAAGGAAAGGAGGGGAAATGGCAAGCTTCAGCATTTCACGTGGGATCTAAGGAGAACCAGAGCTCCTAGGCTTTTATAGGAACTTGGGGGGGGCGCCCAGAAATTTAGTAGTCTAGAATGCACAAGAACAGCAGACTTGAGAGCATCCTCATCAGAATGGGAATCCAGAATTACACTGATAACCAGGTCTCCTTCTCACAATCATCAGCAAAGTAGGGACCATGAGATCTCTTCCCTATAAACCTTAGATTCATCTGTATTACGTTTATCCATACAGTCTAGTTATAGTCCTAGGTAGCCTATAATATTTTACATCAACAAAAAGAACTTTAAAATGGCCTTAGAGTATGCCGTAATGATGCATTTTATGTCTTTATTCATTGGTCCCTGTGAGTGAAGTTTTATTGTATTGTATTTAGTAATATATGGTAGATATAAAGAGACAAGAGACACTGCAGATCTCAGCGGTTCGTTAGTCCTGCACTTTATCGTGTTTTAAAACTTCTCCTTCTCCAGACCACAAAATAGCTTCCTCCTGTATTGTGTGTATTAAGTGTGAATCCACAGAGGGAACTTTTAAATGTTGCTGCTCCAGAAATAATGATTCCTCTGTATCTGTTCTGGTATAATTTATTATTCTGGAGGAACTTCCCTGCGTAAATGCCTAGCCCTGAACACAATCACTTTTATCCAGAATCCAGTGCTTGTATGTAAGTAATTTTGGCTCAGCTATAAGGGCATAGTTAATGAAATAGTTTCAGAAATACTCATGTGCTCTGTTTCCTATTGTAAAGGCACATCTCCCTCTTTAGTAGGTACAGAAGACTATTACCAGAAATCCCAGGGCATTTTCAGAAAATCCTTAATGAGCGAGTCTGGATGGGCATTTGCTTCTGAGATAATACACATGAAATCTCACCAAAAAAGGAATTATAATAAGCAATCCTCAAAAAAGTGCAAAAAAGTCACTGAGGGCTCAGTGCCATTCCTCTCAGAGGGAGGCCTTCCCTCTCCTGGTGGAAAGAGGCCAGATACTGATTTGGGAAGAAAAGAATATGAAATAATATTTTTCCTAGCATGGTTCCAGTACCTGGATGATGCTCTGATGGCTTGCATGGGAGTTAATCCTGTTTTTTAACTGGACTGACTTTTCTGATGTCTTGGATGGGAGTTAATCCACGTTTTTAACTGGACTGAATTTTTTAAATAGAAAAAGTAAAGAGATTTGTTTGCCAGCAGGGGACAAATTTTTGTGCTGTCAAATTAAGCTACTCTTCACACCTAGTTTTCATTTGAGTCTACATCACCAATTGAGTCTTGATGAGATGGGCCCATAAATCTCAGCCAGAAGAATTATACGACCTATTCATTTTCCTTCTGCCACGGCCACTGGCATCTGCCACTATACTATTCTAGTGGTAGAAACCTGTGAACCACTGCAGCGAGGAAGTACTCCAGTCATTCAAAACCTTATCCTGCCCAAGGGCTGAGGGTACCAGAGCCCTGACTACCCATGGAAGTGTGTGATTTAATCAGCTCTTGCCCTCTCTATGGTTAAAATGATGAGGCACTGACAGGCTGCAAATCGACTGCCATGGCTTCTGACGCTGCCCACCCTCTCATGGTGTTGAAATGCTGGGCTGCTATGACACCTCCCAGGGGACCATTGCTTCTGCTGGGTGAAAACTGACCCAGAAACCTCACTCTCGTCCTCCCAAGCATGCCAGTGGTCTTTCTGTACCTCTTTAGTCTGTGGCATCTCTTTGTGGGGCTGCTTTCAGCCGTGAAAAATATTCTCACTGACTTGAGTGCAGCAGATCAGTAGAGCAGATCTGGCCATGAAAGGTAAGAAATAGCTTTGTGTGAACAGTGTTCCTATAAGCTCATATCGGTTGCAGCTGCAGGACCTGTTCCTGGAGCATTAAAATGGAGCCTAGAGGAAGCCCCGCTCTTTGCTTGCAGGGCCCGTGTTTTAACAGAATTATCAAGTAACAGGCTGAACGCAGAAGTTTGTGATGCTGTCAAAATAAGAAGGTCAGGAGAGGGTTTTATCCACCTGAAAAACTTTTGTATAACTCATTTTGGTTAGAGCAATTGCCTTAGTATCCTCCAAGGTGCTGGACATTTTATACCTGAGCAGCACACTCAAATTCACATGCCCAGGTAGGCTTCCATGTTGTTTTCCAGAGCTGTTAAGTTCAGTGCTCGTGAGTGCTGGGTTAACCCTAACTTCCTTACAAGTTATTTACCAGTTCATTGTTGCTGTGTGACTTTCACTAAACTACATGCCTTGTACGAGTCCACTGTTTTATCTTTCAGCACGGAGGAACAGTTACTGCTGGACTCGGGAGACATTTATGAAAGACATGACTGCTGATTTACTACAAAGGGCAGCTGAATTCCTCTAGGAACTGTCTTTTGACCCCTTGCTATAAATTTTGTACGGTAGAATTGGCAGACTCTAATAGCTTTTTACAACTAAGTACTGCAAAAAGAAGCCCTGACCTCAAAGGACCTAAATATTTTAAAGTAAGAAGTTGTGCAGTTGTTTGGGTGTTAGGCTAACATGTAGAATTAAAATATTGAATCTATTGGATATACAGTCAGACACATTAATTGTCTCTTTTTTCATAGAAAAATAATCTATGATTATCATCTTTTAGACATTTTTTAATTTAGTGATGGGGTTTTGTGCCTACGGAGCCAAATGCGTAATCATGTGTTGCATGGCTCAATATCAGCACATAGATTTCTTCTGAGTAAGGAAGCAAAAGTGCATTCAGCTACCTGATTTTAATTATTTTCAGTATTCTTGTGTTCCAAATTAAGAACAGTATTAAAGACACAGCTGCATTCCTGAGAACAGTTGAAGCCCAGCTGGCACAGGGGCTGCTTGCACCCTCCCATTTTACAGCACAAGCAATCTGGATACAGGAGAGGAAGCTCTAAAACAGTGATACAGAGTGGGTACAAATGCCAAGATTTGCATACATTGGGATGCACAGAAAGCACTCTTGAGAATTCGTGGTCAGGCAGGTGTTTGAACCTGTAAAATAAAGGCATGAGTTTGCCTTTGCAGCACACTAGAGATGCCAGTGGAAAATCTGGGACGACATGGGACAACCTGCTGTGTGGGTCAATGTTCAAAGCTATTTGAACATTATATAGACAGATTTGTAACCAAGAAAAGCAGATGCATGCCAATTCCTCCTCATCCAGTCTGTATCCCTCCCTGCCCCACCATCCCACAGAATATGGCAGAAGGTGTTTCTGCAGTTATGTTGAAGTTTTTGAGTGGAGCCTGGACGATCTATACGGCCTCACCGCTGGGAAGGGAGCGTTGCAATGAATTCCCATTTTATAAGTCGTATTGGGAACAGAAGAGCTGGCTCAGCTTTTATATGTGGGGTAACTGGCCAGGCAGGGCAGGCTGATGATACAAAGGAGTGAGAGAACATCTGGAGACAAAAGAAAGTCAAAGACACCGAGGAAGCTGGTACCTATAGGAGAAAAGGAGAGAGACAGAGAAAATCAGTAGGCAATGAAAGGTGAGGAGTCTTAGAGGAAAGAGAAACTATGAGAAGAAAGAACAAAACAGCGAAGAGACTGATAAAAGATGGAGCAATTAAGAGTATGTGAAAAGAGAGGGATAAAAAAGAATATTTCACATCTGCTCATGGAGTCAGGTGACAGTTTCTGCTTAAATTCATGGTACATGTGTGAACATGCAGGTTCCCTAGGTGACTTTGAAAATCTCAGCCAGGAAATCCAGCCAGCCAGAAACAGTACCTCAGACAGGAAGCGTTACCTCTAGAAAAGCCAGTTCAGGAGCTGAATCACATCAACTGGCCGATTTTATTTTATTTTTTAATGGAAAAAAATGAGGTTAGGAAAAGAGAAATGGCTGCTGCTTGTCTAATAAGGGTATTTCAGACTGTGTACATGCTCTAATATTTTCCACCAGAGGAATACAGAGCCTTTCCTCATTTCCCATAGCCTTTTGGGACTTGTATTCTGCACCAAACTTCTTCTCTTGGCATCTCCTTCTGGTCACTTTTGTTTTTCTTCTCTGTTTCCATTGCACAGGGAAAGAAAGGAAGCTGTTGGGTCCTGGGAAGGAGCCTGCCTCCTGCCCCTTTCCTGCCTGCCCTTTTCCAGGGGACCTTGCTCAGAGAACAGGGGGAGACTGGCTCCATGCTGCATGAGCTTGCCATCAGGTTTTTGTGGTATTTGCAATGAGATGAGTTGATGTGACTGTGCTTCCTTTACTAGTGCTTCTGTAGAGCTGTTAGCTTTGTATTATAATCAGGTGCAGTATCTGGCACTGTCGTTACACCCTTCTGAGGCGGGTGGCGATTTGCTGTGGTCCTGGAAGCAGAGGAAAGGTAGCTCCCGCAGACAGGTCTGCTCCCTGCACTGGCCTTCTGCAGCTCTCTCCCATTTTAGAATCAAAGCTTACCGTCACGTTTATAAGATGCTAACACAGGGCAGCTTTTTGACTTCTATTTAGCATAACTCCTCCTTTCTTTAATAATATAATTCCCATTTAATTTAAGGTAACACTCTGGTTTGTGAATTTTTACACCTACACTTCTACTTCTTCTGCTCTATACATGTAAATGAGGAGTAAGACAGGTGATGGACTGTAAATTTACCAAAAAGAACAACCAACAAAGTTCATCAGCCGGAGCTTTAAAGGCAGCATATTTAACACACATGGCTAGAATTAAACGTGCACTCGCTGTTGGTTGAAATCACACTATGTTTTCATCAAAATACAGTTCTGGAGGTGCTCTTCATTCCTGCCTCGCTGGATTGCACATTATAATTTAATCCCCAAATCCAGAATTTGGCTCTCTTTCCACACAGTAAGTGGAAATCTGGTTCTTTGTGTTTCCCTAATTTGTATTATTTATAATAACAATAAGTCTCCTGAGCTGGTGGTGGAAGTCAAATGACAGACCCTTCACCTATTATGCCATGTTTTTTATCAATTAGCTTGCTGAACATTCCAGATGAAACCAGTGTTTGTATTGGCCAGAATCCGGGCTGTGCCTGAAGAAGTATTTTAGTGAAATGAGCATTAGGAAAGCTTTGGAATATTACACCAAAAATAGATTTTTGTGCTTAAATAAAACACCCTCCTTAGCCCGTTGCACTCATAGTGTACTATTAAGCTGTTATTTCAAAGACTGGCCTATTTTCAGACTTTCAGCATCTGTAAAAAAATTAATAATGATAAAGAGGGAATTCATATTTTCAGGCTTTTAAAAAGCCCATTGTGTAAGTCAGCAGCTCTTACAATAGGCATCTGTCTGAAAAATATTCCTTAAACTTTCACATGAAGTGGTGCTGTGTTCATTAAACACCCTGCTTTTGTAGTCCCCTCTGGTCAAAGATAAAACTCTTCTGAAGAGCCTTCCAAAGCAGATTTGTGAAACCACATATATTTCTCTCTCGAGGAGAGCCTACCTGGATGTTCACAAGCTACAACAGACACGGTATTTATTGATGGCTGTGTCAAGAGCTGAGCAAATGTATTTCATATGAGTAAATGTTTCAGACGAGATGAAGGATGGGAAGTGAATTATCTTCCAGGCAATAACTCATGCTACATATCCGCATGCATTTTACAGAGCTAGGCTAAGGGACTACTGGGTATGTTAGGCCTACAGACACCTTTTGTGTTTTCTTTCCTTTTTAGGACATACTAGAGCTGTATAATTAAATGGAGATTATTGGCAACATTATTTAGCAGTCATTATGGAGTCATTAGGGTTCTGCTTGGGCAAGAAGATAAGTCCCCTTCCTCTCTCACACTTAATGCTTCTATCAACAGCTTAGAAAAGTGGTTCACAATGAATTGCTACTTAAGTAGTCCTATCTCCCTCTGCGATCTCCCTCCTGTTGTTCTTCCCTGTGGGCTAGCTCAGAGGGTCAGTACACTTAGCTTGCCTGATGTAATGCAGACTTCCCGATAGCTTTTGGCACTTTGCAACTGCTTCTGTTAAAAAAAAAAAAAAAAAAAAAAAGGGGGGGGACTCACAGGGGATGGACAGAGCCACTGCTGATCCAAACAGGGATGCCTTTCTTGTACTTGTTGTAACAGACTGCCCTGTGTTGAGTCCCTCTCTGTAGGCTCCTCAGACACGGCAGTGCTCCCCTTCCTCTGCAGCAGATGTTTCACACCGTGATACTGCACAAAGCTCCAGGTTGCTCCATGAAGGAGAAGTTATGCCACCTAACTGCTTTGCAGGCTCTGTGGCTCGCCGGTGGCTGCTCTAACACAAGATTTTTGAGGGCTGGATTCCCTCCATACCACACAGTGGAAGCGGGCATATAGTCTGGTGTCATTACTTAGCAGTTAATAATTCTGCAAGTCCGTGTGTGTGTGTGTGTGTGTGTTAGAGCTGGCCGGAAAAGGAAATGTCTGTTTTGTGGGAAATTCCAGGTTGTCAACATTTCATTTTGTTCTGCGCTGGAATGAACCATCAACATTTCCGAATACCTGACAAAATGGGACAGTCTGTGTCGGTGCCTGCCTTCCTGCCTGTCGGTCCCTTTAGCTGCCGGCTGGCCAGGCAGCCCCGCTGGGCACCTGGCCACCGAGCACCATGGGCTTGAAGGGCGCCGGGATGGGGCAGAGGGCTGCCAGCTGGCCTGGCTGCCCAGGGAGTTTCCAGAGAAAGTTTAATGGATTCAGCATGCTGCTTCTGACAGGCAAACAGCTCTGTATCTTCAAAGCAGACCATTACCATCTTTTGTTTTCTTATGTTTAGATTTGAAATTTAGTTTTGAACAAGGCAAATCAAACGTCCCCTCCTTTTCAACTGATCACCTGATAAAGTCCAAATCCAAGAGGCCCAAGAAATGCGCTGACCTAGAGGCAGAAGACCATGCACATATCAACAGAAAAAGTGGCAGTATTTTTTGCTCTTCCAGGACAAAACCCTCTTTCAGAGTCGTGTGCCCTCAGCAGGGGAAGGTAGCAAAAAGCACACAGCAGTTCCCAGGATAAGTCCTTTAAAATAGGGGGAAAAAGAAGTAGAGTTTTAATTATGTCCTTTTTTTTCTACTGGAGCATAACTAAGCATTTAATTTTATAGGTTTCATTGCTGAACACTCCACCACTTTCTGTTTAATGTGTATCGGTATGGAGGTGAGGGATAAGAAGTAAGTGCGTTACACCGGCGTGGAGGCAGCGTGGGCTAGTCCTGCGAGGTGCTGAGCACCAGCAGTTAGCAGGAGCCAGGGCTTACCAGTCAGAGGTGGAGGAACACGTTCCCACCTTAAACCAGTAACAGTGACATTTGTTCTTACTGTGCACTTCTAAACCAACTTCCCAGGTCTGCTTTCACCCCATGGCCACCACTGATTTTTGTGTCAGGACACAACCTTTCCTCCCTTGTCTCTGTCACGTCCTCCCCGTGTCCCCTAGACACCAGCCCCTGTCTCCCTGGCTCTGGACCCAGCCACCAATGCTAATGGGAACTTTGCTGGTAATTCCAGTGGTACCAGGACTTTGTTAGAGAATTTTGCAGTCAGTTTTAATGACAGCAGGACTAGACCACAGAGTTAATAGAAGATGAGAGGGCAAGTGTTCTGGGACATTAGCAAAGCAGTATAGATGACTGCAATCCGCTGCCCTAGAGTATGCATCTCAAAATACAATTTTTCCCTGGAAGTAAAGTCTTTCCTCTATTTTAAAAGCTATTTCTTTATTTTTTTTTCCTCAAATGAAAGCAATGTTATACCTCTCACTAAACTGTTGGACATTTCCTTTTAAGAAGGTGTGTATATGCTGTTGCAGACACCTGCCTGAAGTATTAGTTCCATTATACTTCAGAGATACTTAACAGCTAAGCAGTGACAAAGCTCTGAGACAGATAAGATACTAAATATATGCATATGTATACAGAAAGGTGACATTACATTTGAATAGCAACCTACCATAGACCTTTGATTTTAAGGGGAAAGTTAATATGAAGAAGCAAGAAATGTAATATTCAGAGCCAGTGACATCTCAGTATGTTTTAAATCCTGCAGCCCATCTTGTGAGTCAGTTGATGCCACCGAGTATGTTCAGGTCTGGTCTGAATTGCAAATGGGGCTCACCCTGGCAACGTTATTTTGGAAACAGCAGCTGGGTGAATGGCATAACAGCAGCTGGGTGAAAGGCACGCAGGGCGGACAAAGCCCCAGTAAGGCACGTGTGAAGGCCTGAGCAGAAGTGGCAGAATTTCATAGTCATTACTGCAAACTTTTTCACTATTATGCATGAGTAGTGACAGGCTTGCATTGTTAATCAGAGTAATTAGGATTTAGTTGAGGCATGACAATAACCTGTGGCTCATAAAGGCCTGAAGGCGATCCATTTTCTCCCCTTTTCCTAGGAGTCTCCTATTGTGATTCGTAGATAGCCCAGCAGGAATGCAATCAGGAAATCTCCAGTGAATCAGTGTCCCTAAATCTTCAGGCTTGACAGGTTGAAGTCTGACAAGCTATTAGAAAAAAACTACTGATCATTAGGCTGTCTAAAATAGACTTAGTTTGTTTCTGTCTGCATTCATTGATTTATCTGCAGAATGATATTGTTTGAAGCATAGATTACTCATGTTGCCGCCAGCTGACAGAGCTTGTATGATAAAATGACAAAGCGTGGCTCCGGCTAAACATACAAGTCTTTCTGTCTTTGCTGTTTCGTTGCTTTTGACTCATCCCATAGTAACAATAAGTTGGTTCAATATTATTGTGAGAAACAAAACCAGAACTATACTGAATGGTTTAAAGCCATTTTTGATCACCCCAAACCCCGGTATCTCTGACAAATACGCAAGGATAGCATCAGCTTTCCCCAGATCATTTCAGAGCAGTATTTTCTAGGTCAACTGCTGTGGGCTATGCACTTTGCTTCACTGAGTTCAGAGCTGGGCTTATTACAAAATCTCTGATAAAAGCTCTCCTTTATGCATGTCTTTTCCTCTCCTAAGCAATGTTTTAATTAAAAAAAAATTAATTTAATTTAAAATAAACTGATTAGGTCCATAATACATTATTTGAGTTGTGAGATTTACTTCAGAGTTATTCTCTACTCAAGCTTTCATTAAAAAAAAAATCACATCCGATTGGAAAATTTCTGAACAGATATTTTTCTTGAACAGGATTGCATTCTTATTTGTCATTTACAATGACATCTGTTTTTCCAGTCTTCCCATCTTATTTCTTCCATTTTTAAAAATTACTGGCTTTCTTACAGGATTCAAATCTCAAAGTGGAAAATAAAGAACTAATTCAGCTCTTCTTTTCCATTGACAGGAACACTGTCATCCTACTCTCTTGAAAAAAAAAGCATCTATTTTGCACGATTATGCATGTAGAACACATATACATAAGCAACATTAAACATGTATTTGTATACACTTGTGTATATATATACATATAGTATATATATGGTATGTTATCTACACAAATTCTCCTGTTTGTGAAAGATATGTAATGTGACCTCTAAGAGGCAATAAAGATTCACTTGTTATATAAAGCAGAGAAATATAGAGAAGTAGCTTCATAAATACTTATTTACATTTACAGATATTAAAGAAAAGAAACTTTGCATGGCACAAGCATGGTCGTATTCCTGCAAAAGGATCAAGGGATACTTAACGACATAGCAGTCAAGTCCCAAGTTTCACACAAACATGACATTCTTTGTATTGCATTCTTCTTTTTAGTAGCTGCATTAATAATACATGTCCCTTACATTGATATTTTGTTGTATTTTCACTTATTACTTTGAGAAGATCCATGTACAACTTGCCAAGAGAGACAGCACAAAAACTCTGCAAGGTTTTCCTAAGGCTCTGCACAAAGGCTGAAGCTGCAGTTAGAACCTATTGTGGCTTAATTTGTAGTCTTCATGCAGAGATTTGCTGAAGGAGGTTTGCCACACTGCATCTTGCACTAAAGGTGGAATATATACAACCAAACTGATGTTTCCATTTACCCGGGTATCAGAATTTAATTATGCTTCGAGTTTTTTGCAAAGATAATTTTAAATCCTTTTCTAGAGGACAAAGAATTCAGTATGGTACCTTGATCACAAATTGTTTACTATGATTTAATATAATAGAAATCTACATTAATGTACTTTCAGGAACAACCAAAAATACTTCCTTTGAGTTCTTACAGCATGCCCATCTCTCTGGTATGTGAATATATAATGCTAGGTTCTACATTTGGTTCACCCCTCCTCCCCCCAGCCCTGATGATGCTATGGATGATGTTAATGTAGAGCTGTGCAAATTTATGAAACAAACACTGATGGAACATTAACCTCTGAGTTAGCATGTGAATCAGATGGAGAAGATTTTTCATGACAGCTTTCCTTAGCCCTTTTTATTATTTTGTTTTGTTGTCTGATTTCTATGCTTAGTGAACATTTAAAAAGCAATTCAGAGACTTTTGGGTTCATTAGTAACATATAGATCTCCACCAAAATAATTCTGAAAAATAGTTAGCTGGGGAATTATATAGAAATGAGGAAGCTCTTTAAGGGAGAATTAGAAATAGCAGTTAAAAGAGTAAAATATTTGTAAGTAGTACGCATACTTTTAAAAGAATAAATGTATGTCAGTCATCAATAGCATTGACAAAAATGGACTCTGAATCAGCCACAGCCAGAAGCAGCTGGCATAGTTCAACAGCAGTGTAATAGATACCATTCAAAATGAAAAGACATCTTCCAAAATATGGAAGCTGTGTCCAAAGAAAGAAAACAGAGGAAGAGTATAATCCCCAGCAAAATAAATGTTAAACCACAGCAAAGCAAGCCAAAAATATTAGTGGAAGCAACTTGCAGAAGTAATGAGAGCTAACAGTAAAGCCTTTTGTATATACATAAGAAGCAGCACAGTTGGACAGTTAGCAGGATGAGAAGAAGCAGCAAAGGAAGATAAAGACATTATGGAACAGCTAAATGAATTATTTGCACTGGGTCCTGCTGTAAATGAGGTGGGAGTCTTTCACACTGGGGTCATTCTTTACACAGAATGAGTCTGTGCAAACTCCCAGATTGGAGTGTCCGAGATCTTAGAGCAAATCAGTACCACAACAAATCAGTAACAATAGATGGCATTCACACAGGAGATTTGGAAGACTTCGAATATGAAATTGTCAGTCAATAACTGTCATTGTGATTGATCAAATCAGCAGCAGTGGCAGGATAACATGAAAGGTATAGATAATGGGAACAGGATTAATCAGAGGAGTTTTCTGTAAAGAAGTCTAAAAAGATAATGCCCTTCCACTTGCAAAAGTGATGGCCAAAAGGGTAGAATGGTGAAAATATCTAAAATTATGAAGATAGGAAACTTTTGCAACAATACGGGAACTAAGGGCCATCTTATTAGACAACAGGAAAATATAGAAGAAGGAAGTGATTTTTTTTGTTCAGCTTATCATTAAACTGTGGAACTCCTTGCAGTGGGATGGATGCTGTGAAGGACAAACAGGTGAAGTTTTTTCCCCTGAAATAACTGGAGTAGACAGATTCATGAAGATCAGATGCTTTGTTGGGTATTAATAAGAGGTGGTTTACATGCTGCCTCTGGCTCAGAAAGTACGTAAGTTGGTCAATGTTGGAAGATGGGAAGTAGAGAATAGCTGAAGAGCAGATACTCAGAAGAAGGGTACCGGATGAGCCCTACTGTAGTTGAACCTGCTGCCAGAGATACAGTGCTGTCAAAAAGATATTGGTTTGGGCCTGTGTTATATTTCTTATGCTTTTACCCCATGAATTAGGCTTTTTGTCTATATAATTCTCCTCATTTCCAGGAATGCTCACTTGTGTGAATGTTTTCCTTTTCTGACTGGATGACTGGCCACAGCCTGGGCAGGAGAAACATGAGAGAGATGCCTAAAGGAGGAGCCTTTTGCAAGCTTTGAATAAAAATCTGCTAAATAATGTCGTCATTTTCTGTCTACCTCCAAAAATAATGTGATTCAACAAACAAAACAACCGACCACAGTGAATTTTTCCACAATGTTTTTTGCTTTACTCTGTAAATAGTTTAGTATTATCAGCTTTTATTGGCTCAGCACATATTTAGCTCTGTCTTTGCTTTTGGATGGGGACAGGAATGGCAGGAAAGTTCTCCCACCTGTATTGCTTCTGACTTGAAGAAAGCAGAATGTGATTTATTTTCTTTAGCCACGAGACCACAACACAGGACAGATAAAGTGATTTGCTCCTGCGTATGCAGGAAAACCTGCAGCCAAGCCGGAAAGCAAATCGGGAATGTCTGAGCCCCATTTCCCACCCTGACCATTGGAATGTCCTCTGTAACCAGTAAGAGTGTTCAAATCATGAGGTATCACTTCAGAATCTATTCAGGGTATATTTGACCATGATACGTCTTTTTTAAAAAAATGTTTTCCATGCTCTATCATCAAAAATTTCAGCTTTAACACAGTTAACTCAGCCCAAGTTTTGGAAACAAGATTTAGACCCTTCAGGGGATTGTCCTTCCCTGGTGTTGTTAATCCTGTGGTTTTTAAAGCATTTTTTTCATAAAAAGGAAATGTGTTTTGTTTTACTTCAATGTTTACAAGTGTTTGTCTGGGAAATATAGGATTATAAAGGAACACATTTCAAGCACCACGCTGGGTGTGTTAGTGCTTTGTATTCTGCTACCACATCTGAACTTCCTTCATGTCGTGTTTCATAATGTCCCAGACAAACAAGAATGAGATCATATTTGCTAGAATTGTTTAATCGTCAGTGGTCTGACCCTGAAAAAGACGAGGCACGTTAGCTTTCTGTCACCCTGGATGGGAACTGAGGTTGCACAGCATCTGGCAGGATGTTCTCAGCACCTCACAGAATTTGTGCTTTTAACTTAAGTCCCAGACCACATCTATTTTCTTCAATATACTGCAAACATATAATTATAGTTAGCACAATTGGTACTTTCACTTTTAACTAAAACGCCGTTACCCAGCAGGCAAAAAAATAATCATGAGATGACATTGTGATGAATGATGATGCCTCCAACAAAGTGCTTGAGCCATAAATGGAAAAGGACAGTAAATTTCACCCTATTTTTTGAAATCGCATATGCTGCAAATCCATTTTTAATGAAAACAAAATAATGCATTTTAAGCTACAAATCACAATAGGCTTAATGCAATAGTGCACCAACATCTCTTGTCCTCAGTTCAAGTCCTGGTGGGGAGTTTCAAGAAAATGCCTAATAAAAGACACATAGTTTTGAGGGTGGTTCCTTGTGATAAGACTGTTTCCAGTTGTATGTCTTTGCAGTCTTTCATTTTAAGCAATAAAGAAAAGGAGGTAAAGCCAGGAAAATGGGCAAAGAAAGATAAAATGTACAAAACACAATGTGTTTGGGGCACCCTTGTTCTGCTATCTGTACAATTGTACAGTCCATTGATTACAGCGGTATTTCTCCTGACTCAAATTTACACAAATGGAACAGCATCAGGCCTTCAGATAACCATGATTTATGCCCTTCCTGGCAGTCACAGCAGATAACAGTGTTAAACTGTACCTTCTCCTGTTTAAACACATTTACGTTTGTGACGTAAGATATTCTCTTGGAAATGACAGATATGATAATTTTGTACCAAGGCTCACAAATGGATTTTAAGGACTTGAACACAATTGCGTGTGTTTTTAATTGTTTTCTTTTTCAGGGTTCAAACTGGACGAATTTTCTATTCCAAACACACAACATTAATGGAATAATTTACAGATTGATTAAAATGCTGTCATTTTTCTAACAAGGTTTTCTGGCTGAATGCCAGCTTTTCAGCAATGGAAATACTGAATAAGAAGCTCAAACGATTTCAGAAAAGCTTAAATAAAAATATTTAAAGTCCATCAGAAAAAAATCATAAGCGTGTTTTTGCAATGAACATGAAATACATTATCCATTCACATGTTCATTCTTTGAATGGCTCTAAATCCATTACCCGTTGAGATAATATTGACAATAATTTCATCATCTGAATTTCCTGAGCCTTTAGACAAAAAGAAATGGCTTTTTGCTACACAGACTAGCACACAGTCTTCCTGGGGAGGAATTCTCTTTTGGGGTTACTTCTAAGGATTCACCACCCCTATCATTTGGCAGTTCCTGATCTCTGAAGGAAGAGAGCGAAGCCCATACAAGCTGCCGTTCTGCCTTTCCGTACAGCTGACACGCTCTGATCCCCAGTACCAGAGCAGTAATACGGCTGAATTAACAGAGGGTTTGTCTATACCACAGTCACAGAAATTCCTTTCCAGATTATGGAAAAAGTGGTTTCAGGGAATCTGTCTTGTCTGCTGAAAAAAGATTTAATGAAAAATTGATGACCAAATCGAGCACTAGGCTCTTCTCAATGAAACCCTTGTTTGAGCCAAAACTCCCATAAGCGTCAGTAGCGAACTTGAGGAAGTTTAGAAGAGCAGTACCAGCTGAAGAATAGCTGCAGCACCATGTTTGGAGAATGCCGTCCATTTGCTCTTGCTTTATAACATTCCTGAGCATGGTAAGCACTTGAGATTGCCACTGCTGGGCATGCCAGCTGGCTCGCCTTCCTTCTGTTCTGCAGAAGAATCCTGGCAAGTGAAATATTTTCAAAATGTGTTTCTGACACAGTGGTGGAAGACTTAGAGCTATTGTTTGAAGCAGGCAAGAAGAAATAGCTATATGGGTTCTCCTTGTTGGGGGAAATCACATCTTAATGAAAAAGTTCTGGATTTTCACTGCAGAAGATAGGTATATTTTGAATCTTTGCAATAGAGACAGCCTTAGCAGACTAGTTGTAGTGGACTTGTTTTGATAAGTTAGGAAACACAACAATTACTAATGTGTTTTTTCACTTGAGTCTCGCTTGACAAACATTCCGTAAGGATTATAATGTAAATACATAACTGCTTTTCCTCATTTCAGCATGCCACTTGTGAACAATTTTGTCATAACAAACCCCATCTTCCCTGCTTTTCATTTATCTCCCTAAAATAGAAATGGTCTTTTTCCATTTATCCTGCTAGAATAAACATCTATTAATTCTCGCAGGTCACAAAACCTTCAGCTTCTGAAGGTTAGAAATGTCTGCACAGTATGCAACTCCTTTGGTTTAGTTCTGCCTTGAATCAACTCAACAGAAAATGTCCAAATATTTGTCCGGTAATGGGAAAAATGAATGTAATTGATCCACAGCTCTTATGTACAACATCAAAGTACTTAGAGACAAGAAGCTATTGTAAGACAGTGACTAATAACTGTATGAGGGGATTTCCATTAGCAGGCCCACAAGGAAGATGATTCTAATTTGTGAGCGTCTTGTGAAAAGTTAAAACTGTCATGAACTATACAAGGAGTTTTTAATAAAACCAAAGTCATGGAAAGAGGCTTGGCTTTTTATATGTATGACCTTGGGATACCCCAATTAAGGTCAGATGCAATCATAAATTACTTGAATCCACTGAATCATCCTTAAAATCCTCCCATAACACAATTTAGAGTCTTCTACCCCAAATCTTCCAAATCACTATATTTTTGATAGCTCTGTGGATAGCAGTGGGCAAACTGAGCTACAATGAACAGTTCTAAAATCTCATGGGACGTAGTGATCCTTTCCCTTACCCCAGAAGATGCAACCTGGTGGAAGCGTAACAGCTCCCGGCACAGTGCGACTTGCAAGGCTGCCATAGGTAAACTCTTGACATACCTACTACTGACGTGTAGACAACATATTTAAGATGAAAGAAAAGAGAAATAAAAGACTGAACAGGGAGCTGATTCTGCCACCTTTGCCCTTACTTTTACTTTGCACACAATATTTAAACAGTGGCAGCAGACTCTCCTTCTCAGTTGTATTTTCATAATATTCTCAGATGAAAGTTGCATTTTAAATTTTACTCTGGTTTAGGAAGCTTGCGCTGTTGTCAACTTCTACTTAATTTATTATCCTAGACTGTTAAAGATAATAGTTCATCTTTACTTTTGTAATCATGCCTACACATGGCAGCATACATACATGCATGACATTTCTTCCATGTGATCCCATCTATCATCAGAATATTCACTGCTAAACCAACCTTGGATTTTTTTTCCCCATGAGCTAAACTGTTCATCTCAGAAGCACACATATAGAGGAAGGGCGAAGAAATAGTAAGAGCATCCTTGTTTTTTCACAGTCTTTGCGAATGGCTGAAGTGCAGGAATCGGGGACCAGTCCCACAAGTCTTTGCCTGGAATCAGTGTGAAAAGAGAGGTAAAGAGCATATTAAATCATGAATTTCTTCTCTTTCTCTGCATTCCAATGGGGCTGCCTGGTAGGGAGGAAAAGAGATAGCTTGTTCCCTGAGAAGGCACATCACAAATTCTTCTCCATTTGTGCCAAATTCTTGTAGTATAAAGGGTTGCATTTTTTCTGAGACACAGTGCTTTGGATGTACTCCCTAATGTGGTTCAGCTTCCTTGCTGCCTCTTATTTTAGCCCATGCCTTAACGGTATAATTTAACTTTAAATTAGAGGCATATTTTACCCTTGTTTTGTATGCAGAAATTCCTTTGATGTAATTGGGAGCCCCGTGCAAAGATGGAGGGTTTATCATGGCCCTTTGAATGCATGTGACATGGCAATTTGTCCAAGACATATTCTCATGCAAGAAGAATGGGATCCCATTGTGGGAAAATCTAGGGCCAAACACTGCACAGAACTGACGTCAATAGGATTGAACACAGTGTGAAGTTATGGCAAAATCTGATGTATTAGCTGTTTGGTGCCAGTGGTTTTTTTATGCATCCACTACTCTTAGCATTGCTGATGGAGAATGCATATCATATTGTCCTGAGAAACCCTAACTCTTGTTGCAAGAGGATGAAAGGGAGATGATCTCAAGAGTCTGAGTGACCGTTTCAATTGAATACATGTGGACAGAGTCCAATCCAAAGCTCACAGAAAACTGTGGAAGTGATCCTGATGGCTTTTGGATGAGCCCCACTATGAAATCTTAGGATTAGGACTTGAAATAGCATCAGTGAGCACAGAAGCCACTGTCTTACCAGATAAAAAGACATGATGCAATTTTGCAATTGAGCATGCTCTTTTGAATCAAAGCATCTCCAGGCTCTTTTTATCTTTTTTTTCTCTTCATTCTTTCTTAATAAGGCAAGTTTTGCCGACCTTTACATGGCCTCTCACAACAGACTCCCTTAAAGAATAAAGTTCTAAGCCTCAACTCATCTCCTACAGAAACCTAAATAAAAAAACATAAACAATTTAAAATAGAGATGTAAAACTTACCACATCTTCTTATTTAGGCAGCAATTTCATCTGTGTTGTTCTAGCCCTTTGGCTACAACAGTGGTCACATCTCCTTTGCAACCTCTCCATGGGGTCTTAATCTCTACATACATATAAATTACATTCATTCTTTTAGCACAGGACAGGATAATGCAGTGGAAGACAGGAGGGATTGGTTTGAAAGTTCTGGAGTTTATGAAAGGCATGTGAGATAAGAAAATGTCAAGGAAAACAGATCATGGGCAGAAGCAGATGTTCAGCTTATGGCCACATCTTTGATCCTTTCTTCTTTGCATCTCTCTTACATGCTGTGTATACAGAGACAGTATAGAGCCTACATTGCTAGTGTGCAGCAGTGAGGGGCATCGTAGACTCATAGCAAGATGGGTCTGTAAGATGATTGAAGGGGGTCATAGAGTCAATTTTTGCACTGTTTTCTCATGAGAAACTAGGTTCCACGTCAGCTAGTGCAATCAGTACACGGCCTCCAGCTCGCATATATAGCTACACAAGCAAATCTGGGTCAATAGCACTGCTAACCTTGAAGAAATATTTCTATGTGTGGATGAGAGAATGGCTAGGAACAATACCTGTACCAGAGCCTGCAGAACTCCGCAGCAAATGCCTAGCCAAGGAACTTGAACAATGCGGTTGGGTGATTTATATCAGGATGAAGATCTGGCTTTAAACAGGCAGAGGAAGAGAATTTTGAACATAAACAACATAAACATTTAAAATTAGTTGAGACTTTTGTTAGAAAAGCAATACTTAAGTGCTGCAGAGACCATGTGAATCTCCTTGTACCTGTGCATCAGCTTTCTGGATAATGTCTTCAGTATCTCACAGGTACTGAAGCTTGCCAGCTGTGTGTTTCTGCAGCTGCTTTTTATTGAAAGACACAATAAACACTACAGTCGTGTAAATCCTCTATAAATAGCTGTAGCAAAAGCCATTCCTGCACCCTGTTCAAAGTTAAACACCATACTAACTCCCTAGCCCCTTTCTACTAGCTTGTAAATTGAGTATAATACTAATAGTTACCCTTTTCTAAGTGTTTTGAGATCTTCTAATGAGAGGCACTATATAATAGTGAAGTCCAAAACATTAAAAATAGTTACTTATTTATTTCCCATAATTTCTGAGCCATCATTTCCAATCCACCTCCATTGTTCCCAGCAAGCAACTAAAATAATTAACAGCAGACAGCCTATTAAGAAATGGAAAGTGTTTTGGTTACTTGCTATTTGTGGGCATGCATTGTTCCAGCATGGGAGCCGCCAACTGCAGTTGGGAGAATTTTCTGCTCACCACAGACATTTTATCTGCAGTGTTTACCAGATTCTGAACCTGGAAAAGTTGTAAGATTGTCCAATTTCTCTAAATTTCAATGTCCAAAATTATGTAGTCCACGATGCCTAAATAAACTCCATTTAAGTGTCTCTTTTTTTTCCTGTTTAAGCCAACCTTTTTTCCTCCCTCAGATTCTCTATCCCCAACCCCTCCCTTTACCTCATGGACCCGTTTAGTTCTCTTTAGTTCTCTTCAGAACTTTTGGTGCAATCATTGATTGGGGGGTAGAGACCACTCTGGTGCAGGACACATACAAAGCAACAGAAATACCAACTAATTGGCATTTTATAGCCATAACAATAAAGTAAAAAAATAAAGTAAAACCAAAACGGTAAAATAAAGAAAAGTCTGGGTTGTCCTACACGCAAAGGACATGTAAGACTTGTCTGTGTGTGCTGAGACTCGCTTTAACAATGAGGCTTTTCAGTCAGATACTACAAAGCAGAGGAAAGACTCTACTGAAGGCTGCAGAGGCAGCAGTCAAGTGGCTGCAGACAGGCAGAAGACTAATTTTCTCTCAGATGTCTTACAGGTTAAGATATCACAATGAATCAAATTTACTTGGGCTTTGTTTTGAATTTTTTTTTGTGTCTCTTTCAGACCTGAGAAGGGTTTCTTCTGTGCCTGCAAGTTTGGCATTTGTTCTGAGGATATTAGTTGTTCTAATCAAACATCTTATTTCTACTCCTGGATATTTCCTGTTTTTCTATAAGCAGAAAACTTGTCGTTGCTAGGGGCACAGCTTTCCATCTCTGAGCTCTCTCCATCAGGTATAGTTGGATCCAGGGCAGATCTCTGGAGCCTCCTTGGAGCCCAAGATTCAGGCCTGGGTGGTGCATGATGGAGACAGAAATAGCCACGGCAGAGCCTTCATGCTACTGGAGTGGTATTACTTGAAAGGAAAGTTACGGCTTTGGGAATGGGGTGATATCTGGCACTGATATCTAGGACTGAAAAAAATAGAGCACCTTGAGAAGACTTCTCAAGAGAGAGATAGGAGGATGGCTAAAATACTTGATCTCCTGGGACCAACACCATCATGCCACACTGCCAAATTCAGACCAGAACCATTTAAAATTGGAATCTAATAAAACTATTTTCTAGTAAAGCCTTTATATCATTCTTGGACATAATTTTATTTGTGGTCTAGACAAGCCAAAGCCTTAGTGCTCAGGTTGCCTCAGCACTGCTGTTGGTCATTGCACATCTCAACACTGTTCGGGCAAATCTACCTAATGATGTCAAATAAGGACAGTAGAGAACTATGGCAAGCACGTAGCACAGACAGAGTCCATATTGTCTTCACAAAGAATGCTTTCCATGAGGTATCAGCTGCTGCTTTTAATTAAAAAACAATTAAGTGCATTCCTACCCAGCCTGAGAGGAGCAGCTTCACAGATACTCCCGCAGTTAATCACATGTTAACAACGATGATAAGCATAATGGGCTTGGCGACTGAGGAGACTTGTGGGAGGTTATTATAAAAATAACTGTTAACTTTTCTCCTGCAATGGTCTTGCAACGCTGCTTGGAGACAGAGGGTTTCTGTTTGCTTGCTCCATGGCTATGACACCATGTAGTCTATCCTGCAAGGCCTTGTGAGTGCTCCTCAGCCCGGAGCCACCTGTGACTTCAGGCCACCCCAGCCCTGCTGGAGGTTGTTGCTCTCCTCACTGATTTTGCCTTTGGACTCTCTTCTGGAGTAATTAGCAAGGTAACCAGCTGGGATTACCTGTCTGCTGGGAACTGTTTGGAGACCACTACCTCATTTAACCAAAACCATCCATGGCACAGTTATTTTTCAGATAGCTTTTGGGATAATGACTTGATCCAGGGGATATCCTGGCTTGATTAATCACTATGCCAAGGATTAATATTATTATTGATACAAGTAACAAGGTTGAAGGTATCAGATACATAGTTACAATTAAAAAAAAAAATTCTCTTCACTTCATTTTCTAGATCATCAATTAAAAAGTAGGAAGATTCTAAACTGGACTGTGTAGTTCTGCAAGACACAATCCCCTCCCTGCTACAGTTTTTCCTGTTCTATTTCTGGCCTGCATGGTGGAGAGGATGATTTCTCCCTGGTGAAAAATAGTAAAAGAATTATAAAAGCATGCATTGTAATTTTTTAGGAATGGAGTATGCTTCACACGCCTACTGAGTGATGTACATGAAAATCCATGTACTGTACATGTTGCAGAAGAAGGCTTTTTTGTAAGATTTTTTCTTTAATGACCTGTGTCTAGAATACTAAAATTGAAACCTTGCTCTGGGTGGTCTTTATTTTTGGCTGAAGCCTCCTAATAGTTCCATAAATATTAATTTATGAAGAAGGCAGAACACAAGTGAATGTAGAACTGACCACTTTCTTGGTGTTCTCATATTACTTAAACTATATTATTATTATTTGCTTATAGAACAGTGGGAATACTGTTAAAAAAATTAAATGGGACTTTTATCATTGAAAAAGTTTGTGGTTTGCTTATTTGGATCAAAAAAAAAAAAATCAACTGAGCACATGCAAATAACTTCAGGAATAAAGTGCAACAGTACTAGTTTTGACACCAGCCCCATTTGTTTCCTCTGAAATGTTTTGCCAGTCCGGCAGCCAGATATTTCAAGAACAGCCTCACAAGGGAAGATTAAATGTGTGTGTTTTTATAAAACAATGACATCTTGTTTTCAAAGCCCTGCAAGCTTAAAATGGATATTAGAGCAGTCACATATAAACTGCAGTTCCCAAGGACAACTGTTTAGCTTAAGTGCCATTTAATGTTCTCCTAAATGGTTCCGCTGTTTAGTGTGCAATATATCTTCTAGATTAGACCTTTAATCCTTTACATTGTGCTTGCTGTGTCAAAGAGGGCTTCATGCCAACTTCTTCCTATTGGTGGGTCTCTTTCTCTGTCTTTTAACAGGCACATGAAGAACATCAAAGTCTCGTGTTTTGCCTCTTTGAATCCAAACAAGAAATCCAGTTAAAAGTTTTTGTGAACTGAAAAGTTTAAACAGTTTAATGTGTTTCCCCCTTTCTTTCTGCTTTAATTTTAGTGCTTTTATGAGCGCAAAGAAGTAGAAGAAAGACCAAAAAGAGTTTATAAAGTACTGGCTTTTTTAATAAATGTAAAAAAATGATATAGGTTAGCTGGGTACATATAATGTTACTGGGAACTTCAGAGGGCTAGAGCTTTCACACCTCAATGCCTTAAGGTGAAGAGAACTCAACGCCATTACAAATGCGATACACAAAGCAGAGAAATTATCTGGTACACCATGTTTAAGCAGAGCAGGGTATGAAACTAAGTCCAGCTTGGATGCTTAAGGCACATCAGCTTTTGCTGAGCTGGCAGTTGAGTGGACTAACCAGAAGACCCTCATTATTGATGGACCTTAAGCCTAAGTACTGCTTTGCAGCGTAAGTCAATAGTGGGTTTCCGGAAGCTAGCTCTGAATTTCTTAGTCTTGGCTATGCTTGCATTTGCTCCTGAGAGGAAAATAAATTTGCCCTGTATGGCCTAAAAAGCAAAAACATCTGCTGGTATTATGAGCAGCCCTATTGTCCGAGTTCAGCAGCAGGGAGGTCTGCACTTGTTCGGTTCTGCTTTCCTGCTAAGCAATAGAGAAAGCCTATGGGGATCATTATCACGGTTCCCAAGGGCAGCAGGGGAATGAATTCACCAATCCAACAGGTAGCCAAAAAAGCCACCCTGATGTCCTGGCTAGTAGCAAAATGTGCTATGTACCATGCAGGGGACCCACATTTGGGAACAAGTTTGGAACACTTGCTCTAAAGCCAGTGATGGAGAGCAGCCACGGGCTAAGGGAGGGACTCGGCTTCTGGGAAGGTTAGCTGTGGTAGCTGGCAGCTGGAGGACATGGAAAGCTAAGACTCAGTGGGTGGTGAGGAGGAAAAAATGATGGTGCAGATGGAGCCCTTGGTTAGAAGAAATCCCACCTCACTTGGCCTGATTCATTAACCTGAACATCTGCCTAAAGGAAAGAGAGTGTTCCCCTGGTTATTGCCACTTACTATAGTTGCTTCATTAGTTGCAAAATGGCCATGCACTGATATCTGAGGCCCAGAGTAGCTTTTTACTGTCACTTCTGTTGTCCTTACCTACAAAGAGGTAAGTTTGCTTTGTAATTAGGGGCCTTGAGAAAAGAAAAGAAATACATTTCACATATTTTTTACTTGCATTTCTGTTATTTATTTGGGAGCTTATGAGTAAGAAATACATTTCATATTTGGGTCCAGAAGCAGACACACCCAAAAGCAGAAGTTTGTCCCAAAATTTCCATTATTAGATGTTATTCACGTTTGGACTTGAATATTAACAAAACATGTAGCCAGATGTCAACTATCTGAGAAGAAATGGAGTCCAAGTAGCACTGACTGGGAAAGAAAACAGACAAACCCCTTCCTGTAAGCATGGGACCTCCAGGTCTCCATCCCAGCTGATGTTTCTGCCAGCACTGAGGAAGAATCCATTCAATCCCCAAGTTTCCTTGTGGCCCCTTAATTTTTTTCGTTATAGGCATAGGAGGGAAAAATAACATGGGTTTTGTTCTCCTGATCCCATTCACTTAATACCGCTACTTTGGTTTTACTGAGTACTGAAAACTTTCCAAACCTGCCTGGCAGGCCTGTAAGAAAAGGCCTTCCAAATTTGAGCCTTTCCATTCAGAACCAAGCCTCAAGACTGAACCCAAGCCCACTCTCACAGTCATTTTCAGCCTCCATATGAGAATATTTCCACTAATATAATTATGTTCCCAATAGGATCATGGTATGGTGATTTTTTTCAATATGGTATTGTTGTAAAAATGTCCATGGAGGATAGTTTAAATTGTTGATGTGGTAGATGTCCTATCAGAGGGAGAACAAGTAATGGTTGAATTGATTAATAGGATATGTTCTTTCTCCATAGACAGTTGTGCAGCTTCTTGCAGCCACAAAGTAATTGCAGATCAAAGATTAGCTAAGTTAACTCTGGTGACTTACTCAACGAAATGCCGGTAGACGGGGTCATCGATCTCTAGCTGGAAGTATACACAGCTCCTCTAGTGATAAGGGACTGTGACAAAAATAGACCTGTCAGGAACTGTGAGGCAGGGTAAAACATGTCCATCTCACCCCGGACAGTGGTTTTACTTACCTGTCTTTAAAGTTCTCGGTGAAGTGACTCCACATTCGCTTTAGGCAATCTTTTCCTGCACTTGACTTCCCTCAGTGAAAATGCTGCTCTGAAAACATTACTCTAATCTTTCTTACCACAGTATTTCATGCTCCTACTTGGACATACCATTTTTTTGTCCTATCTGCCTTGCACGTGGGGATTAGCTTGTTCCCTTCCTCTTTGCAACAACCTTTCATACCCTTGAATACTGTTTATCACAACTCCACTCAGTCTTTTTCCCCTGTGCTAACAGATGGAGGAAATCTTCAGTTAACAGGAAGATGGTGTAGCAGCCTTCCTATCAGCCCACCCTCGTCTTCACTGAGATAAGCAGGATTTGGAGCTCTGGTGAATTTTGACGAGCACAACAGCCCCTTGAGGGACTTTCTGAGATAAAGCAGCACTGAAGCTGTTCTAATTTATCTTGAGGATATAACTGGCTAGCGGTCATAATCAGAGTGGGGGGCATACAAAGATAGCCAGGCTGTTCGTCCTGTGCCTCTGATTTGTGCTGTACACAGCTCAGGCAATCCGGAGTATTTATCCACAGTAAAGTGGTGATTTGACATGTTCTGCCCAAAGAACTATTCACCATATCCAAGGACTTTAGCTGTGGGATACCAACCGGGCTGATATCTTTCACATTTTTCTTGCAGGTTATTTAGCTATTCCATTAACTTTTCCATCGTATCTATAAGTTGATCCATATATTTTTTTAAAAAGAAATTAACAATATAGAAATTGCCTTTCATGTATCGCCAAAATCAAACACTGTCTAAAGACCTCTAACTTGACAGGCTTTAAATTCAGTACTAACAAATTTATAGGTTGTGTAAAATTGATACTCATGCTGTGTATTAATGAGAGCATATTGGTATCAGTTTTTAAATATTTTTCTGAAAATATTGTTTAAAGATTTTGGGTTAGACTCGCTAATGTATCTTGGCTTCTTTGTGCAGCTCTAGTGATGCAAAACAGCTACAAGCCAATTTAATTGGTTGGTTAACCTCAGTTTATGACTTCTTTGTGCTTCTGCAGTGGTGGAAAATAGCCAGGCTGTATCTGGTTCTCAGTCTCTTATTAATCAAAGGTATCCAATTGCCTCCCACTAAGGCATTTTGTGTGCTCTATAATACACCTTAATCATCATCTTTTATACTTATATTCTGATATCTAATAATTTTAATTTATAGTAAGCTTCAGCCTTTAAAATTTTACAAAGTGATGGAGACTATCAATTTATGTATCAGTGGGTATACTGGAGAAAGACTTGAAAAAAGTACGCAACCTATGCCTGAGAAAGCCTTTTAGATGACACTATTCATTGAAATAGCATATTAAAAAGTAATCTCAGATGTGTGTAGAAAAACACCCACTAAGCACTTGCTCTTTGTGTGTATATGAAGGCATAACTGTACTGTTCCTTAAAAAAAAAATAATTTTCAAAGATAACATCTTCCTTACTGAGTAGGCTTCCCATCAGCTATAAAACATAAAAAGGACAGGCACACCAGATGTAAGGATGGATCCGTTAGTGGTAGCCCAGAACAGAAAAATGCATTCATCTGAAATACACCATTGTGTGCACACTGAAGCCTGGAGAACTGTCGATGTCTATGCTTTCTTCCTACGCACAGCTGCAAAGATAACACTGTCTACTGTTCAAGGGCTCCATGGGGAATTTTTCGTGACAGTTCTGTTCTTTCAATTCTTATTAAGGTTTACATCCCCCTTTCAGCTGATGATCAACTTGTTAGCTGGGTCAACTGCTGGCATAAATCCCATCAGCAATTATAATTTTAACTTGACAGTATCATTCCTGTAGTGAGAGAGCGTGTTGGGGCCTTACAGTGAGTCTGGCTGGATCATTTTCCTTTTTTCTGCCCCTATAGTGCTTGAAAGAATTCTTCAATTCTGACCTTCAGCTGCTAAAATTCCTGTGATGTTGATATACTTTTATGATGCACTAAAATTATAAGGACAATGATATGATACCCTCAAACTGAAAACACCTTGAGGAAGAAATATAGATGCATAGGCCCTTATCCAAAGCTTACTGAAATCACTGGGAGGTTTCTTCATAAATTTTAACAGACTTTGGATCCGGCCTTGAATTATTTATTAATGACTAAACCAGGTGATGCACTTTCTCCTGTTTAGAAAAACCTTCTGAATCTGCCAATTAGAAATTTAACAGGGACGGTACTTTCTGGTTTCTTTCAAGGAACCACTGCTCTTACAAATAAAGGCTTGCACTTCTAGTTTGTAGCATTTATAAAATTATCATAGCTTAAACCAAATGTCACATTAAAAACAGTTTTCAGGTCACCCGAGCTGTAGTGATAGATGTCTTTGGAGATCAATTCTGCCAAGTTGTGCTTCTCTAGATTCCACTTCTGTGCCTGGAGACTTGCAGCAAGTGCTTGGAAAACTCTTGCTAGACTTCTTCTAGCAGAAGAAGTTTCTAACAATTGGTTTCTAGTGATTTCTTAGGAGACACCATACTTTGGACTATGCAACTGAAGCGGGCTTAAACAACATTTGGCAGGGAAGTGGTCTGAGATTTGAATGGAACCTCCCAGGGGGATGGGTGCATTGAGATAAGAGCAAAGAATAAAGCTTGCTTGAGAGTGTTAGTGACCAGAACTGAATTCCTGTAAAAGAGGGATTTTAACAGGTTTAGGCTTTGCAGTCTAGCTCTGAGTTAAAAAAAGGGTTGTCTCCCCAAGTTTCTGATGGAGGTACCTATATGTTTTTAATCTGAGCAGTGCAGATTTCAGCCTTGTGTTGGCCTCCCTCTATGTGAGAAACAGAAGTTAAGTCCACACAGAGACTGCGGACCAGATTTTCCTGTCAGTAGCAGTAATTTAACTGGAGATGATATTGCAACAGGAGCATGTTCAACTTGGAAAAAATCATGGAAGTGAGAAGAGAATTAGATTCAGCCTTTTTCAAGAAAATGTGCAGAATGTTTGATATCTGTAAGTGTGCTACAGAAGAAGTGCTTGCTGTTGGATACTGGTATAAATCTTCGCTCTTTGAAACATGAGAGACTATTAAAACACAGCTTTAAAACCTGTTTTGATTACCTTAGTGCATTCAATAGTTTTATCATATTCTGCTGTTATTCTAACAAAGATTAACTAGTCCATTATTCCACGTGCTTTGAAGAGTTTTGGACCGTAGTATCTGTGGAATTACTAGGTGTTGCCCTGAAAGGCGGTGGATGGAGAAATCTGTCAGCCTATGAAAGCTATGCATGCTTCAGGAATAAATATATCAACAGCAGTAAAATAAGGGCTCAGATGGAAAGAAGGAGGAAGCAAAGAGAATTCCTTTTCATTCGTTAGCTATTCAAATATGATTGGGTTAAAATGACTCATATTTTTTTCCAAATTAATTACTTCTGCATGGCCTGAAATCCTTCACTTGAGTTATTCATGCCGAGGCAAAGCATTTGCTATTGGATCGTTTCGCAAAATCCCACGGTTAATCCAGAAACCATCTGCAGTAACCTCACGATGGTTTTTGCTCCCTTGTTCCCCACCAATACAACCACTAAGACAACGGGAGCTCCGTTTTTTCATACTGTCCCAGGAGTCCCCAGAGAGTTTTTGAGTGATGCTTCGTCTGGATGAAAAGGAAAACAAACCAGAAAGGTCAAAGAATCATTAGGGGAGGATATCCTCTAGGCATTCTTGGCCACAATCTCTTCAGTGTCCAGAATATTTGTCTGTCTCTCTGATTGACAAAACTTAGAAAGCTGAGGTGCAATGCACAGAGCAACACTATTTCATAAAAATCACACAACTGCAGGATGTTCTATATGCTCCAAGAACTGAGACTGGGCACAAAGGAATTATTCGAGGCATACGATGACTGGTTGTTCTTTTATTGATATCCAAATCTGGGATTTTTCTGGACAAGAGGTGAAATCTCAACTCCAAATATCCTCGAGTTTGGGGGGAATTCTGAATTCAAATCCAGATAGTGGAGTTTATCTCACTTCTTACTGTGAACAACTGACTGGAAAAATCAAATTCACTAATGTAAAAGCACCAAAACTTTTACAGTCTGCTGAACTAGACTCCTTAATTCTTTCATTTGGGCAACATTTCAGCTGCTGAGTGTGGCTATTTTTCAAACATGCAACTTTGTATTTCAGAATATTCTTCCCTGATCAAGTCCTTCTCGTAAGATTTCTGAGTGGTATTGCTTGTTCTCAGATAACATCAGCCTTTTTCTGAAATTCATGTTACTCTCTCAGTTGGGTCATGGTAGGTCAAGAAAAGAACGCAAACAAAATGCACCTTGCCTTGATCCCTCATCATCTTTTCTAAAGGGAGGTAACGAGGTTATTCTGAGGGCTATTCATCATTCCTCTGGTGGTCCAGCCACTTCACTTAGTTTATGATTTGCTGCCAGTGAAGCTGTATCAGCACAACCTGCCGTGTTGCTCTCAGGTTGACAGTGACAGACCATTCCCTGTGGGAACAGCAATATGCACTGCAAGGCATGTACTGACTTAGCAAACCTGATGAAGATAAAATGTTACCAGTCTGGCAAGAGTTTAAATTAAATGGCAGTAAATGGAAAGCAAACTTCCATTCAGGTCTGAGTAAGAATTCATGGGGCATTAATAATTTTGTTGGCAGATCAGCAAAGGATTTCTTAATATTGTGACATCATTTTGTTGATTTGAGAGGAAACATCCTGTAAATCAGATAAGAACTTTTCTAATGACTTTCCAAACGTATTTGAGGGAAGTAACAATAGAGCTGGAATCGGTTTTTCTTATTTGTATTCTGGCCATGTACACAGCATCTCTTCCATTGCAGATCTCCATCAATAGGGCTAAACAGAAGTCCTCACTCATGAAACATTATGGGAGGTAATCTAAACAAAATGGCTTACACAGCTGCCCACTGGTGGTTCTCAGATTCTTTTTTCTATGCTACAGTATTATAAAACTATGGATTTTATTGAAGATTTTTTTAAAAACAAAATCTGGACTTTGAGTTCTGATGTTCTTCATAACTTTTATGCACCCTTGATAATGAGTATATAAGTGCAAACCACGCAGATTCCTTTTCCTGATGGTTTTGGAGCCCTACCTCAGCACAAAATACAGCTGAGAAAACAGCTTAAGAAAACCTTGCACTCAACCGACCATAACAAGTTCAAGTGTCCTTAACCAAGCCTAAATTGTTGGGCTAGGATGAGTCCCTGGGCCTAAATCTCTAAGCCTGCTAACTTCAGCTCATGTGTCCAGACCTCCATCAGTAAAGTTTAGCCAGTTTAACCACTCTGCAACTGAAACACAGAGCATATGGATTCCAAACACAATTTCAGTCAAACTTTGAAAAGTTCATATTAATACCTGTTGCATAAGTGAAATTTTTTAATTAGGCATTGAAATGCTGTAGACTGCATGGTCAAAAGTCAAGAAGAAGTTGTCGTCTTCTGTACGCAGGAATAGCCTTGCTATAAATGGGGGAGAGAGGGAAGAAGGGATTTTATTATCCACACCGCTGTTGTGTGGCATGGGAATGGGAGCCAGAGTTCATGGACAGAGTATAAAACTCTGCAGTTCTTCTTCCCTCAATAAATCTGTACTTGCATGTCCTGTGAGTGCACACTTGCATGTGCATGTGCTGACAAGCACAACTAACTGGAGCATTTGAACAAGTTTATGGAGAAAGGGAATACTTTATCTCCGCTGTAATTTACATTTTTATGGGGAGAATGCCCTTTTATATGCTATACATAGCTTAATGAGTTGATGATGGACTCTCCAATGGGTGTTCTCCCACATTCGTGGCTCCTAACTGTATTTACCATGCACAGAGGAAAACACGATACACTTAATAAAAGAATCACAGAGCTTTTGTTTCCACAGAGGACTCTTGGCTTTACTGGTCAAACTGCTTCCAGAGATGTCAGCAGTTGCAGAGCTCTTTCATATGCTGAAAATATGAACCCACACCATTCCAGGCAGCATTTGTGTGAGCAATGGAATTTTTAAATAGAAATAATTAGTTTTGCTGGCCATGGTTGTTACATCTGGCATAAATTTGCCCCAGTGAACCCTATTTTTAAAAAACAAAGCATCTGAATTGAGGTTCCAGATTATACTAGTTACTGATCTTTGCAAGCCTAATCCATTCTTATGAACAACGCCTCTGTGGTGTTTTCTTCCCCAAAGGATATAGTACGGGTGCAACCCAAGCTTTATTGTGCTTAATCTGAACCAGAAGTCTGAGTTGATTATTTTAAAAGGCGTGCTGTTTCTTAAAAGTTATTTTCTTCCTGTCTTCATGCTGTGCTGATAAGAAGTTATAAGTGGGTCTCTTTAATGTTTTAGGCTGGCGTGATACAGAAGAAGGCAGTGTGCGTCTAGGGGCTACACAGCCCAAGGTTAAGCCAGTCAATATAGCAACAGAAAAGGCCGCAAAAAAATACTCTTTCACTTTGAAGCATACATACCACAACTTTTAATTTCTGGAAACAGCACACATGGGGTGAAATTATGCCTAGTTTATAAAGGTGCTAAACAAGGGCAGAGGGAAAGACCTCTCACTCTTTCAGCACAAAGTCCTGGGGTCTGTAGTGTTGCTGGCAACGACAGTAAGCCCAAAGCGCAGGGAGGGCAGGTGTCAAGAGATGTCCCTCGCAACCTTTCAAAGGATGCCTGTGCCCAGAACGCCAGTGTAGCCTCAATCAAATTCCCCTCCCCGCCTCTACCTTCTGACCAGTGCCCTCAGCGATGCTGGAGAGCACCCAGATCCAAGGAGGTCTAAGCTCTCAGAGGCCCATGGCAGCAGCGTGCGCCTTTATCTCCCTCGGCTTATGGGTGTAGTCCCTTTGCCTCTGTTATAGCAGCCTCGCTATAGCAGCCGTAACTAGTTACCCTGCACACTGATCATTTCAAATATTGGGTTTACCTCTGAGTTGCTGCTCTGTAATAAGTAATGGGGTAGCTAATATGTAGGCAGATCTTCACTCAGTGCTGGATGTGAGACAGGAATCTCCAGCAGCGAGGGAATTGGCTTTAAGGTACATTCCTGGCTCATTCCTCCCATCAGCCCAACCACGTTTGCGTTGCTGCAGCAAATGGTCCTGCCTATTGATCTCCCTGTAATCAGTTCTCTCTGCTGGACAAATATAGGTGCTATAAAACCTAATTAGGTGTTTTTACTGTTTAAATATATTTGTCAGTAAAGATGTGCCCTCTGTCCAACACACAATATTTGCAAGTCGTAAAAAATCTCCTTTTGGTGATAAAAATGTCATTTCATGTAATACTCTTATTTTTTAACTAGCAAAAGCAGACAGAGCAATCTTCACAAACACTGGATTGCCGGGTTCCCTCTATTATCAGCAACTAATTTTACCCAGTGTCATAAACAAGATAAGTAGGCAGGTACTAAAGCAATGTCATCAGCTGTTTTAGAAACCATTATTGATTCTCAAATCAGTAATCAGATCTGTTTCTATTTCTAATCCAATAACATGCATAAGTGATAAGTTTGTAGATATCAGGTAATTTGTCAAATTCTTGGCATCCCTCGGCTTCATACTCAGATATCCAAAGTGACTCTAATGTATCTTGATTATGCCTTCATTGTATCATGATGTCAGAATCTTAGCAATTAAGGAGCTGGAGTGAAATCGCAATACTGAAATCACAGATGCACCACATGTGTGTCTCTCCCCACAGACCTGTGATCCTCATATCTTCAACAATGTTAAATGCACATTTATATACTGACGGAAATTAGACATGAGAATGTGAAGCATCAACCAGCAGAGCCCCAAATTCATAATTAAATTCTTTTGTTAATTATTTTTTATGCTAAATCAGCTCCCTGAGAAATTTCTTTCATCCTTCTTTTGCACTCCATTTTATTGCTAGCAGCTCCAAATTGCAAGGAAACTGGTAAGAGATCTTTACTTCTTGTGTCCAACCAGTTGAAGACAGGAATTAAGATAACCAAACTTAATCCAGTCTGATTTATCCACAGTTATACAGTTTCTGTTACTTCTCCTGATATATTTTTTTTTTAGCCCTTGGGATACATAAAAACAAATCTTATAAGGAGAACAGAAAGCTAGCGCTGTCCTTTACAACCTCAGACCAAATTTTCAATGATTAGCCAGCTTTAAGCAGAGCCAGATGAGACCTCCCTGTTGCCTGTTGGACATGTCCTTGGTATCTTAGGAAAATACTGTCCTGTTACTTTAGAAACAGAAGCCAACAACAAACACTGAATGGAGGTGGCCAAGAAAAGTGACAGTGTTAAATGGCTGTGTCATAGCTGGCAAAGAACCAGGTGAAATTGTCCAGGCCTTAGATAGCTGAGATCGAATATGTTCTCAAGTAAGTTGCAAAGCAAGAGGAAATTCCAGTAAATCATTTACTTAATGAGATCAATGTGCAACGGATCTTTTCTCTCTCCTACAAAGTTAATATTAGTATTCTGTTATCATCCTTTTTTTTTCCTGTTTGCTAAGTTGTCATGTGAGATGCCAACGGGGTCTGGCACTGTTTGGGGTCTGATATTACTCATAAATATACTGTGTGAATTAGGAGCAACTGCTAGACCCAGCAACATTTTTTTTTTTTTTTTGAAACCCTTCTCTGCTGAAAAATGCAAACCCTTCAGAGTTGTGGCCAACCTGTATACCTTACTCCCATCAGTTTCCCTGGTCAGCCGAGTAGGAGCCAGGGTTGTCAGAGCCTCCAGATTCCCAGTTTGAACCCATTCCTACCACTAAGAGCTTCAGAGGCATTTTTTTCTTTTTAAATTTGTGTTTTGTAACAAAACATTGCAGAATTTCACTTCCGTGAAATAGTTTCAGTGTTTTTGCTTATTACTGCAATTTGGAAGGAACATTTCCTAAAATCCTGAGATTTTTCACATATGTACAATTTTGCCTCCTGGCCACTTAGGCAACCACAATGGAGTCAGTGGAATTATAGCTCCCTTGCCCAGTTAAAACTGCTCTGTGTTCGTGGACAAATTCAAACCTTGTGTTAGCAAGCACAGTTTCAACCACACTTGTGAAGGTTTCAGAGTCTCAGATTCCAGCCACTTTTTTGAAAGTGTGCGGCAGCAGAGGAGAGAAACACTATTAATGCCACCGGTGAGGGAAAGAGGGTAATGTGAGCTCAAATGTTGTTAGACACCAGAGAATCCACATGGAAGAGAGCCCAAATACATGCTCCAACCACCTGAAAAACTAAAGGACAAAGGTCTATAAAATTTAACATGAGAATTTACAGGAAATCAGGCCTCTTTGGTCCCAGTGTTCTCTGAACTACCTGTTTATAGGCTCGATTTTTTTCTGTACACCTTCAATAACAATAGCCAAACCAGTATCATTCCATTGTCAAGGACATAGGAGGACCACAAGCACTTTTGCACACCAGTTCTTGCCAGCATCATCCTTTGCCCCTGTGCTGCTTCAGAAATCAAGTGCTAAAGATGAAAACCTACACAACTGAAAAGAAAGGTTAAGCCATCCATGTGCAAGTTAACAATTGCATCCCACATAGGTTCTTGCTACCCCCACTTTGGAAAAGTTTGTATTTGATTAGTCTGGTCAGCCATATACTGTTGTCCATCAGGCACTGGGAAAGGAATAAGCTGACAGTGGCGACCAACTGACATTTGTTAAGTTTAAGAAAAGTTTCTTGCATAATTTGGAGCAACCACCTCTGGGATCTGATTACTGTTGTCCTTCCCCCACCTCAGGCTTCTGCACTGCAAGTAAAATTAGATGGTGGGAGGTTTGTGTCCGTGTACGCCCACGCATGTTTTTGCTTAGCACCTAGGACAAAGCAGCAGTAATATGGGTGAGAAGCTCACACCGTTATCCCACAGACCCTTGAAGCTGGCAAGGGCTGGTCCTGCCCCGAAAAGAAGCCACATTGCCAGCCCCCAGTAAGGGAAGGGAGGAAGTGGCAGAGGGACAGCCGGGGCCAGGGGAAGAACAGGGGAAGGGTGTCTTTCCACGTTGTTCTGGCTTCAAAAGCTCGTGGGGCTGAAGCCTGATGGTATTTACAGAGTTTCCAGTGCTTTCAGCTGAAAACAGAAGAGGCAAGTGGTTTGAAGCTGCCTGACTATAAACACAAAATCTAAAGGTCTAAGTCAGTAAATGAGCAAAATACACTAAATATAAAGGGTCTTCAGGTCTTTGTTTTCATTTTCTTACCCTTAGAATGCTTCTGTGGTTATTTTCATCCACTCACTAAAACCTCTCAAAAATGTAACGACGTGCAAGCATTTGGAGGCTTTCTTTCTGTTTGTTTATTCATCATTTAGCGTAATCCCAGACTGACTTTAAAAATCCAGCTTTTTAAAAAAGATTCAGTTACCTAATAGATTTGTTTTAAAATGACAGGGTAAAAACACATCTGCTGTATGAAAAAAAAAAATAGAAGATGGTTTTCTTTTGGAAATACACTTTATATAACAAAATCAAACTCATGGAATCAGATCTTCAGGTGAAATTATGGTACCGAAGGTACGTCAAAAACAGTGGGACAACCCATGGGATGGAATTTCAGGAACAGCTAATTATTTGCTTTTAAAAAAAGTAACATTTCCTCTCCTTAATGAGCCAACTTTCAGGAAATGGATACAGAGAAGGGAGAAGAGAGGAAGAAATACAGTATTAATGGAAGCTAAAAATCTTGTTGGTGTTCTTTCTGCAATTTTTGTGGCTAAGACACTGAATGGATTCCATAAGTGAGATTTTGTCAGCATGCCAAATCTACATGGTCTTCTATCTTTTCAAAAAATGCCTTTGATTTTCACAGACTCCAGCCCAGCTTGGGACTTGCATTTAAAAAAAAGCATATCCTGCTGCTACAGGAAATATTTTTCTCAACACCACTGTATTTTATTTATTTTAATCATATTTAAAAAAGAATCTTATAGAAATCCCAACAGTACTGTTACACATAGCCCAAAAGAGTTCGTTTCACCTATTTACAGGAGAAAAGCTCACAGGATTAACACATTTGGAAATGATGTGAAAATGCAAAACGGATTTAAGATTTTTTAAGAAGTTCAAGTATTGAATGCAGTAGGATATGAAACTATTAGTTTTCTTCACATTTGGAGAAAGACCATACAACATACTGAATACAGGGGTTGGTTTATTTTATACTGGTTTACAGAGGGTACTACTTCATTTTCTAGTAGAGAAACTTATTAACACTGTATGAGGCAACTCCAGCAAGCTTGAGAATTGGATATTGGGCCAAAATTAAATCTCCATGTTTGTATATAACCACACGCTGACAACATTCAGGTCTGAAGAGTTTAATAATCTTTACTTCTTATATTGCACCAAGTTCAGATTCAGAAAACCCTTTTCTGCAGATGCAAACTTTCGAGCTAAGATCTACAGTGAGAGGTTTGGGTTTCTTTTAATATATCATCCCTACTGGGTTTCTTACAAGTCGTCTGCAAGAAACCCAAGTTCACTGTTATTAATAAAGAGGTTTTGAGAAAGTATTACCAGGCAACCATCCTTATTGAAGTGTGCTGGACTACTGAAGTATGGGGCTGCAGCAATAGAAGGTTGTTACAGAAAACCACAGTGGTAATCTGCTAGCACAGTAGTTTCTAGGGAATGCTCTTAAATCAATGATGTAGCTACATATAAAATTTGAAGAAAAAACCCTGGATTATTGGTATTTTTATTGGTGATATGTGACCTGTTTTATGCCCTGCTTATTTTCATCCTGTAATCCTTTGCTTCACTAGGTGCCAGGTCAGTAAATCGCTCAAAACAGTCCTTTGCAGCACTGGTAGAAAGTTACCAGCAAGAATGGCCCTCATTTAATCCTGGCAGCAAATTAAGACATCTCACCTCTGATCTAGAGGAATGCGTCCTAATTACAGAAGGCCAACCAGACTACCAACCCAGCTCTCCATAGGTAATTTAAATGGAGAAAATGGGAGAAAAGAGGTACTAAGCAGCCAGCCTCCATTGCTTCTTTGTTTACTGTAAGCTACAGAAACAGAGATCACTGGATGAACCTTTGGTTTTTGTTATCTGTTCTCTAGGAAGTCCTTGTTTTCATGGGTCAAAATCTCTCCTGACAGGGTCCATTCAACTGATAATCATCAGCGTGGGCCTCAGTAAGCCGTGGGGTATCTTAAAACCTAAAGGGATGCTTAGCATATTCTGAAAGGCTAAGCCATCAGGAAATGTTTTTGGCAAATGTCACTCAGGTTTCCCAAATTATCCAAACTGATCCTGGTTCTGAAAATCAGATATTTAAGAGGGTGAAGAAATCATCCATATCCTATTCAGAGTCGGGTTAATTTCAGAAGGCAAAGATATTGCAGTTGCTGATTGATTTTGACAAAACTGCTTTGAAATAAAACAGATTTTCTAGCAAAAACTACTTGTAATTTGTTCAGTCCTAATCAAACATAAGAATTGAAGAATTTGAGCATGGAGTCATCCAAGACAGACTGAGCTTGGAAAAAGGTGCTTAGACTGCTACAACTTAGCAAGCTAATGTAAACTTACTTAGATGCGGAGAATAATTTTTTCCACTGAAATTTTCGTATCCCAATAAAATTAACTGTCTTGGTTTTAATTTTGATTTCCCATGAACAAAACACCACCCACTTTTACTATATAAAATACTTCAGTCCATTTCAGGCACTGCACACATATGAGGTAATGATCCAGCCAAAATGGAGTCTGTGGCAAAATAATGGAGAAAAATATTTTTAAGAATCTCTGGTCAGCATATTTGCTTTATTTTCTTTACTACCTTTTTAAACCATCATATCCCTAAGTTGATTTAAAGTGAAATGTGTGCAGAGATATGTTTAAATTTAATGAAGTAACCCCTTATGGATGGTGAAATGACTTCCTAATTACATTTTATGTTCTCATGGTTCTTGAGTTTTTCATTTTCCACAAATGGAACAGATTTATATGAGTTCACATGACAGCTCTAGCTCTAGCTCGAAGAGAAGTGACCATGGCTGCCAGGGAGGCTACTTAGCCTTTAGATACATCGGTGAGGTAGTACTGTATGTTTAATAGAACTAGGTGTAAAGTGATGATTCTTTTTTCACTGTTTATTGCTAAGCCAACCTGCTATAAAACATTGATCTCTCAGATACAGGAGACACATGACTCCCATGCCACTAGGTCCAGTAGGCTTAACCTGCTGAACCCGAAGTGCTAAAAGGACTTAAAATGTAATCATTAGTAGATTTTTGCAAGCAGCTGGTAAAACAAAACTTCTAGGCAGTCAGGGTGCTTTAATTTATTTCTTAATCCTGCCAAATCAGCAGAAAAGTATTTTAACTCAGGTCCACTTGGCAGACAAAAGGTAGGATTCCAACAGGACGGCGCAAGAGAAATCATCCGTGCAGGTGGAAAATGATAAACTCTGTGTAGTGATGGCTATCAGCTCTGAGGTCCACATTTTCAACGTTGCTCTGGAAGAAAGAAAAAAAAGTAGGATAAATACTATATCTCATTTTGGCTCAACCCTGCTAGAAATAAACCATTACTTTTTTTCAAAACACCAGCAGTATTTTGCTCAGCCTTTCCAGCCTCTATTAAATCCAGTACATTGTACTGAGACAAAAGAGATCAGGGAACTTCCCCTTCTCTCCTCCCCATCCAACTCATTTGTCACCAAGAGTTATTGCCCTAACAAGCAACTTTCAAGTCACCCATTTGTAGTTGTTCACTTTTCACATTAAGCGAAAACATCACAATGGGCAGCCTTTACAACCAGGTTTCCCATTGTTTAAGCTTGACCCTGCCACTGTTTGTACACAAGATGTCAGGGTGTGGTGGCTTGACCCTGGCTGGATGTGAGGTGCCCACCAAACCGCTCTATCACTCCCCCTCAGCTGGACGAGGGAGAGAAAATACAACGAAATTCTCGTGGGTCGAGATAAAGACAGGGAGAGATCACTCAGCAATTATCATCACCGGCAAAACAGACTCGACTCAGGGAAATGAATTTAATTTATTGCCAATTAGAAGTCAGAGTAAGGTAGTAAGAAAACAAAAACTAAATCTTAAAACGCCTTTCCCCAACCCCTCCCTTCTTCCTGGGCTCAACTTCACTCCCGAATTCTCTACCTCCTCCCCGCAAGTGGCGCAGGGGGATGGGGAATGGGGGTTGCGGTCAGTTCATCACATGCTGTCTCTGCCGCTCCTTCCTCCTCAGGGGGAGGACTCCTCACGCTCTTCCCCTGCTCCAGTGTGGGGTCCCTCCCACGGGAGACAGTCCTCCACAAACTTCTCCAATGTGAGTCCTTCCCACGGGCTGCAGTTCTTCAGGAACTGCTCCAGGGCAGGTCCCTTCCACAGGGTGCAGTCCTTTAGGAACAGACCACTCCCTCATGGGTTCCCGACAGGGTCACACATCCTGCCAGCAAACCTGCCCCAGCGTGGACTCCTCTCTCCACGGGGCCACAGGTCGTGCCAGGAGCCTGCTCCAGAGCAGGCTTCCCACAGGGTCACAGCCTCCTTCAGGCATTCACCTGCTCCAGCGTGGGGTCCTCCCTGGGCTACAGTAGACATCTGCTCCACCATTAACCTCCATGGGCTGCAGATGGACAGCCTGCCTCACCATGGTCTTCACCACAGGCTGCTGCCACACAGTTTTTTTTTCCCCTGTCTTAAATATTTTGTCATAGATGTGCTACCACTGTCACTGATGGGCTTGGCCTTAGCCAGTGGCAGGTCCATCTTTGGAGCCGGCTGGAATTGGTTGTCGGACACGGGGGAAGTTTCTAGCAGCTTCTCAGAGAAGCCACCCTTGTAGACCCCCCCTGCTTACCAAAACCTTGCCACGCCAACCCAATACACAAGATGAATGATAGGGGCTGCACCTTTGAAGGCAAACAAAAACTACCATCCATAGAAATCCATTTCACTATTTTTTTCTCAGTTGGTACTTTCTTTCCAGATTTTTGGGATACTGAAATGCATCATGATCCTAGTTTCTTGTTAGTCCATCCCTAAATGCACAGTGAAATCTGGTGCTCATGAACTATAGCTATTGACCAGGCTACAGCGATTGCTGTACAAATACATGACACACATTTATTTTCATGATCTCATTTAGATGATCTGTTTAATTGAATGCAATCTACAGACTTGATCTCTTGCCATGTAGCACACACAGGAAATCCTGGAATAACATCCAAAGACTGCATTGGACTGAAAGTGAAAACCTTTGGTTTAACATGCTGCCAAATCTTTTAAAGAAGCAGAAAATCACAAAAAGAAAAGCCCTTAGTGCCCTTGAGATCATAATGTGCAGCTCTGGCTTACTGGAGTGATATTACCTGACTTGAAATTTGAATTAATTCTCATTAATTAAATGAACTTTTGATTGATTGACTGTCATATAAAAAGAAGCTAAAAAGCAAAATGCAATAGCTTTTAAAAAAAACTTATAAGACAAATAAGAGGGAGGACATGAGAATAAACATGTTGAAAGTATTTGCTAGACAGGCTTTGTTATACTACTGTATTAAAATGTTAAAAAACTTTCAGGCTATTTGCCTTGAACACTAAAAAAGCCCTGACCAAAGTGCATGTCATGCTTTTAATATCATCTGCTATGAAAGTCAAACTTGGAGTGAGGTTTAACTGCCAAAATTTCCTGAGTGGGTACAGAATTCATGGGTGCAGGTTCATGAAGTCTCATCCATTACACTATATATTTTGCTCAGTTGGCAGATGTAGGTGTTTTTCAGTTTCAAATCCACAACTATCTGGCAGTCAAGTCAATTCTTACCATCTTATGAGCCAAACAAGCACACTGCAAACCAATGTGGTTTTTCAGATGTTGCTGAAGGCATATTCTAACCACAGCTGATGTTATAGAGATACAGCTAGTGGTATAATTTGGCTTGTGTTATCTTTATTGTCAGTGATGATGTGTGAAATAAAAAGGGCTCATGGAGAACTTGGGGAGTTTTCAGTTTGGAAAAACATCTTTCAGCTGAAAAGTGAGTAAATGTAGTAAGTATTCAGTGGAAAACAGTAAACATAGACTCTGATAAAGTGATTATTAGTCATATTTTAAGGACAGAATTAGTCTTCCAGGTAATGTCATCTACAGCTACCAAACCCTACTCATAGGGCTGCATAAACAGCTTCATTTATAGATTCAAAGCCACAAGTCACCCACTATTTGAAGAAAACTTTCCATACTTGGAAAATATGTGTAATATAAGATTACTGTGTTGGTTATCAGGATTTCAAGCTTCACAAAAATTTGCTGATGATATCCAAATGTAGTTTCGTTATCTATCAGAACAATTACCAATTCAGTAAGGACCAGATACAAACAAAACCCAGAGAAATTGGTATAATAGAATCATAGAATCCTTTAGGTTGGAAAAGACTTTTAAGATCATCTAGTCCAACCATTGACCCTACTCTACCAGGTCTGCCACTAAACCATGTCTCTAAGCACCACATCTACATGACTTTTAAACACATCTAGGGATGGTGACTCAACCACCTCCTGGGACAGCCTGTTCCAATGTTTAATAACTCTTCCAGTGAAAAATTTTTTCCTAATGTCTAGCCTAAACCTCCCCTGGCGCAACTTGAACCCATTTCCTCTTGTCCTGTCGCTAGTTACTTGGGAGAAGAGATCAGCTCCCATCTCACTACAACCTCCTTTCAGGTAGTTGTAGAGAGCAAGAAGGTCTCCCCTCAGCCTTCTCTTCTCCAGACTAAACAATCCTAATTCCTTCAGCTGCTCCTCATAAGACATGTTCTCCAGACCCCTCACCAGCTTTGTTGCCCTTCTCTGGACACACTCCAACACCTCAATGTCCCTCCTATACTGTGGCGCCCAAAACTGAACACAGTACTCAAGCTGTGGCCTCACCAGCGCCGAGTACAGGGGCACAATCACTTCCCTACTCCTGCTGGCCACATTATTCTTGATACAGGCCAAGATGCTGTTGGCCTTCTTGGCTACCTGGGTGCACTGCTGGCTCATGTTCAGCCACCTGTCCACCAGGACAGCCAGCTTTCTAGCCACTCCTCCCCAAGCCTGTAGCGTTGCCTGGGGTTGTTGTGACCGAAGTGCAGGACCTGGCACTTGGCCTTGTTAAACCTCATGCAGTTGGCTTCAGCCCATCCATCCAGTCTGTCCAGATCTCTCTGCAGAGCCTTCCTACCCTCAAGCACATCAACACTGCCGCTTAATTTGGTGTCATCTGCAAACTTAATGAGGGTGCACTCAATTCCCTCGTCCAGATTATTTAAAGATATTAAACAAAGCTGGCCCCAAAACTGAGCCCTGAGGAACACCACTTGAGACCTGACGCCAGCTGGATTTAACGCCATTCACCTCAACTCTCTGGGCTTGGCCATCCAGCCAGTTTTTAATCTAGCGAAGAGTACACCTGTCTAATCCATGGGCTGCCAGTTTCTCTAGCAGAATGCGGTGGGACACTGTGTCGAAAGCCTTACTAAAGTCCAAGTAGATAACATCCACAGCCTTTCCTTCATCCACCAGGCAGGTCACCTGGTTGTAAAAGATCAGTTTGGTCAAACAGGACCTGCCTTTCATGAACCCATGCTGGCTGGGCCTGATCCTCTGGTTGTCCTTCATATGCCACGTGAGTGCACTCAGGATGAATCGTTCCATGATCTTTCCTGGCACTGAGGTCAGGCTGACAGGCCTATAATTGCTTGGATCCTCCTTCCGGCCCTTCTTGTAGATGGGTGTCACATTGGCAAGCCTCCAGTCATCTGGGACCTCCCCTGTTGACCAAGACCGCTGATAAATGATGGAGAGTGGCTTGGCAAGCTCCTCTGCCAGTTCCCTCAGTGCTCTCGGGTGGATCCCATCTGGGCCCATAGACTTGTGGCTGTCCAGTTGGTGTAGCAGGTCACTAACTGCTTCCTCTTGGATTATGGGGGGGTTTATTCTGTTCTTCATCCCTGTCGTCCAGCTCAGGGGGCTGAATGCCCTGAGGATGACTGGTCTTACTATTAAAGACTGAGGCAAAGAAGGCATTAAGTACCTCAGCATTCTCCTCATCTTTGTTGACAATCTTCCCCTCTGCATCCAGTAAGGGGTGGAGATTCTCCCTGGCTCTCTTTTTGTTGTTAATGTATTTGTAAAAACCTTTTTTGTTATCTCTTATGAGAGTGGCCAGATTAAGTTCTAGCTGTTCTTTCGCCTTTCTGATGTTTTTTCTGCATGACCTAACTAGATCTCTAAACTCTTCTTGCATTGCCTGCCCCTTCTTCCAAAGGTGGTAGACTCTCCTTTTTTCCCTGAGTCCCAGCAAGAGCTCCCTGTTCAGCCAGGCCGGTCGTCTTCCTCACCAGTTCATCTTACGACACAGGGGGAGAGCCTGCTCCTGCGCCTCTAAGACTTCCTTCTTGAAGAATGTCCAGCCTTCCTGGACCCCTTTGCCCTTCAGAACTGTCTCCCAAGGAACTCTCTTAACAAGTGTCCTGAACAGGCTGAAGTCTGCCTTCCAGAAGTCCATGGTAGTGGTTTTGCTGACCCCCTTCCTTACTTCACCAAGAATTGAGAATTCATTGAGAACTCTATCATTTCATGGTTGCTAAGCCCAAGACGGCCTCCGACCACCACATCACCCACCAGATCTTCTCTATTTGTGAGCAGCAGGTCTAGCAAGGCACCTCCCCTGGTAGGCTCACTTACCAGTTGTGTCAGGAAGTTATCTTCCACACACTCCAGGAATCGCCTAGACTGTTTCCTCTCTGCTGTGTTGTATTTCCAGCAGACATCTGGTAAGTTGAAGTCCCCCACTAGGACAAGGGATAGGGACTGTGAAAGGGAATACAAAAGGCTATAAATCCATTTACATGTAGAATTTCTGAATTCTAAGCAGAAATATACTTGCTTGAAATATTATACTTCTTAGCAGTGCATTCTTATAGTTCAGTCCTCTTTTTTCATTTTATAACAAGGAACTACTATGGAATTGCCATCTTCTGTTCTACTATAAGCCATTAATTTTGGAGCGTACTTACGCAGAAGCTGCTCTGACATGTTTTTGTCATGGCAAAAGTAACTGTGAAACGGAAAGAGTGGAGCTGCAAACGTGAACCACTTCAGAAACATAACTTTGGTTTTTAAGCACTACTTTCTAAAGATCCAGCTTACTTCCCAGCACTGAACGTGGACCTGGGCTTTTGGTTCAGACCCCACCCTAGTCAGAAGGACTGTGATCCCAGGCTGAGAGGCAAATAATCTCCTGCCTGAAGGGCAGCAGAAACTTCCAAGGTCCCTGTCCCTGGGAGGAAGGACATCAGGAGGACAGTTGGGTGCCCTGTACCGCTGTGTCCCCAGAAGTTGGCTTTTACAGTAGAACATTGATGCCCAGCTCACATCTGATTAAAGCCTGAACTTGTGCCTCCTACACCTCTGGAAAAGGAGGAGAATGAACTCATCAGCAGCTGCCTCAGGCAGTGCTCACGTGTTTGTTTGGTGTTTGCTCCAAGCTGGTATCCTGAGACCAGGCTGCAGATGTTTTCATAGACAGTGAAACTGCAGCATGGACTGTGAATACTGCAGTGGTTAGTCAGATCAGCTCCATTTTTCAAATTTCTAAATGTTTTATATTCTGACACCTAAAAAAGGCTTTTAATTGATTAAGTGCAGCGGGTCTGTTTTTCTCTAAGAAAGAAGAGAGAGGAAAAACTGGAACAGGAGCTGCTGAGTGATTCAATAGCAACCCGAGCTGAGGGACACAAGAAATACAGCAGAGATGGCAAAAGACTAGTCCTGGTTTTGTTACACAAAAAGAACATAAGAAATTTTATAATACAGGGTCCACTAAATCATACACCTTAGCAATTGAAATTAACATCACAACTGGAAATTGTTAGAAAGCATAAAAATTGCATTTAAAACAAATGTCCATACCTCTGTAGGCACATATGTACAATCCTAATACACTCTTTAATATGAAGACTGCATTTTGCAGTTAGGATTATAAACTGTTCACTTAGAAGTGCTGGGAGTTAGTAGGGAGAGAAAGTAGAAATAAAGTTCTGAACATGTAGGACTCCAGGATTAATACTCTCTAAACCATACCTGATTGATGCTCTCAGGCCAGTACACATAATTCATACGGAGTATTTTTTATGGGATGGGACATTCCTCAAGAATGTGAGAAAATGAGGTAGTCATCAGGTTGGACCAGAATTCTTGCATACAGAAATTAAATTAACTCAGCAAAACTCTGACTACCTCCTTTGCAACTGTGGCTACACAGTCACAATGACCATACACGAGTTTGTGAGGAGGAAAATTAAATTGAAGCTCCACATCAATAAAGTGGAGTCCAATGGCAAAGGAAGCCTCAGGCAATGAATGTCTTAGAATGAAAAGGATTACTTATTAAAAAATCCCTAAATTGTTTCTATTAGCACTACATATGATTTTCTGAAAGTACAGCAGAAATTTTGGCTACAAAAATGAAACATGAAACTCCTCCTGCCTGCCAGTTTTAATCAAATATAGAGCTCAGCCTGAACCTACGCAAGGCTGAAATGATGCTGTTGGAAGTGAAGCTGGCTGTCTCCCATTAAAGGCCTGCAAGCTTTTTTTTGTTAAGGTTGTGTGAAGCCTTGGAGTCTTATCTGACTCCTCACTGAGACTGGATGACTGGGCAGCATCCCAAAAATACCTTCTCACATCTTTAGCTTTATGGGGAGTTTCATCCCTTCCTCCCACTGAGGCCACAATATCCTCTGCATTTGTTACCTGACGGCTGTGTTATTACAGCCTCCTGTTTCTGAAGCCGAATGTAAGACAACGTGCCGGCTCCAGATGCGGCAGAAGGAGGCCGTCTGCCTTGTGCCTGCCTTAGATCTTTGTAATCACTTCAGGCCAGTGCTCAGGTCCTTCTTTCAGCTCCAGGTAATTCCTGATGCCTTTGGTGTATGAAGCCCTGCTGTAGTTGCAAACCACTGAGGCTCAGAACAAAGCCTTTGGGACCTCGGGACAAAACATGTTTTTGAAGGCAATCCAGCATAGGATAATGTTTCCTTGAACATCAGATAAATACAGCATCTGACTGTCTTTAGAAAACAAAGGAAACCTTCCTCCTGGAGAATGCTTTCCATCAGAAGCACTACTTGCTTCAAGTTTCAAACTCTTTCATTTGCCTTCCCAATAAGCCATCAAGCACAGGCTGAGTTTTGACCCAAAAAAGGCAGAAATGAAAATACTGCAGACATTATGTAGCTATTTCACTAGACCTGCAGACCCACACACAGGCTAGAAAGCGAAGGCCAGAACTCACCAGCTTCAGGCCATGGTTCAATGATACAATTTCAACCTTAAATTTCTAACTCCTAACACCAAAGACAGCTGACACAAATCAGTGGTCTGGTGCAAACTCATTTGACAATGCAATTTCTGATGGGTTATCTTTGCAGCAACAGTCTTCAAGCTTAATCAGGTACCAACTTTCACCACACTGCGAGCATAAAGCTATCAGGAAAGCATACAGCCAGAGTAAACTCTGTATCATGTGCTCTGCCAAATTTGACAGAAAAGTGATCCTGTGCCCAGGCCTGATCTAAGGCCAAATTTCACTGCTAGATAACAGCAGTGCACACAGTTTCAACAATAATGGTTGTGGAACTAACGCCTACCTTGCAATAGTTTATTTTTGTCATCATATTTTAACTACTGCATGGCTGTAGTCTTGCTGTTGCTACTGCTGAAGGGTTTTGCCCTGTATACATCAAGTAACAGTCTTCCCCAACCTCATGTGGATTTATACATACAAATATACATGTAAATACATGCGTATATTGCACCCTATCAATTGGGGAACCAAGTTTATGTGTGATCAGCAAAAGAGGCCAGCATATATTTCTCTCAGTATCTGCCTAAAACTTTTGCTAGGGAGTCACAGACCAAGCCAAACACACCATCTCTTTGACAAAGTAGCTCATCAAACATAATTTAGAGGTTGCTACCATTTCCACCCCAAAGTCTCACCCATGTGTTGCAAATCTTCATGCTTCTTTAAGACTTCTTTTCGAGTCAACTCCATTTTTACCAAAGTCTCCCTGTAGTTCCCCATGAACTGCTCAATCCAGCTGGTGGACTTCTTTCTCTGTAACGCCATGACCTGGCGGCAGATGGTGGTCTTCCCCTGTAGCACCAGCAGACTGGGGCGAGGTCCCCCCACCGAGAGATGTGTGCAGTGGATCTCCACACGCTGTGGGCACTCGCACCCCCAGCTCAGCGGGTGGGGGTACTCCAACTACCGGCCCAGGCAAACTGCACAGCCTAGGTTTTGAAAATTGCCCGTACTAATGCTTAATGACTGGAAAAGAAGTGTAAGAGCTTCAGGCAACAGTCTGTTCTCAAAAACATTTTCAGGGATTTAAACAACACATCCTTTAAATTCAAGTCTTCAAAGGAAAGAGTAAAGGTGAAGCATGACCATATACATCCCTCTAAATTCAAATTTTGTAAGAACAGAAGAGTACATCTCCTAAGATTATCTGTCACTCAGTTGCTGATGTGATTGTTGTGTATCCCTCTCCTTGATAACCCTTCTGAGGCACTGTGGTTCAAGGTCCTGTATTAGTTGAGCATTTGAGGTCTTCAGCTGAACAGAATTCCAGGATGGTCGTTATTTTTATCATTGTTAAATTACTTATGGTACCAGTTCTCTGTAGTTGACCAGCATGGGCTTTGCAGTAATACCTGAAAATGTGTAGAAGTGAGCAGTACTCTGTTCAGACTGCCAGACAGCCAGAAATCCTGAAAAAACATCAAAAAGAAATCTGCAAATTTGTCCCAGAAAAAAAAAATCAGGTAGAAAAACAGGAAATGTCTGTGGAAAAACAGACATATGGGAGCTCTAGTTCTTCCGTAATCTTCTAGTAGAAGAAGTCTGGGCAAAGAATTCTACTTATAGGGTGGAGTTTTATCAATTTATTAAAAGAGTTTAATGATGTGTGAAACCTGGACTGGTCCCACCTAGTCCTTCTCACCTAAAAGCCACTCAGAGAACAGGCTCCTCCTGTATAAGTGTATAACAAAAAGATGGCTCATAGAAGAAAGAGTAATGTGTATTTATTTGTACTTGTGAATTCTTGATGTGCAGATACAGTATGCAAACAGAGGTGAAAATCGCTATGGGTTTCTTAAAAAAAAAACACAGGCAAAGGATACTTATAGTTTATGGGTCAATTCACACTGCTTCTAAAAAAAACCCAATCTGTTTCAAAAGATTCACTTTGACAGATAAAGTACTGGTTTAACTTCTAAGATCTAAATTATTATTTTAATACAGCTGTCTAACAGAGCTAAGGTTAGCGTAACAAAGGGCCTGGCTGAAGATACAGCTCTTGCTCATCTTCCAAAGTACTGAAATAAATAGAATAATTGACAGAGAGGACTGCAAAACTGGCCATTTTCCACTATTCACATTTTCAGCTGAGTGGTTTATAAAGCTTTTACCTTAGCGTCTAATCAATAATGTCAGTTTTAATGAAGTAAGATAGACCTACACATTATAAAATACTTCTAGCAGGTAGACCAGGAGGCAGAACAGTTATAGAGAAAGACAAATACAAAAACTTGGTTTATTGAGCTCAAATTACACCAGTTGTTCAATATTTCTTAGTCTCGTAGGTTCTTCTTCATTCCTTCTGCAGAAGGAGTCCAGAACCCTTCAAGAAGTAATTCAAAATGGTAGAAGCAACATTTTTCTTTACCCCTACCTGGCAAAATTTCAGAGAGATACATTTACTGGATGGAAACTTCCTGCCCGGACTGGCCGTCTGTTAGTATGAGTAATGAGCAATCCATCCATCATTAGGGTTAGTAAGTTTTCCATTTCATCCTGTTCCCTCTTTAAGTGCATGATTTAATTCACAGCACATAAACATTTATGCAGAAACCTTGTAAAAGCAAAACCATGCCCAGTATTACGGTCATATTTGAAACTACTATAGGCAGGTGGAGAAACTCACTTTAAAACAAACTCATGTCCAGTGTTTGTTCACAATATCTAATCTCTGTATTCTGTGTCTGTGCCTAATTTACATTAATCTCTTTTTCTTTTTTCCCCCTCTACACATACAGACTTCACACTTGGCACCGCTTGGAGCTAGAGCTGCTACATACTTAAGAGGAAATTTCTTCCTGGGACAAGTATGAGTTCTGGGAGAGGTTGCTTTATCAACTAGGTTATAGGCCTCAAACTTGGTATCTCCCACCTTCAGTTCCCTGTCCTACTGCAGGCCCCTTCCTACCCTGACCCGTGTCACTTTGGGGATGTTGAGCTGCGAGAGCCACGTGGGTGTACGGGGAAGAGGTGGCCCATGATATTTGAACATCCAATATTTGTCTCAGTGCAGAAGCAACTGTCTTCCTGTTGCAGGATGCCTGAAATATTTCTAGTTTTCTCTTTTTAGTGAAGTCTTTGGGTTTCCTCTTCCTCCTTAGAGCTGAGGCTGAGGCATCTCACTGCAGGATGGGTCTAAGGCTGTCCAGATGCTGGGGCATGCACGAGGGGCTTCAGATGGCAACACTGCAATGACCATGTGGCCAGGTGCTTGCCCTTTCTCTGCTGGGAAAAGCAACAAATTTTACAGTTCAGAAGAGGGGAGCCCTTCTCACACCTTTGAGACATGGCAGGAAATCTCTTTTAGTCAGCGTGAGTTTTCAGCCACATTTTCTGGGTTTTTCTTTGCCTCCTGGAAGGTTAGTGACCTCATTCTACAGTCAGTGCACTTGGGGCAGAGGTGGTCAGTCTTGCCCTTCAATTCTAGCATCTGAGAAGCTTTTCATGGACTTTTACTGACTGCCTTAATTCAGCCTGCAGATAAACATGCTCAGTGAGCCCTTATATGCACTCTGCCAACCCCGAAGAAATCAGCCCTCTCTTTCCATAAATAAATCTGGTTTCCTTGCCCATTCCCCAAAATCTACCCACAAAACTGACTGCTTACTTGGTGCAAGTGGCAGCAAGAGCCCTGAACTCCAGGCAGAGCTGTGAGGCAGAGCAAAGCAACACTTTTTCAATGAACACTCAGTGAGCCAAGAATGCTTTAAACCCTCCTCCTCTATCACCTTTCCCTAAAAATGAGATTATTAATGAGCCACACTTACATTCGTATTCCTCAGAGCTCTGCTTTAGAGGGAAACAATAGCCAGGTCTCCCTCTCCTTCCTCCTGGGTGGGCAAGCAGCACAATGCTAAAGCATTATCACATCAACTGCTGGGCTAAGAAGCTTGACCCAAAGCCCTGTGCCAGTGAATTATTTTCCCCTGACATATGGCTTAAGGCTGAAGGATTTGAACACTTAATTGGTGCATTTTCTGCAAGGCTTTAAAGGCTTGGCAAGGTGAGATTCCTGCTAATCAGTGATACAGCTGGGAAACAGCTCCTGCTGTGCATCACCAGCAGCATCCACCCACAGAAATTTATTGATCTCCTGGAACTCAAGGGACTTGTATTATCTGAAAGTGTATTTCTAAGTGAAGTTGTCCAAAGGCTGTGTTTCAAACATCCTTCATAATTTGTATTCACTGAGATACGGAACAGTATGGATCTGTTAATATACTTGAAAAAGAATGCTATGACTTTCTCATGTTATTGTGGTGGAGTGGCTCTCTGTTAACCAGGAAAACAAAACGTATCCCCTGTAAATTTTACCTTTTCCTGCAAGAGGTACTTCAGCCCTTCTCTACAAGCAGGCATTCACAAAATTAACATCTTTACAGCACTTTTTTGTTATTGAAACTATCAAAAACCCCTTCCAAATACATCCATCCTAAAGATGGGTCATTTGATGAGAAATTTGGGAAATTAAGTCTTCATTCATTGTTAGTACCCCTGGAAAATAATTATTCAGAACATTCATTTTCCGTTTTCATCGTGCCATTTTGTTGTACTTACACCTCTGACTTGCAAAACAATGATTTCTGTAATATTCCATACATTTTGCTGGCATTTTACTGTCTCTGCAAAAAGTTTTCTAAATAAACTTTACATTACTTCAGTTCTTGCTGATTTACCAGTTCTGCCTCATCAGAAACTTTGTACACCCACTCTTCACTGAGCTCCTGTGAGGTGGAAGGAGTTCTGCACATGAAGGATTTGTAGGACAGACACATTATTGTTGCTATTCTGTTTCTCCAAGGAAAAGTATTTTTCACATTGAGTCAGCCAAAATGATCTTTTTATAAAGAGGACAATAAAACTAAAGAGAGCAGTTACTGTACCCATCAGAGAGATGAGACTCTCCCTTGAAGAAAGCTGTATCCAACCACAAAATGACAACTATTCTTACAAGTGAAAGACGTTGTTCACACAGGGCACACCCTTGCAGTCACACTCGCTCACACACACATAGAAATAAAATTGATATAAGTCCCAAAGTATTAGGGCTGCTTTGGAAGGCATTCCGCAAATATTTGTAATAATTGAATAAAGTCAATCAAATTTCATTCTCCTAAACACGTAAGCACAGAGAGGGAAGCAGAGGTTGGAAATGTTCAAGGAATGCATGTTTAGGGCCCTAGTCCCAAAAAGCTAGGTATGAGCATAAATGCAATTTAAATCTTTTTTTAGGTTTTAATTCCATTTGTTTCCCTTTCTCTTTTCCTCTGCTAAACAAATGTGACATTTGGGAGACGGTAAAAATTCCTCTTTCCATTTTCTCCTCTCACCTCCACTAGCTAGCCGTTTTATTTTTTTAATTTGATAGACTTCAAGCCGGCTTTTAGTTCTGGCATCATGTAAGAATTCTGTGAGAGAGAGTCAAAATAAGATGATCCTCACTCACAACAAAGAACAATCCTGACAGAGATAACACTGTTTCTCTTTCATTCTCTGTTTACATTAGCATCACCCATGGCTTTGCAGCACCTCTCTCAAATTTGTAAATAACAAAGACCTTCAAACAAAACCGGGCTCAGCTTCTTAAAATATCTTTGAGAACTTAATTAACTTTGCACACTGGCATCTCAAGACTGTCAATTGTAACATAGTTCAAAGATCAATTAAAAGATCAGTTCTTTTTCTCTCTATATGGGAAAGTATTTTTACACTAGCAAATACCAATTTACACTCATTAAGTTCTGTGAATAAGCCTGCTGACACGCCAGGGGTCCCATTGAAACACGCTCTTCACAAATACAGTAGGTGTAGTGTTTACCCATTGCTTAACTGTGCTGAATAAGCTCTTTGACAAATAAAAGCATTCTTGCTGGCCCCAGTTATCAGAAGGTGCACTACGTGCGCTCTGTTGCAGTCATTCACCACGTTTTCACATCGTCCTACCAAACAATTTTTAATTAACAAACTTTCTAAACGGTTAGGGCTAAATCCCTCTGTGCAACAACGGTGTAAAACCACTGGTGTGAATTGCTGTAGCTCACTGGGGTAGATTTCATGTATCTCATGTAATCCCAACATCCCTTAGTTTGGCCATTTTTCTGCTTTTACATTGCGGGTAGGAAACTTGCAGAGTTTTGTGTCGGGACAGTCGGGCAGTCCAGCACACCGGCTGACTCGGCAGGGCTGGGTGCCACTGGCGCAGCCGTCGGCAGACGGCTCAGCTGCTCTCCCTGCTCCTGGCACGGGCATGTGCCACCTGGGTGGAAGCCATTTGTGGTAAGTGCATTGGTGAGCTGTAACCGGCAACTGGTGGTGTGCCTCCATAAGAAGCGGTTCTCACGTGTCGTAGAAATTGCGTGTCTTTTCTTGGCTACTATTTTCTGTCCCACTAAGGTTCATTTCTATCCCAAGGTGCAGCAATATCAACAAATTTAATCCTTTAGACCCCTCCATGACTTACATTATTTTATGTTTATTAATGTGTTTGGGTTTTTGGAGAGCAAACAAGGACATCAGTGGTGATATTTTGGGGGTTCATGTGCTTCAATGTGGATGTGTATAAAATCTATCGTCCAGCTGAAGGTTTCATTTTGCTTGTATCACAGGCTGCCAACACATCTCTGACATTTCAATTTGCTACACTGTGCTAAGTCCTGCATTCCCTTGACTTCTCACCCATCCCACTTGCTGCCACAGGCTACAAATCTAGAACAAAGCTTGAATATGACAACAAACGAAGTTTGGGAGCCAGAGGAAAGAAGATTTTGCCAGCACTGTACTTAACAGCCTTTTCCCCACAGGCACTATAAATTTTATGTGACCAACTAAAGCTGAACAAGACGGTCATTTTGTAATCCACATAGCTTTTACAGGCATATTTAAAGGTGTATAAATAAATATATACACACGTATGTATATACATATACACGTATGTGTGTCTTTATCTACTTGCAAATGTATAAAAAGTGTAGACATGGAAGAATTGCATGGTGGTGCGACGGGATAAACAAGCCTGACAGAGTAAAATTGGCCACTGTTTGAATGAGCAAAAAATGAGATGGTGGCCCTTCCAAACAGGTCACGCGTCTTCTTTACAGCACAGAGCCACATACTCAGTATCTTTCATTTAAGCAGTGGAAAATTATTTGGAAGTATTTTAAGAGGAGGAAGGGAAATTCAATTTTATTTGTTTATGTTTCTTTCTGTAAAACCTTAAATATCAAGAATCTAACTACATGAGGTCAGAAGAAAGCATAAAACCTTCTAACAATGATCTAAAACAGATTTTAATGTACATAAAAAGGTCAGACCTAAACATCAGCTACTACAGACTTTTCCATGGTTAGATTTGAGTTTTATATGCTTTGCCAGACACCTGACATAAAGCTCTTCAGAGTTGCAGGATGTCAGACTTTGTTGTTGTAACACTTGTAATGAAAAGAGAAATGCTCTATAATAATTTCTTAGTATTATTTGTTAATGTTGTAATTGGGCTGTTTACTGTCTGAATATATTGCTTTGGCTAACAGGTCTATAAGGAAAAATGGAGAATAGCTCAAGAGAGGCCTCTTGGGGGTGTCGAGAGAAGCCAGGCTTCACAAATCATTGACAGAAGATAGTACAACTTTATGGAGTCTATACACCTAAAAATATTTTTTTCCCCAAATGCTTCATTCCTATTGATAAAAGAAACAGCTATTTGAGTGTAGTAGGCTGTCTGCTCTTTGTAAACCGTTAGTCAAAACCTTCTAAAGGAAAGACCTGCAAGTTTTCAAGCTTTTCGGCTTCAAGCTGTCCAAGCCTTTCAAGCTTTTTGGTATAGGAAACGTACAAGATATAGAGGACAACGTAGCCTTCTGCCTAGGCTAGAACTGCAGACCCTGTCATTTGGGTACTCAGATCAGAAAGAGTTCCTGTCATGACAAAGACATATTCAGATATTTTAAAAGTTTTTTTTGTCTTTTTGTTGGGGGGTGGGGGTGTTTGCTTTTGTTAAAGGACTCTCTAGGTACATCTATATCCTTCTGGGAAGCAGAATTGGCAGTAGCTATGAACAATGCCAGTTTCCTGCTCTGTCTGTCCTGACCGTGGAGCCAGGCCACAGGCATGCCCTGCCGAAGCATCCCCTGCTGCCTCCTCCACAGCCAGCTTGCCCTGAGACCCCCTCGGGCCACCCTTGCAAAGAAGGGCACGGACTGCAGGAGAGCTTCTGCGTCTGTGGGTTTTATTACCTCTACTCATGGAGGACAAATACATTTAATATTTAACATTTCCTATATGTTAAAAACAGCGCTGTTACGACAGTACAAGAAGGGCAACTGACTGACCTCACAGCTGGCTTTAAAGACAAGCAACCAGGCAGTTCTCACTGCCCTACATGACAGCTTTCCTCTATTGCAGAGCAAAACAAGTCACCCAGTGTGTAGATGGGAGGAGCTCACCTGAGTTGAATTTTGGCTCTTTCTGTCAGGAACAGCCTGTGCTTTGTGCAGGTTTCTGTTCAACCACAGGAGAAAAAGCTTTCTTCCTTAGAACTTTTGAAACAAGAAAGCAAAACTAACAATGCATTTCTCACTGATTGCCCTATTAAAATGCCTCAGGATTGTACAAACAAAGAAAAAGATATATTTTTTTTAATAACATGCAACTGCTGAGATAATACAATGCTGGATGTGCTGTGGAAACCTAGACAGATCAGACATTGGATATACAGTATTTGTTGTCTGAGTCTTTGCCCACACAGAGTTTTCTTGCAGCTACTAAACAAAGCTCCTGGGAAGACAAAATTCTCAACCAACCGCATTTTGTTCGGGAAAAATATAATTCTTTAAAAGGGTTTCTCTATTTTGTTGTTTAAGCAATCCAACCCAATCCTTTAAAGTGACACTTCAATAAAATATTCTCAAAAGGGATAGCAACTTTTAAATCTCTTTTTATCCTGTAAAACAAAGAGTTCTGCCCATCACAGTGGGAGATGCACACATGTCGCCTGGCTGTGTCTGACTGTCACATATCACACAAGGATGAGATGGGCTTCTGGAACAACCCAAAACATTGATATTGTAATAGCTCCAGTTTTCCCATCCTTGGCTGATTTTGTCATTTGTTCTTGATTATACAGCTAGCAAGCATAGGTAGCTGCTATAACAAGAGTCATATAAACTTGTATTTCTACACTGCAGATACTCTCAAATAGAGAGTCCAACTCTCCATTTTGCTTTCAAAATAAAGTATGTGGCATAACTTCCTTGCCCTTGGGGATAATCAGTCCCTCCTTTTCACATACTGCAAAATCCAGTTTTCTATTAGTCTAACCACTGGGGTCAGTGGTTACAAAAGAAATAGGCAAGAGTAAGGCAGAGATGAATGAGACTGTATGGAGTTATATTGTAAATAAGCCCCCCAAGGGGGTTTGTTTCTCCCCCCATGATCTTTTTTTCTGCTACTGTTATGGAACTTGCAGGTGAAAGGTATTTTGCAAAACAGACCACCTCGACAGGAGATGGACTCTGGAGAATCCTGAGTCTTTACTTCACTCTCAAAAATAGGTCATAGTCCTCTTGGCATGTTTTACCATAATCATAGATCATTGGAATTATTTACTTAAATTGGAATTAAGATTAAAATTAGCATGAAAAGCATGCTACCATTTCAATCCACTTACACAGTTAGATGAGTTGTACCTAGAGATATCTGGGGATCATTGCAGCAGAGATCAGCTTGTTTAGTTCTTGAAAGGAAAGATTTCTTTAGAAGAAATAAATTAAGCACTGGTGATATTTGAAGTATTGGCAAAAAAAACCCCCACAAAAACTTAGACCGCAAACAGTGCATCAGGTTTACATGTCTCTGTGTTTTATTTCAGGCAATTACTGATCAGGGAAGATCTTGTGGGAAAGGACTGAGGAGGACTCGGGCATTTGGACCATCTTGTGTTTCCCCTGCAGTGACTTTCAGCTTGGCTAAGATGCCCTGAGGGTCTGTGTTTGCCGGAAGTCATTCAGAGCAGGCACTCCAACTCACAGGTCACACCTGCAGTACGCTGACTAAATTCCTCCTGGTTTTTGGTCCCTGTGTCTATCCCCATCAGTTTAATGCTACTTGTCTTCTCACAGGAGTTATATGAGGCTATGTGCATTGATGTGTGTATTGATTTGTCCTACAAACACAAACACAGTAAAAACTAAACAAACACAGAAAGCCTAGAAAATAAGGTAAAAATAAAGTAGCCCAAATATACCAACTCAAAACTGAATTTGGAGTCACTTAACTCTGGTGTTTTATTTTCATTTCTCCTCTGATTTTTAGATATGTAGATGACTTGCAAAAGATCTATACTCTAGTATTTCAACTTGCTGAGCAAAATCACAGTTAACATGAAAAAGGAAGATGCTGAAAGATTTTTTTAATTTTTTTTTCTTTTTAATCCACTGAAAACAGTTTCTCCTGACAGGCCTTTTTTTTATATACCAAATATAAATCATAGTCAACAGGCAGATTTATCTGATGTCACTCTGAGTTAAAGCACAGAGTTTTGCCTAAAGACAGAAGATACAATCAGCACTGCACCTATGCCCAATTGTCTATATGCTTTTAGTTTATTTCAAAGAGAAAATAAGGGAGTTACTTATATCTGCTTTTAAAGTGGACTGTTGACAGGGCAGTTCTACTTTACCATGCTTCTCTTCTAGCTTGTGCATTTATCTCTTTAGCTTTCTGAGGCATGTTGTCTCTCTTTGTTCTGATAAGAGTAATCCTCTGATTCTCCTTCCTTTTCTGCAGTATTCACGCGGAGGCTGGTATAAACTGACATCCATATGGCATTCATCCCATTGAATGGTGGGTGCTAGGAGCAGTGCGGGGCTGTGGGAGAACAGGTCAACTGGATGACCTTTGGGCCAACCAGGCTGACTCTTACCGCCAGAACTGCCGACAGTTGTCATATCACAGTGTAATCACATTTTATAACATCACCCTTTAGACCTTTTCTGTTGGGCACACTAAGAGGCTTACACCTTCTCCTGGGGCACAATCCTCCAGCGATCATATGCGTACAATTTTACCTGATTTCCAGGTAAAAAACTTCTGACCTGGCTCATGCAGCCTTTGGTCAGGTGGAGGGGGACTTCACAAACAACAGAAGAATCTGGAAGAACAAAAGATTGAGATGGAAAGCCAGCTGTAAATCTAAAAGGTGTTGACATCTGCACAGTCATCTGTGCAGACAGATCCCATCTGTAGAAATCAGTCCTGCCCTGCTGGACCCATGGGTTTGTAGGGAAAGGACAACGTGACTAGCTCTGATTTCCTCTCTAAATTCACTGAGTTGCTGTCTGATATATTGTTCTCTTTGAGTGCTTTGTGGAGTTCTAATCAGTATGGAAAGCACCATTATTATGCCTTGAAATCCACCCTGGTTGCAATTGTACAGACTTCAGCAGTTCCAATTTAATGCATTCTTTAGGAAGCCAAACATTATTTTCTTGCCACCTTTCCTGCAGCAGGCCTTTTCATCAGGGAGCTAGAATAGTGAATTTGAATCTACAAGACTTCCTGTACACCTTGCTATACTGGAAGATAGAATATTTTGAAACTTGTATGAAATTCAACTGGAATCAAAAAAGGGGGAGAAATCTAAAGAAAAACTTAAAAAATCCCTGTCTCAAGTGCATTATGATACCGTTATTCAGAAGATCCTAAAACAGAAAAAACACCAGCAATTTGTCCACTGCTATTTCTCAACTAATAAGAAAGCCTGTAACATTTATTTTTACTGCCTTGCAAATCCAAAGAATTTTCACTGTTTAATGACATTGTCAAATCAAAATCAATTGCAGCATAGTGCTAGAATGTGCCTGCGAGCCATTACTGTTTCCATGCTCAATTTCAACATTCTGCTTATAGGCCTTTCATTATAAAAAGATGTTGAATACATAAAAAAGTTTTTATTCCATAATGGGGGATGTGTGTTTTCTGTCTATCCTCATGCTCGCAAAAGGGCTGAGGAATTTGTACAAGAGGACAAAGAAAATGCTCCACAACAAATTGCTGTACATCTGAACATCCTAAACTACCTGTTTACCCAGAAAACCAGTTTGTGCAACATTTCAGTTGTCTATTTTTTGAGAAGCAGACAAACAAAGAGAACTTCTTTGCAAAATCAGCAGTCAAAAATTGATTTTTAAAGTCCAGAGTTTGAAACCCTTTCAACACTAGAATTTATAAGGAAAGATTATGGGTAGACCAAATCAAGCTCTAATCTTCAAAGTTAAAATTAATGGGATCACTCTTACACTTAAAATTAATCAACTGGTAAATACTCGAAGGGCTGGGATCAAACAAACAAACAAACAACAAACCCCCCAAACCACTTCATGTACTTAACAGTGAAAGAGATATTTTACAACTTCCTTGTAACTGTGTAGTTCGCTTTTATGGTATCTGCATCTAATGGAGTTTTCTTTACATACCTCTACAGCTGATCAGATTGTGCACTGCAGAGACTTCTGCTCACAAATATAAGCATCCTAACACCATTTTATTCTCTTCTGTGTTTGGCTGCTGGTTTAAAAACAACCCTGATTGTTTCTTCTCTTCTTTGTTACTCCCTAATAGCTGTTGCTCCATAGCTACTGCTATGCTTATCTGTTACATTAAAGAAAGCTGCTGGTTTATGGCACTGGCACCTGAATCTTGCCTGTCCATTCCCTCCACACGCCAGCCTCTGGCAGAAAAGGAGGAGGGAGGAGATAGCTAACTGAAGGACAAACTGAGGGAATGAGAAGGACAACAGCTGAATGAAAAGAGAGAAGCAGCACACGGGAAGCGCACAAGGTCATGATTCAGAGATCAGTAATGAGAGTGAAGGTGATTGACATGGAGACTGACATGGGTTCAAACCACCCCTCCTTTTCTTTGCTTCAGTATGCCTTCAAGTTGGCATGCAAAGGGGATCAATCTCACTATATATTAAGAAATTGCAGAGCAAACCTCTTATTTTCTGCTCTGGAAACTATACTGCCACATCACCCTTTTTGGCTGAGAGTGCCTTTGAGAAACTTCCTTTAAGGCTTGATACAGTTCAAGCAAGATTACCCCAAAAACTGTATAAGGAATTTTTGTTCAGCAAAGCAGAGCTTGAACTCCCTGTTACATCAAGACATGTAAGACATTTTGGAGGCCTCATATGAGAAAATAATGTCTTCATCAGTCAGTGAAATTCCTCCTGTCAAGTGACACTCTTGTCAAGGCTTAAGCTTCTCACCAGAAGTTTCCTATAAGAAAATAGGTAAGCATCCTTGTCAAACAATTATCTTAACTCCTTCAATAATTATCCTCAACTCCTGCATTCGTATTTGCTTTCAATAAGGCCCCTCATGCCCATTATACGATTTTCAGCTGAGAGCTTTCTGCTCGAGTCCTCCTCAAGTTATTCCCCCTGTAACTTAGGGGGAGGTAACAGAGGAATGACTAACATCTTCCAGCCTACATAACCCTCGGTGTACAGTGATACAGCCTTTTGGGGAACGTAATAGAGTGAGTTTTCAAGTTGTAAATGACATACGGCCCCAGTAAGGGCCATTCTCGTCGTTGAAACGCATTGATTGCGGAAGGGGATAAGGCTATCATCACCACAAAGCTGTGCGAGTTCATTCTCCACACCATGAAGCACTGGATTATGATCACTGACTATCAGGCTAACTATGGTGGGTTGCCCATCATATGGGAGCCGCTAGCTACAGCTTTGGCAAAACTGTATAAATCTGAGAGTCCCATTGCCTTACTCCTTCCAGACAAGGCCGTTTAAATAATCTGAAAATGTCTACAGGCATGACAACATTATGGAGGTCTTCAATATCAGCATGACATTCAACACAATGCATCTCTATTTCAAAAGTTAATTGAAATCCCCATGGGTAGAAAAGCTTATGTAACATTTGCTTCACTCATGACTCACCGTGGGATACAGCGATGACTCCCGGCTCACTGTGATGGATAGGCTTAGAACAGCAGTGGTTGACATTTTCTACATCTTGGCCCTTTAATATGTTTTATGTTTGCACAGTTGCAATGAACATTCTCCACTGCCTTTAATCCTGGCTGATAAATGAAGCATGAGTCTCCCTCTAACCTTGGATACTCTCACAGCTAATGCTTGCTTGATATGATCTGCATTTTTCCATGGACTCTGTTGGAAACTGTCCAATTAGCTCCCTCCAGCTATTGAAGGAGCATTGCCATTGACTGCTTAATGCTTTTCCTAAAAATTATTAGGCATGCCTGCTTTTTCACCATACAATAGTAATAAATATAATTTAACCAGTTTCCCAGGTTATATAAAATCTATACAAAAAGGTCAAGAATTGAGTCAGAGATCCTACAGCAAAAGGCAACAGAAAATCCTTGGACAAATAAGGATTCTATCTCACTGCCTGTAAACTGATTTATATCTAAAGTCACACAGTCAATCTCTGCATCTCACTTAAGTATTTATACATGGAAAAGCAGTCTAATTCTGATGTCATATCTGGAATGAGATGAGCATGAAAAAGAAAATGATAATGCTAGGAATAATTCCTCCTCCTTTCTTTCTCACATGTCAAAATTATTCTTGAGGAGCACTTGTGATATATAGTTCTGCATGTATCTTTCCCCTTCTAGTTATAACCTTTTTAAAGTGCACACTTTACTAATGAAAAAAAGCTGCAGATCAAAGCGTGACAGTTGACACCACGAAAACAAAGAGACAAGGTTACTGGAACAAACCCAAGAAGCAAAACTGATGAAAAGCCTTTAAGTACAGAGCGGGCTGATGAAAATCCGTGTGCTCTGCATGATTTGAGTAAAAATGGGATGATATAGAAGAGAAGCAGGAAAGACTGATGAAAACCAAGGGCTGCAGACTCATGAAGAAAGCATAAGAAGCTGATGGCTCTAGACTTGGGGTTTATAACCAGAAACTCTGTAATGCATTTAGAATTTGATGGAGAAACCACTGACTGTGGCATCAAACCACAAGACAGAATGAGGAGAAAGGACACTGAAAAAAAAATTTTGTCTCATGGGTAATCTAAAAGTACTCAGAGAGGTGAAACAAACAAACCTTTTCATCATTGATCTGAGTCCATCTGAAAGCACATTGCTGTATCTTTTGCTATTTTTTGAGCCCTAAAAATGGCTGGACAGCCCAAAAATTGTGTAAAATTAGCCAGCAGCTAGAATGGGCTCTGATTAAGTACATCTATCTTTGGCTTCTTTTGCTGAAGCTCCTACCAACCCCAGAAAGGAATATTAGAAGTTATTGTCTTATAATATAACTTACTCCTCAGTAAATCTTATGCTATCATAGCTTCCCCTGTGTAGGTAGGAAACACAATTGCATTCCCACACACTTTGGGGCTAAATCCAATTAAAATTGCCAGAAAGACATTTCTTTCCTTATAAATTTCACCACAAAACTTCAGTACATGGAATTAGGATCCCAGGAATCCCAACTCTTACATCATTGATGTAGCCACTAAAATATTGTCTTGCCCTCCACCATCTAGCATGTAAAATGTGGGTGAATGAGCTTTTTAATGCTACTTGAAAAAAGCAAATTAAATTTAACCACAAAATACTGCATTGCAGTAAGCTCTTTTTAAAAACCATAAACGCAAGGAAACGAAGCAAGGAAGACTTTTATGTTGCAGCTGCCTTGAATTCTTCTGTCATGCTCAGGTACTGTTGTACTGTGCGCTGTTCTACCTCATAGGCATCTGTCAGTCAGCATAGCAGATGATATGAATGACATGAGGTTATTGTAATGAGAGTTTAAACAGATTTCTGTCTGAATGCTTGTGTCTCTTCTAAGTTACGACTTAAAGAGGGAAAGAAAATTTAAAACAGTAATTGCTAGAACTTGGCATATTGAGAGGATTGCAGAAAAGGAAAATAAGTTTGACATCAAACCACACTGTTTATACCAAAAACATCCAGCTAATATAGGATGATTCAGTTAAAACAAGAATTCCTCCCCTGTGCAGGCAATCAGTCCAGCTCCAGATTTACTCCTCTTAAATAGTGCCCAGTGATTTAGTTATACTTTTGGTCATTAATTAATTTTTTTTAACTGCAGTTTTGGTAAATTCAAAGCTAGTCAGGAAGTGAAGTCAGATTCACTGAAGTGCCAGATAAGGCAAGAGCACATTCCCAGGCTGTGGAAAATCCTGTTCCCTTTTCTGTCAGAAAGGATTTGACCCCATGGTATCCACATTCACCAGAAGAAGCACTAGCTACGAGGCTGCTTGAAGGCACCCCCCTACTGCTGGGCTGTGCTTCCAAGCACCTTTCTCCTGCATTCATACTAGACCTGCCAACACTGATGATCATGCCTCATCTTTAGGGTATTTGCTGCCGGGGTGGAGGCAGAAATGCTGGGGTGCTAGCACCCTCCCTTCCTTCACTCTCACAGGAAAATGGGCCAGGGCAATGCATATACACCCACCTCATCTCAGGAGGGTCCAACAGTGAATATGGGGAAGACAACGAAAGGGCAGAGATTACAAGTTTATATTCAGGGTAGTTAGATAATAACAGACAGGGGTGTGGAAGTAGTGACTGAGTGCATGCACTTCTGTATCTGCTTCCCAGTTCAGGATGCTGTTCTAGAAACAGTTATTTAAAGAAGGGAAAATCTAAAAAAAGCTTAGGCTGCTACTTAGCATGACAAAAAAGAGGAGCAGGGTGCATTTACTAAAAGCAAGTGTAGTACATTGCACCGTGTCATGCTGTTTAGCTCCAAGCAGAAATGGCCCATGTGGTCTGTATGACCTTAGCCTAACCCTAAGTGAGGATCTGTTCACTCAGATGCCTCCTGCTCCCTGCCCTCTCCTCAAGCATTTCATGTTCATCTTCCACCTCCCAAGCACTACTCTCACACATGCTCCAGAGTCATCTCCCATCCCACCAACCCTCACTTCTGCTTCCTCCTGACAACGCTGTTTGCCCCTTCATCCTCTTTTGGGTATCTCTCATTCCCCTGCTCCTGGGAATTTAGCTTTACTTTTCTCCAGCCTCCTCCCACCTGGCACACGTAGTGCATTAACAGCCCACCACTAAAGCTGTACACTGCAAATATCTTCCTGAACAGAGCGCAGGTCCAAAGTTTCTTCAGGCGACTGCCTTTTACAATCTTTTTATAAAGCAGTTAGCAAAAACATGTAATAAATTATTATTCTCTTTGAGATTAACATCACTTGAATCATTTATACACAGCAGAAATATTACTCATGATCCAGAATATTCCATAATATTAGTCAAATACTTCTCGGGACTTCAAAGCCTTGCCAGTGCCACGTCAATGGGAGCAGAGTATAACAATATTTTTTAAGGTGTCACCCAGACAGGCTCCTTGTTACTATAATGCTTCAGATAGCAGGTAGGCTTCAAAAGATGGGGCAGCTGTCATCTTCTACCAGCTGCCACTCCGCAAGGGCTCTGAAGCCCAACAAGTCAGCTTTGTATCCCAGGCCACAATATCAACTCACACAAACCATGTTACCCTATCAAAAATGGAGCTCATTTTATGTGTCATCTGCACACTGCATTAAAATTTCCCGTAAGCAAGGAAAAGATTAAAAATAGTATTTGCACCTTTTGATGTCATAAGAAAAGTCTCCTGACTGCCACACGAACCCAGGACTCGCATAGATTTAAAGTGGCGTCATATACTTGACCTGAACAGAAGGATTTTAAGTTGTACCATGCTGTATACACATCCATTAGATCATATAAATTAAAATTTAGGGATTAATTGCCAGGGAAGACAAAGAAATTGTTTTTCCTTCAGGCTTTCTGTCTTCTGAATGAAAAACTAAATTACTCCATTCTACCATGCAGACAACAAAACCAAAACAAAACCACCAAATCAAAACCAACACATGAATATGTGGTAATATAAAGATATTATTTCTCTTCTGCTTCTTCATTGTTCTGAAATTTCATTAACAATTTCTGCTAATGAAATTTTGATTACTTTTAGAAGCCACATTAATTACTTGCACAGCATATTTTCTGTTAAAGAAATTCTTTTTTGTTCATTACACACAGTGACATTTCTCATACAGAGAACATCGGAAGCACAGGATACAGTGCTCAGGAGTTGTGTTTGGACAAAGGGCGCATTTTTTACTTTTGAACTGGCAACTTTAGTCGATAGGACATTGCACAATAATACCTGTAGAAATGAATTGAAAATGCAGTTTTGTGAATGATTAATATGCAAGATTAGGACTCCTTATAAACAGGACCTGTGCTCGTAGAATTCTGTCACCTGAATATTCATGGGAAAATGTCAGAAAAGTACAATCAGGTGAAGTAAATGTTTCCAGAATCAAAGATGACCAACACAAGTTTTCCAGTACTGATTCAGTGCTATTTGGATAGACTGTGATTCAGATTACATTTATACAGCTTTGAAATGAAAATTTAGGCAAGCAAGAACACAAAAATCAGTAATGCATTGTCATTCTTGATAACCATTATTTTAAATTAAAACAATAAAATTGATGTTATTAATTTGCTATTTAAACCTCCTGAGATTAATAGTTAAGGTTGTTAAATGAGCGTTCTCCGTTCAAGATATGCAGAGTTTGCCACATCAAAATGATTTTTTCATTTTTCTCTATTTGCAAAATTAAGGATTATTTCATTGGCTCAATGTGAAACGAACCGTACTGGCCCGTTGGACATGATTATCAAGTGCTGTGTCATAGATGCTACCTTTGAGAGAAAATACATCGGCATGAACATTTCTGCCCCGCAGCAGGCTCTGCCTCAAGACAAAACGGCAGTACCTGCCGAAACAAGGTATGGGAGCCTTTTGCTTTAAAGCAATTCTGACAAAGTAAGTCAGAGCAAGCATGCTGCATCCACCCAAGCAGGGCTGAGTCTGGGAAACCGTAATAAGTGGCAGCTCCCGTTTCTCACACAACATCTGCTGCAGTGGGTATTTCTCACCGCGGATGGTTAACATGCTTGCTCTGTGTGATTCAGGAAGCGTCTTCTCCGTTTCACTGGAGGATCTCTGCTTCAAAGTGCAAACCCACTAGTCACAGGAAATAAGAACCTGAAACTTGCAGAAAAAAGGATGTGGGGTAAAAGGAGAGCTGGCAGATGTAGCTGCATGCCAGGGATGATCCCGCCAGTCCATAAATATTGATGACTCTGCAGTCTCTGAATGTAGATTATTCAGGACCCTGAAGCTTGCAGCTGCACATTCACAGCTTGCTGCTCTCTGAAAGAGCATTCCTGACCTGAGAATGTGCATACGCCTGTCTGAGAATCCCCCACTGCTCTTTTTAACTCTGCTGAAACAACTCTCCTCCTTCTCCTGGAATGTACGTTTTATAATAATAATGCAAAAGGGAAATCGAAAGGCTTGTTTTGCAAAACCTGTTTGCCACGCAACAGAACAGGTTACTATAAAAACAGGTTTCTACAAGAGAGAAGATAAAACTCTTCCCTTTCTTCTTCTCCTCTATGTATTTTCTTCATACAGCTACTTTTTGTCGAAGACTGTTTAATAGAAATAAGCAGAAATATCTAGATAGCACAGTGACAGTTCATTCATGGGCGTATTGTGCATAACCTAAATGTATTTGGCAGGCAGGAAGCAATAATATCAGCAAAAGGCCATTTTAGTTTGCCCACTTCCATTTGGGTATCGATCCAGTTAAACTCTGGGCCTCAGACATCCTTAAAAGAAAGTCATTTAAGATTCAGGCTGGATCCTACATTCAGTAAGTGAAAATTGGACTTGACATTCTGAGGACAATAAAGAAATCTAGGCAAGTATTGAAGTCCAAACAAGGACAACCCAAGCCACCAAGGGTTCAGCAGAGTATTCCAGCATCTCTGAGAAAAAGTGAAGTATTAGGAGCTCAGAAAGCCCATCAGGGGTTGGCTCATATTTTAAGGATAAAACTTAAAAGTGTACTATTTTCTCTTACTCTCATTCTATGACAAAAGTAGCAATGGCTTAATATTTACTTATCATTTTGAAAATAAATATATAAAAAACGAGTTTATTTAGTATTATATATTACATATGTATACATGTATGTATTTATAGCTATATATGCATATATATATATATATACACATACAAACTCTATTATCATTCTTCAGTATGTGGCCATCACAAATTCATGCTTAAGGCCTGATTTTACCACATTAAGTAAGGTCTTATTTGACATGTATTTTTAATGACCTGCCTGTGCCCTCGGTCTTCTGTGTTCCATCAGGGTCATGATCTCTCAATCAGCATTTGCAAAAATACTCATAGGTATAACAGAGCTGCTTTAAGTGCTCTGAACATGGCCCATGTGGAAAAAAAGGCCAGAGCTCAGGCTATTAAACCAGATCTATTCTGGACAACAATAACATATGTTTTAAATTTTCACAGAACTTCAAACATTTATGAAGGCTTTCCTGAGGAGAGATGCTTCCCTTCACTGGGGTCTAGTACAGAAAGTGCAAATTAAATTAGGAGTGAAATTGGGCACAGGTGTGTAGTGTTACTGCATCTTGCAAGTAATCTTGTGCCTCAAACAGCATCACAGAATTATCATTTCACCGCAGGCATTTTTGCAGAGTGTGTCGGACGACACAGCTCACCTATTCACAAAAGGAGGTTGCTGTTGAAATGCCTATGAAAAGGCTCGCACTTGACTTTCTGTTACAGATTACCAGTAGCTTTAGAGGTTAATCAGTTAATTGGCAATTATTTTGGAATATTACTATCACCTCTATTTTAGGTCCCATTTAAATAGACATAAAACCATATTGCGTCTGTGCTATTCTCAACTCCTTCTGGAATCAGACTTCTTGTCTGAGTTCAGAACAGTCCTTTCTAACGCAGCTGCACTTGCACTGATCTGTGCTTCTTCCTCTCTGGCTTCAGTGTCCTGCTGGGTTTTTTTCCAGCTACATGGCAGTGCAAAGTCAGAAGCAATTCCTGTTGAGCATACACATGCAGCTGACCTGGAGTATGGAAATCTAAAACTGATAAAATAGTTTTAAGAAACTCTTCCATGGACTCCCACCAGTGTATGTCAAACTGTCTGTCTTCTTTCTCCTTCTTTCTCCCTTTTCTCTTTTTCTCCTTTTCCTCTACAGTTTGCTTACTTACACTAGAGTCATCACTAATGCCTTCCAAAACTTTACCGGAGTTGGTGAAAGAGCTCTTTGTAAACTACAAGCAGTAACATCTCATGCTGAAAGCACATCCAGACACAGTTCACAATATATAACAATGAGATACCAGGTTTGAATCCAAATTTTAAAAAATGACCTCTTTTTTTCATCTGCCTCTCTTGAATCATTAAGCCACCCAGATAAAATCCATGTTTGAAAACTTGGGGCATAGTGATTCATTAGCGTTAGTGCTTTCTGTTATGGAAATCTCCAGGGCTCCACACGAGCTGCAGGCGCTAACCACCTGTCAGGACAAAGCCTGGGGGACCTGAAACCGCAACTCTTCCTCAAGGAAACCTGCTGGATTGGCACATGTTCTTTTGCAGCTTAGGCTTTGTCCTCTGGCTCTCCGTTGGCTTTTCTTTCTTTAACAATATTGTACTTGCACACTTGCAAGTTAATTCACTTTTATTTAACATTTTGATGTTATTTCTGTGTACTCCAGCGCCTCAAGTCAGGGTTTTCTGCAGCTAGACAAGTCTTCATTTTTGCTTGACTGCAAATGATTCATCCTTTCTTTAACAATAATATTTATTTCTACATTCACTTCATAAGGTCTTAGTCTGTTGACACCAGCATGGTACCATTACCAATATATAAACAAAGAAAAATTATAACACTGAGACTGAATCAAACTTGTGCATAGTGTCTGTGGTTGAATTTTAAATGGATGCAGCTCCAGAGAGTTTATCCACATAAAAGTAATAATTAACATTCCTGAAGTAATAACTGCTCGGCCACATTTCATACTGCTAGCTCGGCCACATTTCATACTGCTAGCTCAGACATTTGCATGCTTCCAATATGAGCACGATATGGCTCAGTCTTAAAGCTGCCAAAGCACAGCAGGTTACTCAGCATGCATGAAAAGAACTGACATTACGTTCAGCAGGGACTTTATCTTGTTTGAATAATCCTCCCTACAAGATTATTTCAGCATGCAATGTGTTTCATTTAAGCAGTCAGAGAATGCAAAATAATGGGAAGTAATTATACCATTAAATGTTGCTATTACTTTTTTAAGCCCTCTGTCTCAAAGCATAAATAGTTTTCTCAAGGCTAAAAATTGTCAGTAGAACATCAAATGCACCTCTTGAGTACCCTCATTAAAAGCAGTGAAGTTGCCTGAAGATTGAGGTTGGTCCTGTACACCACTGTGCTGAGAACTAGGAAAAGCACAGAAATAACAACGTATTATTTGCTTCCAATTGGTATTAACTCGCATTTCTGGAACACCCCTACTTGAAATTCTCAAAATATTTTACAGTCCTCAATAGAATAGAATAGTCTTGTTTATCAGCATCTAGCAAATAGCTAGTGATACCTCCCCATGGAAAGATTCACAGCTGTAACTGTGTCCTGGAGATTAGCACCTGCCAACGTCAGCCAGAGCATCGACTTTGGTTGCAATCTCACCGGGCTTTCTGTGTTAAACTCATCTAAGTGGGAAACAGAAATGACACCTTCAGGTAAATTTAAAGAGAAACAGATGTCTAATGTTTCCCAGTAATTTGTGTTTTGAAAATCTCTCCCGCAGTGGCTAATGAATCACAGCCCAGCAGTTTCAGGTTCATCCCTAGTGCCCGATCCAGGCATTACACTGCAGAGGGACTTCCTGAGTAAGTCTGAACAACTGCTGCTTCTGAGGTCTGATGGCAATCGCTTACAGAAAAATATAATGAAGTACTAGATTTAGTAGTGACTGTGAGCCATTCACCCAGTAGACTGTAATTATCTCTGATTACTATTTGATGATCAGCTATGCTCAACATGAGTTTGTAATCTCCTTTCTTTACACCCTACAGAAGGCAGCAATGGATCATTACAGTGAATGAGGCAACTATTGTCATTTTTATTGGAAGTACCAAAGAGGCCTTTTGTCCTTAAATACAGTTTATTCCCAGCCAAGATCAAAGCATAATGGGGAAAACAAGAGAGAAGAAACTCAACCAGGGCTGCCAATTGACATAAGATAATCTTGCCACTGTCCACAAAGATGTTCATAAATACTGTGCTTACTTCTTAAAGTTGTATTACTTTTTAACATCTTAACTGCAAACACTTTTTTGCCTTCCTATATTACTTTGTTTATTTTCACAGCTTTTTATGCCCCAGCCCTCAATGGGAAGCACTCCTTACAAGCATACCTTATGTTGTTGTGACAATGCCACATGGCTTATTGTAGGAAAGACTTGCTGGGATTTATTAGCTAGAGGGCTACTTACTAATCTGACACATGAAAAATCCTATTTCAGACTTTGCAAATGAGTATATTATCCAGTGAATGCCATCTAAGCAGTTATGCAGAGCTAGTCTGCTTGTTCCAGCTGATATGAATGTGTCAATCTGGTAAAGCATCAGTACTTACACGTAAAGTTAAGCTCCTGAGCAATTACATATGAGCTCAAGTGCCGTGTTGGATTGGAGCCACAGGACCTGAACCAAAACTCATGGAACTTGATCAGAGTATTTTAAATAACTTCAGTGGATTCTGGATCAGGTCCATGCTGTCTGCTAGAGGTATTGGCTACATTTTTCCAAATAAAAGAAGTTAGGAATAATATATCAAAACCTTTGATCCAGGACTAGCAGGTCCAGGAATTAAGACTCAGTCCCTTTATATGATGAATTTACAGATTTCCTGACTTAGGAAAGCATGAAAAACACTGACAAATACTTATGTTGACATACAAATATGTACAGGAGACCAAAGGGTAGAAAAGGCATTTTAATCCTCTAAAAATATCGAACCATTCCAGAGCAGAGAGGGTCTAATGATTTCAATCCACAGTTGTTTGTATAGCCCTAAACCCTGTATCCATGATGACATTTCATTTTACATCATTTGTTTCTTTAATCAGTTGTGTTTCATAAAAGCACTCTTTCAGCCAGGTCAGCAGGGAATGTGCTGAGCTACCATGAGCAATGACTGGAGTCGCTGATTTCATCTGCCTGCTCCGCGGACTGAGCGTGTCCGTGTGATCACAACTCAGCTGCCTGGGGACCGCCGTCTGAAGTCTGTGTGTATCCCAATACATTACCCAGCTCAGGCTTTCAACAGCAGGACGTGTTTATTCATCCCTGGCTATTGGTTTAGAGAACACTCTAAAATTGGGTTTGGACTTTTTTTTATTTAATCCTTTCCAATGGGGCCTAGTCTTGCCTTTGTAACTAAAATCACACAAACATCCTCCTAATGTCTGTGGCACCCTTAGTGCTGAGAGTGTCGTTTTTGACGCTGTCCCATACTTGTTGAGTTGGTCCTTCTACCATGATAATTACTGTAGTACCTTCCAATACTCGCTAAATTATGTGGCTTCATATCCCTTATGTGTCTTTTCTTCTTTCGTCTTCCCCCAGAGGAGAGCACCTTGGACACAGCGTCTGTGGCTTGATGTTGTATGTTTAGCCATTTTTCTCAGGGCAAGTTTCTCTTGGAATATGAATATAGTTTCTGGGCTCAAATGGGGCAATTATCTGACAAGTTAGCTGGCTATGCTGAAAATGCTTCATTCATCAAAACTTGTTACACTCACCAAAACACTCATATGAAAAACTCAACATACATATATATATATATATATAAAGGTTTTCTTTTAAGAAAACATTTCTTTTACAAAAACAAAAGAATCTAACATGCCCCTTAGATTTTTAACGGGTCAGCTACTAATCGGTATTTATAGCTGCTAAAACCTGTTTTCGGCATTGAACCAAACAATCCCCTGGCTCCAATTACTGTTACCCAGAAAGTAGCTGAGAAGGTAGGAGCCACAAACATAGGAGGCCAGACAGAAAAGAAGAAAAGTAATTTATTGATTCTTCTGATCCCTCCTAGCCTTTTATTATTGTTAGATGGTTTGAGCAGAACCATCCCAGATTCTCCTGCTCCTACTTGTGGTCATTCAGATTTCTCCAGTGCAGCTCTTCTTAAAAATAGGCAACAAAACACTAACTAATTCATTCATCTACTTTGGCTGTTTTCAATCAAAATTACCTCCAACCAAACATTTCTTTTACCAGGGTGCATGCTTGTATCTACTGAGTAATAGTATGAAATTCCTTCCATCTTCTGTCATCACACCTGATTAAACATCATATTCATACTGTATTTCCAGCATTTGTATTATTTTTATACTGATACTTGCATGCTGGTACTAATCAAATAGCGCCAGCTGTAACTGCAAGAGCACTGAACTTATTCTAAAATACCAGACAGAAAGATACTCTCTGCTCCAAAGACTGTATCTGATTTAAATTGGACATGGACAAATGTTTCCGTATTTCTCCTGCTATCTTTGCCCAAGTGACCTCCAGCATAGCTTTGGTGGCCTAAAGCTTCCCAAAATGCCCTACAATCTATCATGGCCCTTGTGACTCTTTTGAGGCACCTGAAGGTGCTGCTAGACCATGAAGAAATCTTGCTGCTGAGCCTACTGCTGAACTCTGAGCCTACCACTGAACTCTGCCTCCTGCCACTAGAGATGGGCACAGTTTAGCACAGATATGGTTAATTTGACATATCTAAGAATTTAATGTCTGTATCACTTTGTTGTTTGATTTACAACTGGAGTGAATAAGCAGCATTTTTTAATGGAAAATTAACTTTGTGATTTTTGACACATGATTGCTGACTAAGGAGAGGAAACAGATTTCAGTCTTTTTTCAGCACTACAGTGTGCTGCATCTTCATACAACAATCAGTGAAGTAAAACTAACTAAATAAAATGCACCTCTCCCTGAGTACAAAATGTATACATATGCTTAAAGTGTTGGTAATCTGTTAATTAATGGGAATATAAAAGCTAGGTTGAATGATCCAAGGACTTTCCTTATTTTGCAAATCTTTCCAACCTACTTACGTTTAAAAGGCAAAAACAGAACTCATGTTTTGTAGCTTAACAGCTAAGTTTGATACCTACCTTCCTTGAAAAAATATTACACTGAATCTATTGCTATCTTTTGTTAAAATATCATGCTTCCCCATGAAAAAAATCTCAAAGATGCAAAATGCAAAACAGTGCTAGAATATCCTAGTCTACAAAGATATTTTCTGAAGATGGTGATGTTATTAGCATGCGTGTCTGTTAGTAGAATTATTCTAGAGATAAATATTGGCTAAATGGCATGAAAGAATCTGGAATGAACTCAAAGTGACTTAAAACTTATATGCTTCTTGGGTTGCACTTGCAAACTGTAGTAACCAAGACATTCTTACGGCTCCCAATTCCTCTCAGCCCTGCAGAATCAGTAAAATGGGTTATATTATTTCTTGCAAAGCATTAGAAGGAACTGTTTACTAGATTTCAATCCATTAGACTGCAGAGCTTACACAGGTGTCAGAGGGCATTTTTTGGCCTGCAGGCACTTTATTGCTGTTAAAGATGACTGAGGGGGTAGAATGCCACGTAACCTCAGTGACATGCATTTATCAAACTGGCAGCTAAGAGACTCCTATTTATAGTGTTGTATGTAGATCTCTGGAAGATAACAGTCATACAAACCCACAAGCTCATTTTTGTAGTCTTTTTCTTTTTTTCCTCAGCGCAAGGCTCTACTCCAAGACTGGAAAGTCTATGAGACTCCACAGGAGTGTTACCATGGAGTTTCATGGGCTTGGGCTCAAGCCATAAATATTTAAGTGGAAATAATAAAATGAAAAACAAAAGATGGCCAAATGCCCAAATGAAACCATCTAGAGCCTGCGTGAGCTGGAGATAAGGCTAATGTGACATTCAAGATAAAGTAAAAGCAACATTTTAATTAACACATTTTCAGCTCCTATCACAAAGCTGCATTTGCCTTCCTAATGGAAAACAACCTTACTTTTAACATTAGCTTTCCCTCAAAAAAAGCAGCTTTCAGTGACCAAATTGGGGGGAAAAAATCACATATTTTGTTTTAATAAAACAGAACTTGCAAGGACATAAAAATATGAATTTTGAAATCCAAGCCTCGGTTTCCCAGTGGGAGGAAGTTCAAGTGTGCCAGTTTCCAATAGCTCTGGGTTGGGATGCTGTGAGCATGCATGGTGTTTATTGACTTCTAAATTAAAGCAGTCAATCTCAAGGAAAAGCAGAGTAACAGAGGCCTTTCTTTCAGTTTCACACTGTGTGTGTAAAATAGTAACAATAGGAAAACTTTACTGAATGAACTTCCACCAGTGGAGACATAAGGTATTTTGGAATAGGAAAATGCCATACAGCCAAATGTGCTACCCCTTCTTTGTTTACCTTATTCTACTTTTCTGCTTTTTTCACTGTATCGCTCAATCAATCCCATCTTTCTCCACAACCAACAAGTAACCCTACATGTCTCTTGGATTGATTAATATTTATTACTCACTTCAGTTATTCTCCTTCATTTGCTAACGTTTTCCAGATGACTGTTAGTAAAACTGTGTGAATAATTCACAATTAACAATTTACTCAGCAAATTTACCTTCTTTTTATGTTCTGTTTTCCTCCAACAGATTTTTTGTTAGAAAGTATTCACCCACCTATGGGCTGGCATTGGAGGTGAATGCCTGTGTAGCTACTGTTAAGCAAGAAATGCTGTAGAGGTCCCAGCCTTATCCTTCGCACAAAGCTATTGTTCACCAGTTATCAGGAAAACAAAATCAGTTCAGTTGTCTGGGTTACTGCTCTCCCAAATTCTTCTCATCTAAGGCAGAAGAGGGGAGTACACCTTTTTTCTTTGACTTGTCTTCTCATTCCTCTCAGAGCCTGGTGCAGATCTTACAGGCTCCAATATGCTTGCTTTGTCACACTGTACCACCCAGTATTTAAGCTCTGATTAGTTTTGATTGGGTTTTTTTCTGTCAAATTATAGCTTAGAATCACACAGTCCCCGTCACAAAGACAACATTTGCTTTCTGCAATAGTTCTGCAATTCCCTGCTTCCATGACTGCTCCTGCTAGGAAACTTGTTACTAGACTATTCCAGCTTAGAAAACACAAAACACAGAAGGGAATGAACACACAGCCCACTGAAGCCCATTTCAACAACCGCTTCCATATTTATTGCTCTGGCTCATGTTCAGGTTTGTTCATTTGCTTTTTACAAAATAATTTACCTAGCATCTCCATTAGCTTTCTCACTCTGATATAACAGGAGGGAATGCTGCTCTTCTCTGTGTCTACAAAAGTCACACACATCGGGACAATCGCATGGTGAGGATGCATCTCTATTACCCGTAAAACTCCTTTTTTATGTTCCCAAAGTTCGCCTATGATCTTTGAAAAATGTTTGCAGCTTATACCTTCTTATTTTAAACAATTTACGCAGACATTTATATAGGATTAAATTAGGCCATGTTAGGAAGGCAGGCACTTAGACACCACAGTGTTCATGAGAGACGGTACTACCTACGTGTTGTGTGACATACACTGCGTAGGAATAATCGGTCAAACCTGTCCTCGATCACATCCATGTGAGACTTCCCACCACATGCAGATCAGACAAGGCAACAGGAAGCTACTTATTTATTAGCATGGACTATATTTTCTAATACAGTGACGCATTTGACCTAATACCTATGCACGCAGCCGGACTTTGTGGTCTGTAATGCAGATGGATGAGCAGTGGCACACACAGAGTCTGGTTTCTACCCGCAGGTGAATGTTTGGATTTCATAACATGCTGGTTTGCCAAAAGTCACACGTGCATGAGGGGGAGAAGGGAAATGGAAATCACCTTCAGGTCTCCACTGAGGTAATCCTCCTCTCCTGCAAACACTGTGCTAGGAGCTTAGGACAAAAATAAAATAAAATTCTCCCCATCTTGAATCCTTGGCCTCATCTCTAAGGATCATATTCTCCATCCTTGCTCAAAAATAATACAAAAATCCTGTAAGCTGTTTGGCTGGTCGGGACCTTGATGGCACGCTGTTGGTTTGGGGCATTTGTTGGCACTGCAACTGGTACCAGTCACGTTCAGCGGAAGATGAAGAGGTGGGTTGCCTGGTCTGCCGCCCTAACGCTTGCCGAGTATAAAGCTGGGGCAAATCCTGTTGCTATCCAACTATTTATCATGTATTTCTTTGGCAGGAAATAAAGATACTGAATGGGTCAACAGGAGTATAACCTAGTTTGGTCCAGTCGGCCACATTTTACACTCATTTACTGCTGTATTAAACAAGCCATCAACAACGTATTTCAGTAGGAGAGACTTCCAGCTCTGGTTAACGGAGAAGGTCCAGTGAAGGCAGTGGCATCATTTCACATTTACATGACAGGAACGCCCAACAATCTTCTGGCTTTATAGCTTTTAAACTTGATGTGCACTTCAGAAGCGCTATTGTCATTTTCACAGAAATTTTACACTAAATCTCAGACACGTTATCTGCACAAGTGTCTGTAAAACGTAGAGAACTATTTATAGAAGAAGATCCTGCCATGTCTGGATGGGTAAAACTTAAATATAAAAAGTTCTTCCGTGATATACCAGATGCAGGTGCTCAGGTGTCGGCAGCGGGGGCTGCAGGGCGGCCTCTGTGAGGAGCGTCCGGGGCTGCCCCGTGCCGGACACAGCCGCTTCCAGCTGGTTCCAGCAACGGCCCCACCGCAAGGCACGGCTGAGCCCCGCAGCCAGGGGTGGGGGCCGCAGGGAAAGCCTGTGGAAGAAAGGGCAAAACGCTGCCCGGCAGCGAGGAGTGAGGGGAAAAATGTGAGAAACAGCCCTGCGAGGCCCAAGGGGAGAGCAGGGGGAGGGCGAGGAGGGGCTCCAAGTGCTGCAGGTCCCTATCTTGACCCACGAGCTTTATCATCCTATTTTCTTCCCCTGTCCCACCGAGGCAGGGGAATGAGTGAGCGGCTGGGTGGGTGTTCGGCCGGTAGCCAAGGCTAACCCAGCAAATGTGATTCCTAAACAAACCACAACAAATGCGTCTTTGGTTCACCTTCCTTCAGCCTCAATAAGCAGGTGGTTGCTGCATTTAAAAGAAAGAGCCTGGGCCTCTGTTTTGCCATTGGCTCTTTAAGTGGTGTTTACGAAACACTCAAAAGTGCTCGCACATGAAACAGCTTGTGGTTAGGAAACTCACTCGAAAGGGGAGGTCTCTGCTACAATGCCTATTGGCACATTTTAATCAGTGACAATAAAAGCCATAAACATTTCTTCAAACAGGGACTGGAAACTAGGTCTTCACCTTGCTGTCTAGGTAACATGAGCAGCAGGCTACACAGGCATATTTTTCTCCTTTCACATCTCTGGATCATCAACTCTTTAATTCCTTTCTTTTGGAAAACCACCCAATGTCATGAAGAGAGCTACAGGCCACTCATTTTCCCATGGCTTTGTGGTTAGGCAGACTTAGAAGTGAAAAGATGTGGGCTGGACCTCCTCTAACTGAGGAAAGCATAAAAGTCATGTCTCTCCCATTCTGGGCAGGCACTCTCACCACAGCATTCATACACAAACACCGCATACCATCATCATGACCATCTCCAAAGAAAGTGACCACGAAGACATTTTTGTGAGGGACTAGATTATTTTCCTGCATGAGTCTCTGGAAACACCTACGAGACAAGGCTCCTCAAGAGATTTTAGTAGAACACAAGCTGTTTTCAGGATGTCATTTGGGCTGACTGGGGACACAATTACTTAGCTGGTCAAATCAGGCCAGTTTAGACCTGCACAAAATTCTAGGGATAACTAACATTTTTACCAAATAAATTAATCTCTTGAGACCTCTGAAGGCTGTTACAGAGAAATAGACATTTTTAGGCATTCAGTACTTCAGGATGATAAACTATCCACTGTATTTACCTATTTCATTGTTTTGTTTTGTTTTTTTCATTGTATCGTTTACTTCTTTTAGCACCTACTTTAGGAAATTAATCATGCCCTGAAAAAATTTCGTTTCTTTCCACTGACTGAAGACATCTGGCTTGGATGTAGTTATCCATGATGCAGGCATCAGTATGTTCTGATTAATCCCTCCCCAGACAGATACAGAACTGAATTTGCTTTACTGTTAGATAGCAGCTGAACAGGCACTTTTGAATGATAGTTTTGGACTTAGACCCTCTGGTTCTAAAAAAATGATGCTTTTACCACTTAAGGTTTTTCGTGGACCCTGTCTTTGCTGACCTTGTTGATGAACATTGTGATACATGAATAAAATGGCATATAAACTCTTACTGTGAAAGTATACATTTCATACAGAATAATTGTTTGCTGTGTTTGATAGAAATTGTGCAGCAATCTGATGTTTCACCTTCTGCTAAAGGAACAGTAATTTCCAGGTTTTCCATTGTTATTGTGACTTAAACAATTTTGTTTCATTTGAAGTTCATACACTGAGGGGATAGACATGAAGTTTAGAATGGGAATGACTGTTTCAAGACGACGTTGCGTTAGAATGGAAAACACTATGCTACTTTAGTAGTAAAGCATCTGATCCTGTTTCCACGTGAATTAGATATTTCCAGCGGCCTTGGCAAAGCCCAGCTAAACACAATGCTAGTTCAGTTAATAAAAAGCACTGTACTTTCTCTCCTGACAAATCTGACTCCTGAGTGCTTATTAATATATAGAATTGCAACAGCTTACCTTTTAGCTTCCTAATGCAAGCCAAAAATTCAGAATATCAATTTAATCAATTTTCTTCATTAAAAACCCACATTCAAAATTAAATACGTCTCAAGGCCCACACTTTTCAAGACAATTGATGTACGGATTTGTCAGATCTATCGCTTTAGCACAGAGCACATTTTATCCTTTTAATGTCACAAGTATGTGAAACCCACAGCCATAAAATAAAATTCAAATAGGTCTAGCAGTCAAGTTTGTCTAGGTATTTTTCCCCCATAGAAAAAGTATTCAGTGGCTTGCACAAAAGTTCCACTGAGATCTGAACTGCTGCAGTATCAATGGGCTGGTGAATTTCAAGGAAACACACAATTCTTTATTTTAATCATCTTTTCCTGTGCACTGCTTACCTTTATACACATATTTGATTTGGAAGCACTCATAGTTTTCATACCTTCATTAATCATTTGGAATGAACACTAGGGAGCTTTCGGGAAATTTAGAGGGATGACATCATCACCAGGATCCTGAAAATAATAATTAAAAATGACAGGTGAGCACAGCTGGGAAATAAAGCTAAATTGATAACATATTTTGCCTGACTAATTACAACTTTTTAACCCACAAATCAATACGAAATTGTTAAAATACTGCAGTGCAGTTGCTTTTCTATGAGCACAACTTCAGTGTGAAAAAATATGGAAGACACGAATACAATAGGCAAAATGTCGGTAAGAAGAGGCTGTGATCATTAGTTCAGCGCCTTCCGGCTACGGGTCATCCTGGGGAAGCAACTTCCATCTGTCTGGTTTATTTGTGAAATGATCCAATCCTGTATGTGCATTTCTTGTTCTCCCTCACAGGACCAAAAGATGCTGCATGCCTTCTCCCTGTCCTCATCATTAGTTGCACTGAATCATATAGCCAGAGCATTCAGAAGGAATGAGAGAAAAATTATGAAGGAAAATGGAAAAAGATTTACCACTAGAAAGTGTCTTGGACACACACATGCAATAAATCACAGGTCACTGAACTGGCCTGTAAGCAAACAGTTGCTTAGCAAAATAAGTAGTTTATACTCCTCTTATCAGGAATGACTTCATGAGCATTTCTAGAATTCTTAACTGAGCACAGAACAGTTGATCCATCCTGCACAGAAATATAGCCGAAAAGTGTCCAAGGTTTTATTACTTTTCCAGAAGAATAATATGTCCTGGTTTTTCCAGCTGCAGATTGGGCAAGTTCCATTTAGTGAATGTTTTTAAATCTCCCAAGTATTAATGTTAGAAGTAACACAAGATTCATTAGCTGAGCTTAAAGTAGTTTTTGGAGGTGCGCTTGATGGAACACGAGCTCATCCATGATGCTCAAAGGACATGGCAGATTACTGCTCATACAAAAGGGCAACTATTTGGTAATGTATACATCAGGAAACTTTGGAGCCAGCCATTGAGATTCAGGACAAAACTCTGTCTGACTGAACACTGAAGTTTTAGCATTTTGACATTGCTCTCAATTTTCTTGGGTTTTCATCCAGAAAGCAGTGATTTAAAGTCTAAAGGCTCTGTTTAGCAAAAATGTTCCACTGCTTTTGCAATGCTTAAGCCAAGAAGGTCATGAAACAGGTTTTTGGCACCCAGATGAGCTATTAAGCAGCAACTCAGCTGGGACCCCAAACCAGGTGCCTCCTGCAGAGAGCACTCAGGAGGCAGACTTTTCATGTTAACAGCTCTCCCCAATCTTCCTCTCCTCCTAGACTTCATCGAGGACTGTGACCTCTCCGTCTGCAAAACCAGTTTTCAGAAGTCAATCTTTTCAAAGACAAATGGTCTTCCTCCTGAGCTCCATATTGTCAGTTATGTGACCATAGTGACTTCCTACTCAAAATATTCTTAACTCCCTTCCTGCTACTGAGATTCCTCGTAGTTCTGTACATTTAGTCGGTAACTACACATACTGAAATTAGCATGATTTCTGAATATGAGTTGAGCAGTGGTTAATCTGCAGCCCCTCCACAGACCTGCCAGCTCCCTGAGCTGAACTCTGCACGTTCTGCAAGTTTTCAGCGGGGCCCATTTGGTCTTTTCATCACTAGCCAAATTTCATGCGGTCATGAAGAGAGAGGCAAATCAAAAGGGTCCTTATGAGAAAAGGAAGATAAGAAAAAAATAAAGGCTCAGTTTCACAGCCATGGTTAAATAAAACAAACACTTTTGCCATCTGATTGGAGGTGAAGGAATACTTCAAAAAATATTTGCTGAAAGTCATCTAAAGATTTCAGCTCGTGGGGAGTTTGGGGGAAGGGTGTTGGGAAGGTTAATGAACCTACCTTGTTTGTGTTTTTGACCTTTTTTCATTTTCTGGAAATATATTGCAGCAGCATTTGCCAGAGTAGTAGGCCGTAAATCAGTATCACAGGATATTTGCAGAACATCAAATTCAGGACCGCAAGTGCTCACATGTGAAACTGTTCAGAGCAATCAGGCTCATCCGGAAACCAGGAGATTGTAGGTGTCTGCTCAAAGCAGCTTCAGTGCTCAATGTTTTGCTGTCTGCCTTGCAGATAAAGCAATAAGCGGTTTCAGTGTAGGAGATGCATTCAAAATAGGCTGGCAGAAACATTAACATCCAACTGAAAGTGGTTTCTGTCTTCAGTTCTCCTTAACAGAATAGTAGTCTCAGAGTGGGACACTGGCAATAGTGAGGACCATCTTAATACTCTTAATATCAATAAACAATTACATTGGTAAAATGTTCTTGTATTTATTAAGTTTCAGCTCAGAAGAGGAATACTTGAGAAAAGTAATCACCAGCCAAGGGGACAGGTGGCAAGGCTAATCTTTTGTCAAAAGGGCCATACTAGAAGGGGAAGCAATTTAATACCGTGTCAGTGCCAGTCAGTATTACTTTCATGGAAGACCATAAACAGAGGGCTCTCAGGCCCTTGCTAATTAATTCACATGGAGATATTGCTAACAGATGGTAAACATACAATTAGTCACGGCATCTTTGGTGTCCACTTTAACATAACTATCACAAAAAATAAAAAGATTGTACCGTTAACTGCAAGAATTGTACAGTTCTGAAATTACAACTAATATATTCCTACATTCACCATGACAGTTCTGCCCTACAGAAATTTAAGCGCCGTGTTCATATTCTGCCTGGTAACTGTAAATTGTTCTGAGCAGAACAATCTGACATATATACAAATGTCTATGCCTTTGCGAAAGCAAGATTTAGCTCCATTTTTTATGTGAGATACATATCCTTTGCTTTGGTTCTCTGTTGTGAATGTCAATACTTTGTTTCTTCCATTCAGAGACATTATGAAACGGACAGAGCAACTACTATTACTTACTCAGTAATACTGCCCATCAGCCTGTGCTTCCTGTTCAGCTCTTCCTTGTTGGGGAGAGAGTACACACATGGAGCTCCAAAGCATCAAAGGCTCATTTTATAAGTCTAATGTTAAAGTTATGCGCTGTTGCAAACTAGGCCAGCTCCTAAAAAGCATGTAAAATCAGAGTAAATGGAGCTCAGTCTGGCAGCTGTGAAAACTTTCACTGCTAACGCAGCCAAAGCAGATGCTTCAGCTTGGAGCGGCATTCAGCAAAGCAGCCGCCGAATTCGGGGCTGTCTGGGTGGAGGGTTGTCCAGGCTGGCATTCAGTGCCAAGGCTGCTGTACGCCCCGTCCCCTCTGCTGACATTCTGATGTCTTGCGTTTGGGTGTTATTTACGTAAAGTGGCAGAGCTGGAAAAGCATGCGGTGGTAAACCTGGCATGTTCCAGAAGGAAGATACTTAAAAGAAACAGCATATAACTAGATTATAGCTCGAGTGAGCACAACCTTCAAGTGAGTCTATAAACTACATACCAAACCCTCACACAGCTGAAAGCCACAAAAAAACATACCACATACCTCAGAGAGGAGAAGAAGAGTTCATGGGTGGCAATAGCAGCGGTTCTCCAGGGGTCCCTTGGCTCCAGCCCGGGAGGGTCTGGGCTCAGTATGCAGCTGGGAGCCAGGATGACCCAGAGGTGTCAGTGCTGGCAGCCCCTGCGGCCTCTGTTTGCAAACAGTCAGCATTCAGATGCTCCAGCACATTTTGTCTGAGCAGCATCTTGTTGCTGGTCACTTAACATGGCCCCAGCACAGACGTTCAAGTGTGAAAAACTATGCATCTGTGCTTGGTGTTTAGCCAGACCTAATACAGAGGGATACCTGACCACACTTCTCACCTTCTTCTCAGGCGAAGAATAAAAAAAAATAAAAAAGCTAAAAGATGAGAAATGTTTATGTGTTGAAGAAGAGAAAACTCTTTCAAAGACAGTCACTGTGTTCCTTATGGCTGAAACAGAGCCCAAATTCAGTGGGAGTTTGGCTGTTGGCTTCAGCGGAGCAGGTTTGAGCCTGACACATTGCAAACACAAAATGCTCCCAAAGGACCGGAGCCGGATGACTCTCTGGCTTGCAGGACAACCTGTGAGAGCAGGATGACTGGAATCGCATACAGAAGTTAAAAGCAGTACAGAGCAGAGAGCGCCTCTGAACGCAAGCTTTGCAAGTCAGAACCCTGCTAGGTCTCAGCTTTATCCAGATCAATTTTAACACATAAATACATGTATATTATTAAATAAGTGGCAGGTCTATGTTACTTTGTATGCAGTAAGCTAAAGCAGTTTCATATGGTAACTATTGAAAGGTGAAATTACAAGTGGGTGGGTCTAAACTGACTCTAACCCCTTGAGAAAAAAAGGCATATTTACTGTCTGTGGATGTTACATGTCCTGTTTATACTAGGCTATATTAGGCTGTGTGATGTGCTTTGCTTTTTCCACTGCTTTAACTGTGTATTTTATCATACAGTTCCAGGTGGTTTCCTGTGCAAAGTTCAAAGGAGTCTAAGAATTGCTGAATGAAGTTGCTTTTCCTGGGTGAAAAGATGAAATGTTTAAAATGCCTTGCAAGGTTAGCTAATATACAAAAAAATTCCCATTAGAAGATCAAATTCCAGTCCACAGAAATTGATTTCCCCATTATAAGAGTAGGAAATAAATGACGGACATAAGACAGATAGCGTGTGCTACAGGAAACACTAGTAAAGAAGGCTTCTCAGGGACTGCCAATAGGGCATCCCTTTTGCTTTGGTAGGTTTGCTGTTGCTTTTTCATCAGATAAGAGAGAACAGCACAGAAAACAAAGGGTAAATATAACATGGGTTTTTTCTTCCCCTGTGATCCTTTCTCTGCTCAGGCTCTCTTACCTTGCCTACCCATGTTAGCTCTAGGGATGCTTTGGTATTTTCAAAGTTGGCTAGGAGGAAAGAAATCACAGACCACCTCTGAGAAGGAGACAAGAATCAATGTCCCTTTTGTGCCTCCTGGAACTGCATTGCCTTTTCTCAGACTATTTCCCAGGATGGCCCATTCTGCACCCTGAGCTCTGAGAGCCTTGACCAGAGACACATCTCTAGATGCTCTGAAAGACCACAGTCATTCAGAAAAAGCATTTTTCCCTTCATACAGAGCTTTAAAAAAATAGGATTTGCTCAGAATGAAGCCAGATTTTTCTGCTCGGTTCTGGCTGCCTACCTATACACACAAACTGGGTTAGCTTATCCTCAATACACAGCAGTTAAGTTGGGGAGAGAATATTTAACAGTTACATTTAAGATGTAATGAACAAATCAGTTTGTCATCAGTTTGTAACGGTACAAACATTTTGAGTATTGCAAGACAGCTTGAATAATATTGTGCTCTCCAAAGTAAAATGTTAGCATTTAGTTAGTGGCAACAGTGGGTAAAAATGAATTCTTGTTGCTGGAATGTTACATTTCTGTGAGGTTAACCACACTTTGGCCAGCATCAAGCCAGAAATTAGCCTCTTGGCTGCTAAGACAGCAGCCTAAATGTGCAGATTTGATAAAGAAATCCTCCGTGATTCCAGCTGTTTGGGCCAATTCAGAGAATGGATAAGGGAGTTTAGCATTAATTTAGACTTGGTTAAACTAGGTCTAAAATCCACACACATGCATTATGTTATATGTACCAAAATACGGTACATCTGCTCATTATAATTGTATACCTTAATCAGAACCTGAATTCCTCAAATGAATGCACACGACTCCAGTGAATGACAGCTGCAGTCAAGTTTGAGCACAAGTGGTTCGCATGAGCTCTGCTCCTCAGGCAGAGCTTGTCAAACCAACAGGAGCTAGAGTTCCCACACACCTCCTGTTATAAGGACCAGTTTTTAAATATTTATGAATTTGCTGAAATTAAATCATTCAGGCAGAACAGCTTATTGCTGCAAAATTTGTTTCCACTTACACAGTTCATTAAAGCAGCAGAGATTTGTGCATGAGTGTATATCTAAAAAATTCAGACCCTACTAATGACCCAGGCATGGTCACTAATTTTATGGTGAAGAAACAACTGCATTTTATCTGTTTCCTTTAAATATTTAAAGAATCTACAATAATTTTTTTACTCTATAGCCAGTCACTCCCAATCCGTGACAATACATAAAGTCTGCATGTGCTTGACACTATTCTTGAAGTAGCCCCTTCCAGTCTTCAAAGGACTGTTTTTTTCTGATTGCTGAATTTAAAATTTCATTTGAAAGGGAAAACATTTTTGGTTTGAGCCAGATGAATCACAGTAATAGTTCTGACAGAAGTTTCTTTAACTTAAATGGGAAAAATGGCAGTTCATTTGTCATTGGCTTCCCAAAAAAGGAAATGCTCCCAAGTATCTTAATGTTTATCCTAAAAATTACCTTTGATCTTTGATTTGTATCAAACTATTTCAGGTTTGAATTATTTATGGGAACACAGATGTGACCATTGTGCCATGCACTTTCATATTATAATTCAGAAACAATATTGACCCTTTTTTGTCTAAAGAGGAATCTGTGATCTGACTTACATGATGAGCTAAAATAAAGCTTAGCAAGTCTTAAAGTGCTATTATTGAATAAGGAGTTTGCAAAGGTTGTCATATTTGAACACACTGATGTTTATTATGATCTTGTTTTAATGAAGGACACATTTCATGGAATTATGGAATCACAGAATTTTCAGAGTTGGAAGGGACCTCTAGAGATCATCTAGTCCAACTCCCCTGCTGACGCAGGAATGCCCAGAGCACATTACTCAGGACTGCATCCAGGCGCGTCTTGAAAATCTCCAGAGAAGGGGACTCCACAACCTCCCTGGGCAGCCTGTGCCAGTGCTCTGGCACCCTCACCGTAAAGAAGTTTTTTCTTAGGTTTGAATGGAACTTCCTATGTTCCAACTTGTACCCGTTGTCCCTCATCCTTTGATAAGAGAACAAAATCTGCTGGGTTTATTGATAATTAGAAACAGCCAGGATATGCTGACTTTTTAGTACATCATTAAGTACGCTCTCCAAACATAAAACTACACACTCAAGTTGTTGGTTGGGTTGTATCTCATGGAAAGATGGGAGGAAGGAAGGAAGGAAGGAAGGAAGGAAGGAAGGAAGGAAGGAAGGAAGGAAGGAAGGAAGGAAGGAAGGAAGGAAGGAAGGAAGGAAGGAAGGAAGGAGAGAAAGAAAGAAAGAAAGCGAAAGACCTGTACACTATCTCATAAAGACAATTACAAGGAAACAGCTACAAATGTGAGTGTAGAAAATAATTGGAGAAGGGTATTTGTATTTAGTTTTTATTAATAGAAGATTAAATTCTACTATATTCTTTTTGTTAGACTTTATGAATGATTTAAGAGGGATCATCAAGATAAAAAACAGAAAATGAACTCTGAGTGTTATTTGAAAAATAAACAGCTTATTGGCAAACAAGGCAATTAGGCATCCAGTTTGCACCACTGTTTTGTGAAATCAAAACTCCTTTTGATTACTATGGGAGTCAATAGGATAGAGGAAAATAAATTAGGGATTATGAAGACTTTCCAAAATTCAGGAAAGATCTTTGTCCTACAAGTTAATTGTATCTTTGCCATTGATACATAGCAAATAGGTAATATTCTACTTGTTTGGTTCAGATAGCTTAATACACAGTAATAAAAGAATAACCTCCATATATAGACTCTAGCTACTTACCATAAGAGGACACAGTATTAATTACCTACAGCACAGAGACTGATTTGAAAATGTGAGTCTGTATCAGTATTAAGAAAAGCATTTATTCAAATACAGTTAACATGAGTATAAGGTACACTAACAGACTCTGGCTAAAAGATGCTGTTTTTCAACAGTTTGGGCTTAATTGCTTTGAGCAAGGAAATTTGACTCTGAAATGCTTCTGTTTTGTTTTCAGCTGGGCTAGGTCAGAATTGCCTCACAGAGAATCTGCACCAACAGTTGCACTGGTGCAACCAAGGATGGGGACACTGCTTCCCATGCAAAGGTGCAGCTGGCAGCCAAGGGTGGAAAAAGGGGAAGAAGGGGAAGAAGGAATATTTTAAGCCAATATCGTCACTGATTATCACAGAATACTTGGTACTGTAACACCAGGTGCCAGATATTCTCTACTGTGCTAAGAGTTTAATATTAAGCACCTAATAGGATGTACATATTTTGAAACAGGATTTTCTCAGTTTAAAATATAGGTAAAAAAATAACTCATAGCACTTATGACAAACCTGCAATAAAAAGACATCCCCAGTTAATCTAGGATCAATTAGAATTACATCGCTGTAAATAGACCTAGACTGTAAAAATCTCCGTTAAAAATGTTTAGATTCTCATTAAAAAAAGCACTTAATGGAAGCAAAATTTAAAAAGCATCCGTTTCTTGTTGGTATGAAATGGAGTCATCCTTCCACTCATAGGCATCCACTCTGTCCAAGTGCCTTCCTAGACACTGGGATAATTTGTACAGTATATAAATACCTGGTGTGTGAACATTCTTCCTAGTTTTAACCATATGCTAGTCAAGGTCTGAGAAAAACGAAGAATTATTCCACTATGAGGTGCTTATTGTCACAGGGTCTGGATATTTTATGAGCATGACTGAATTTATCTTCCAGCATTTACCAATGTAAGGCATAATGTTGTTCCTGTTTTAAAATGGGAATAACCAAGAGTGGCTGAGTACTTAATAGGAGACAACTTGGACCTGATTTTTGGGAGTACTTAACATTTTATAGCGTGTTATAGTTTCACGCACAGCTTCTATTGACTCAGCTGCCTTTCTGAGAGCTCAGCACTTCTAAAAGCCAGACCTCAGGTATCTTGAGCTGGGTGCTCAAATCTGAGGAAAACACAGTCAGTAACCACCTGTGAAAGTGTTGGTGCGGAATTTGCCCACCATTGCCAACAGCTCACTAGCAGGGCAAGGGACTGAATTCAATTCACCAAAGTGGCAATCTGCTCTCTAAAACACAAGATTTTCCATCTTCTTTCTAATTATCTGCCTTAGCTTTGGCTTTATCAAGTCATGGGCAGCAGTATTTTGTCATAGATGACGTGCAAACATTGATGGTCGCTTTTGCTAAAGACTACAAATTCAATATAGCTTTTCTGTGTGGTATTAGATAGACACAACACATTCTGCAAGATGCTGAGAGCTTTTTGCAAGATACCGGGCATGTTCACTCGCTGCTGAGCCTGCCTTGTTGACTACAGCCTTAGTTGTGCTGATGGCAACTTCGCAATTTTAAATTAAAATCCCTGCATTTGCCTTGCACCAAGATTAAAGTAAGGCATATGGAAAGCAATAGGCAAAAATAAAAATAAGTAATAGAACTGTCTGACATTTCCTCTGTAACACACCATTATATTTTAATATCATGGGAAGTCAGCCATTGTTAAAATACTATTCAAAATAATGGTGTGAAGCTGCAAAGAAGAGGTAAAAGACAAGTTCTAAGCCTGAAAATAGAGGTGACATACACAGTATCCTACACCTAAGCCCAAGGAAACCAGTCAAAAAAAGCACTATAAATTCAGTAGCTACATTCAAAATACTTAGAAGTTTTTCTTTTGGGAAAAAGAAACAAACACACATGTGCAAACAGATGTTAGGAGAGAGATTGCAGTTTGTGTTGCTACCTCCTTCTTTTTAGAAGGTTTTATTTTATTTTATAGTATTGTATCAATAAAATAGCATTACTTCTGTCGTCCTTATCATTCAGACATCAAATTATTACCTCATAAAGCCATCACACTTATATTGTTGTACAATGTTTTTTGAAATAATTTTTCATTTATTAGAGCTGACAATTCCTATATATAACCTTGTTCAAATAAACCTAATACTCACTTTAAAAGCACTCTGACTAAAGCCTGTACTTTCCTGCATGGTGTAAAACCTCTGACGTTAGCAGTACACACACAAAGCTGTCCTAAGACTTCAGGTCTTTACGACCAGTAAAAACCGATCTGCCCAGGACAAGACGCAACAGTCTTCTGTTGTGATTGCTTTGGTGCCTGTTTGCATCCCTCTAGAATTCAGCACATCCACAGCCAATATTGTTTCTGCTGATTCCCAGCTCAAAAAGTGCTTTATTCCCACCAAAAAGCTAGTGACTTAATCCGTTGCCTGAAAAAAATGCAGATACTGCAAGATCACAGCACAGTCCGTTCGTGGAGCTGGCTCCAAAGCAACCTGCTCCCACAGCGGGGAAGAGTGGGAACACTGCTCTCGGTGACAGCCCACAGTCAGATGGGCTTAGCCAATTGAGAAACCACAGAGTAAGTCTCCCTTTCTTCACTCCTAGCTAGGCCAGCCCAAAGCACAAAACCCCAAACCTTTACTAACGATATATTATGGCTGGGAACTAAAAGCCTGCACAGAAGTATGTGTGTACACAGATACCGGCATGTTCTCACCTAGGAACTTCACACAGCCACTGAGGAAAAGTGCAGCTGCCTTCTCATAGCTATTCCTGCCCCAGGAAAAGTTCCTTCTTTACATTCAGAATGAATCGTCATATGTGAGTTAACTTACAATAAGAAAATGCAGCAAATATTTTAAAAAGTTGAAATAGTTCAAAAAGTTAAACCTAAAAATGCTATGGGTATGAAAGTAAAACATTTCAGCATTTCTGATTGGTTTTGCAAACATGCAGCAAAGCATTTTGTTGTCTTTTTTAGACTGAGTTGCATTTGGAAGAGTATCCATTTTTTTAAACCTCAAAAATTACTGCAACATGAGAGAAAGGAAAGAAGAAATGGTTTCCTACCCAGCTCTAGTAAGCCCCTTTCTGGACTGCACTCTCTCATCTCTGCCCAGATTTGTGCAGCCAACATGGGAGCAAAGCCACACAGAGGTTGGCGCTCTCCGTAGGATTTACCAAATCATTGCTATGGCATGCACAGTTACCCGCTGTCCCCTCGCATGTGCTCCTCCTCTGGTGAGAGTCCAGCTCTCTTACAGTCTGCTACCGTCACTTGTCATGGAAGGAAAGATCCTTCCTATATGAGCTTTGACATGAAGAATTTATATCACTTTATAACTGTCACTTCCTTTAGTCTCATTACAGCCCTGGAAATTGCACAGGACTATGACCATTTCTCAGAAGGGAAAATTAACTTATTTAGTTTTGGCATGCCAAAAATTGTGGCAATAGCCAGTGATGAAACCCCAAATTCCTTGGTCCAAAACATTAACTCATGCCCCACTCATGCTGCTTCCCTGCTTTAGCCAGTTCTTTTCTACTTTCTTTAACATACAAATTATGGCAATTATTATATATCCCAAGATATTTAATCCACTGTCCACTTGTATGTGTGTCTCCTTTTCTATTATTGATTTTTGTAAATAATTTTATTATCTACACTACTATAGCATTTCCACTTAATCCAGAGTTTTATACCTATCTAAATCTACTAAGTCTATGCTGAAGTTCTCCCATGCCTGTGACAGCACTGCTCAAATAATGCTAAAAATGTGCCGCAACATAAAAGATACAAACTTTTCTGCATTCTCTTCTGGGTCAGTGTTTCAGCTGTCTGGTTGAGTACTGGTAATGAGAAGACAACAAAGCTAAGAAGAACTGAAGTTATGAACAACACCTTATGACAGATTGCATGTCAGTAGGAAATGCTTACACTCTCATCAAGAAGAAAATCTTTGGATATTTATAATATCGAATGTATTACGGTACACAGAGTGACAACAATCATAGGTGTTGCTATATATGTGATCTAACTAATACAAGCATACTCGTTATTTACACACCAGTAAAACCAATCAGACTCTTCCCTGAGGTGATATTTTATTTAAGAGGTAAACTTGTAAAGCCATTTATGTAACCATACAATTGCTTTATAAGAAACCTGAGGACTTCTACTCTGCTGAAAACTTTCAAGCAGCCTCTTTGTTTTCAAACATTTAGTTTCTCCTTATACAAAATCAGATCCTTTCCACCAGCAGTAGCAGAGGAAGAGCACCACAGGTCAGAGTGATGGGAAGCACTGGTCTGTGGAGATGACAAGATGCCACCTACCTCCACAGGTGACAGCTCTCAAATACCCCTGCTACAGAGGATGCTCAGTACCTTCTGGGTCAGCTCTGTCTCATAGGGTACTCCATGTCTCATTCTCACCTATTATTTCCAAATTCTTAATCTATTCTGTGAATAAAATACTTATTCTGCAGTGCCTTAGATGATGTGTGGATAATACTTTTGTGAAGAACTGAGCAGTCTAAACTGAAATCTTTTGAACTATAAAATCAGAAAAAAATATGTTAAGACTGCTTGTAAGTATAATTTGAAATATCTTGAAGTAACACTAAGGATCTTCTGTGCATATAGCTGAGAGGAAAAGGGAGTTTTCTCTTCAGACACAAAAGAGAGACAGAGACATTTGCTTACAACATTACGTGGCCTTGTCTCTGCCCAATTTGTTAGCCTTATGCCACAGGATGCTTGACAGCATAATGATATAAAATTATATAAAATGTAAAGGAAAGCAAACACCTATTTTGAAGAAATACCCACTTAGCACTCAGTTCAAGTGCCTGCATCCCCGAGCTCAGCAATAACAAATTATTTCAGAACAAAGTATACATTCTGCTGGAAGGGTGGAAGGGCCACGATATATATTTCTATCACATTACATTCCTACCATCATGAATCTTAATCTTTACATTAAAGTCACAAGGCCTACTATTGTTCATATCCTTTCCACTTTCATCCCCCATCTGAATACACTCTTCCATTTGAAAAAATAATAAAAAAGGGCCTTGACACATGCCTGGATAGAGTGAATTTAAAAGAAAGAAGTTTGGTTGCTACTCCTTCCAGTTGTGACACAGGAATTGCTTTTGTATGAGGCTGGGTCTAACAGAGTGAGACTAAACATTTATAAAATCAAGTAGGGACTGAAATATAGCGTTGTGGTTACTAACATTTTGCAGCAGCATATCAAGTTTCACGTTTCATCAGCTGAATAGAGTCTGTGTGCTGGGCTATTGTGGTTCAGTAGCTGACAGCAGTCAAGTAAGTGCTGCTCTCTTCCTGGCTTAATCATTTCTATTACACTCAGTGTCAAAACAATAATGTCAGTGAAATGGGCTTGCTGACATTATAGATTAGAATTGAGTGATTCTGAATGTCCTGTGACTGAATAGCATTTTATTTCTAGAAAATTACATATTACAATTGCAAATTAAAGAGCTTAGATCTCAACAGGCTGTATCAACAAATATGGAGCCGTGGACTCCAAGCTGCCGGGGAGATGATCTGTCATGAAATTCATGAGGTTTAATGTATATTAACAAGAGAACAACTACCTAAATATTCAGCCATGTGTTTGGAGAGGATCTGAAGCACAATCAATTTTGTTAGGAGGGATTAATTCAGCTGCACAAGAGGTGAGAATCCCTGGGGTAATCTCAGAGATTTAAAGGATGTCCCAGAAAAAAAAAGAAAAAAAAAATTCCTGATTTTCTTTCTTCCATCTGCCAACCACCACAATTTATGAAGACACATCTCCTGACATTCACTTGAGGAGCACACTCACAGTTTAGAGAGCAGCCACAGTAGCAGGCTGCAGAATTTCTGAGTGACTGACAGCTACCAAATGACAAGAAGTAGCATTTAATGACCGCAGTCATCAAGACGCTTACTGAGAAAGAGCAGGGCATTTCTGTCATCTGCCCTTTAGATGGCATGGAGAGGAACTGTGTCCCATAGTGCCCTTTTACTCTAGTCTTACATTAACCAATTAAAACACATTTTCCAGAATATGAAAAGCTTTGAAATACAAGAGAGATATTTCCTCTTTTTGTTTTCCTAGAAAACCAGCAAATCAGAATTACTCTGGAATCTGTAAAATAATCTGAGGTTGCTCATGAATAATAAGTGAGACCAAGCTTAGTAGAACTGCAGCAGTGAGTTGCCTTTTAGGTAGAATAACCCAATCCAAATTTTTGTCATGTTTTAAAGAAAAAGAGCTGCTGCCAAAAAATGGCATTTGTTTCTTTTAAAACAAGAAGAGAACTAGAAGGCCTACATCAGGCACTCGTGTCTAAACAACTGCTCATTCCTTTTAGGAAAGAAAATCTGCAACAGCAGATCTGTAAATCAGAGAAAGGCAGTATTGATATGATTGCTAGAAGAATCATTTGCTCTTTGATCAGAGGCTAAACTGTGTGTCCACGAAGGAGTCAGATTGCATTTCATGTTCTCATATGGCTTCTTCAAGCTTTGAATACAGGTGGGCAGAGATAAGCGTAAGATGAAGATTTTCTATTCCTTCCCTTCTTGGAGAAGATGTGAATACTTGCTAGGGAATAAATGAAGTCTTGGCATCTTTTGGTTTGTTTTGTTTGGTTTTTTGGGGGTTTTTTTGTTTGTTTGGTTTGGGTGGTTTTTTTGGTTTTAGTTTTGGTTTTTTGTTGTTTTTTTTTCTTGTGGTAGTTCCAAGTGTTTTCTTCTTTTATATCTTCTCCTTCTCTTCTGTATCTTTTCCTTCTCTTCTGTCTTCCTCCATCCCCACCCTGGCTATTGTTCTTTCCTAACTGATCATTCCTGTACAGTTTAAATATAATTTTCTTGTTCCCTCTTTTCTCTTCTAAAGCTGAACAAAAATATAAAGAAGTGCAAATATATACAAACACAGATAGAGATAACAACCTATTTGAGATTTTTTGATGAGAGCAATGGGTCACTTTTGTTCCTCTCAATACCTTGTAACCTCCAAAAAATATTCTTTGTGAACATATGCAGCTTCTCAGATGATGAAAGAAGGAATTTTCCAGTTATACCAATTCTCTCATTCTTCACTGATTTTTTTTTCCCCTTTAGTAACCATTCTTTAACTGTGGAGTCATAATTAGAAGATGCATTCCCAGTGGCTGGTATTCTGTCTGCTAAAGCAAGATAAATATTAGATGGGCTTGCGTTTTTGTTTTTGTATATATTCTTCTGAATGAAAAAATACATACATCTAGCCTGAATTGAGATTTATTCACAGCTTGCCAAAGTTTGTATGAATTCAGAATATCATTTGCAAGACCTGTCATACAAGGAGAAAATATAAACATATTATCCCTACATGGGAATACTTATTTCCAGAAACCAAAGTAATAAGCCACGACTTTCAAGGCTCTCTGGAACTTGATTTAATTAATCACCAGAAATAATGCTACCAAATAAATAGTGAACAACAGACTCTCAAAAAAACCCTAGAGAGACGTTTACAAGTAAAGAAAAATAAGTAGGAAACATTTGATCTTAATACTTTTTGTAAATTACTAAAAAATATTTACCAGATACTAATATGCCAGTGTCTTGTGAATAATGTGGAGGCAGGGAAGAGATTATGTTTGTGGAATAAATCAGTCGTCTTCAACATCATGGCAAGGTAACATTTATGAAGAACAATGAACAAGAGCTGGGGAAAAGAGTAAGACTCCATGCATTAATATAATTCATCATATTACAAAATTAATATTAAAAGCAAGTCATCTGTGCCACATGATGGAACTTAAATAAGTTTTCACTTAATTCTCAGCATTATTATTTTGAACCAGAGTTCAGAAGGCATTAGTTAGGCAGCAAAAAACATGAGGTTACTTTCAAAAATGCTTATGCTTTTTAGAGTCTCTTCATTTACTTGATAGTTTTTGAGTAAATAGGGCAGGCGTGTGTATCTTCAATATTTTCCCTGCAATCAGTCATAAAGGTTAGGTACACATTTTAAAGAATCGGAGCCAAGAACTTAGATTAATCCAAGATAACATGTGAATTTTTTTAAATTATTATTATTATTTCTAATTTTTGAGGTGAAATTCCTGATGTAACTTGGAGAACAAGGAGTTCTATTTTTTTCCTGAAGATATAAGAGCCCGTATCAGTCCCATATACATAAGGAAACACATTAGTAACAGAAGATGCTGACACATTCACCGTGTTTTGACAAGAATTTTGCAAATGCTTCACTACTTTTGCTCAATGAATGATTATTGAGAAGCCACAGCTTTACCCAGTTACATGTCTGGCAGCCTCCTTTGTGTAACTGAATGGGAAAGTGTGTCCTCATTTCATATTTAGCAGAAAGCCAGTCATGCACGTAATAAAGGTATAGGTTTTAGCAAGGAATAAAGGGTGCCAAGAATATAAATATTTGTTACGTGTAATCACAGAACATCTGTTGTTCTCTCCCCATGGGTGGTCCAGCTCCAAAATATCCCCAGCTTTTGCACCTTTTGCTATGCGGCCCAGATAAAGTAATGCTGTACAGTATCTTGATTAGTGCTGCTTCCTGTTTTCCATAGGCTAATACTGCTTTTCTGGGTGAACCTACTGTACAGGTCCAATAATAAAAACAATTACCTAAAGTCAAAACAAGAAATTGCATGAGTACATGTGGATAAAAATACACAACTTAACCTCCACAGCTAGTTTGGATTCATTTATTTTTACAGTTACAAATATGCCCTCAGTTTTTTCCTGTCACTGTTTTCCTTGTACTTTGTCAATAAAGAAATTCTTCTCTTCCTACTCTTAACCGTGGTGGTTCCTTGGGTCAGAAAGCTAAACTGTTTGACTCCACAAGAGTAAGTGCAATATGATCTTTCAAAAGGTTGGTTAGGGCGTTTTAGTACTAACTCTGCATTCCCTCTGCCTTTCTCTTCCCCCTGTGTCTCCCAGCCCCTCTCTTCCACTTTCACAGGGTAGAAGGGGGATCTTCTCACACAGCAGAGCACTAAAGCTCTCTCCAGATGCTTTAGTCACATCATCTTTCCAGAAATGCAATGGAAGGACATCTCTTTGCAAGGAATGTTCTCAGTATTAAGTCTTTATTACTATGAGGTTGTTCGTTGCAAGCAAATATGGCAAACTCAATATTAAGAATGAAAAGAGAACCTGACCTAATAAGCTACAAACCCCCCCTTGTTTGTGGACTATAGACTGTGACACTATTCTGTTATGAGAATGGGCAACAAGAGAGGCCTCTTGGATCTCTTAAAATCAAAGCTCCTAGTTGCAGATGTGCAGAGTGACTGACTATAAGCTTATTTTCAGCAAAGGTCTACCAAACCCTCAAACATTCGTCAAACATGTCTTTGCCTCTGTGGTCACTTTTGCCTTCTTCCTAACCCCAAAGGTCAGTCAGTCCCTTCTGCCCATTCACCTCCATCTCCATCGCTTTTCCCCCAAAGAACAGACATAATAAAACCAATAGGTACCTCAGGTGACTTTTGTTATCTTCCAGTGTCACTTTCAGACAGAAAAGCTGAAAACACATTAGAGCCCTTGGCTTTCCCAGATTTTGGCACATCCAGAGGAAATGTAAAGGGCAGGTTTGATTTCCTCTGCCCTCTGCTCTCTCCCTGCCCTGGGGCAGGCTCATTTCCTTTCCGTGAGGTGGGAGGTATGACTTGGGTAGGGGGCAGCGTTCTATCCACTCCTCAGCCAGCCCACAACCATCACGCTTACCACCCAGCCCACCCCCTCACTCAACATTCTGCTCAGGGCTGCTTGCCAAAATGGCCAGCCAGCCCTATGCGGCACAGAGGTCAACACCGTGTCCCTGGGGCTGCCTGATGCCCCACTGGGCCATGGCTTGGCTCCTGAGGTACTGCTAAACAGTCACGCAACTCTTAGCCTTAGGAAGTGTTTTTATGCCAGGACTGTCGCCTTGGGACTGTCGCCTTGGGACCAAGAACATCTCCAAGGCCACCAGATTTCAAAACAAGCTGCAAAAATACATTCAGGAAAAAATTGCCATGTAAAGAGAAGGGGCTTTTACACTACAGTAGAGCTCCTGCTCTCTCATAAGGCAGAGATCTACATACTAATTAACAGTTAGGTTTTAAACAAGAATCCTAGGAAATCTATAAAATGTGGAAAAAAAATCAGACTTAACTTTCTAATAAAGTATTATGACTAAGTTAATTTTTAAAAAATTAGAATAAAAAGAGCAATGTTCTTTCTGGAAAGCCCTAATTAAGTCCAGGTATGTGGTCTAGGAAATACAGAGCTATGTAACCTGATGGAAACGATCATTTTCAATTGTCAGGACACTTCTGCTTCTTTTCACCCCAGTTTCAAGTACATCTGGTTTCCACCTGCTCTATATAAAATTGGTTCCTCCCTTTTTCAAATGTGAGCATCATGCTCTCTGATTTTGTCCGTGACTCTCCAGTGGCATTTAACTCAAAAAAGTTAGCTCCACCTGGAATATGGATGCAGCATGATGGGAAGGAGATGGGTGTTACAGGAAATTTACTCTAGTCATGAAGGAACACCACAAACTTCAAAAGGGGCAGCCTAGTTGGCACACGAATACACCAAGCCTCTCTGATTCAAAACTTAAACTGCTTCAGTCTTAAGAACTGATTTCTATTTTGATTAATGCCCTCCAAAAATCTGGTTTGGTTGGTGGCCTTAAACTTTCATATCCTCTGCACAAGTTTTGCACTCTGTCCTGACAGTATACATCACATGTGACCTGAAGTCTTCCAAGGACAAAAAATACCTTCTGTCTCCATGACTATCTCCTAGAGGCTCTTCCATTTGCCATCAGCAGTGGCGTTTATTGAAGATGATTGTGAGGTTTTGAGACCTGTTAAAAATATCAAGGTCATTTTAGTTAGCCCTCATAAAGGTATAAAATGATATCAATCTTAAATTCAATATCCAGAACTGAAGCTGGAACATGAGAATTTCTCCTTAGATGTTAAGGAAAATATTATTTACCATGAGGATCATCAGACACTGGGACAGGAGTTCAGAGGAGCTGTGAAGCCTCCATCCTTATGGACATATGAAACTCAGCTAGAGATAAAGTCCTGAGCATCCTAAACTTCACGCAGGAGGAGTGGATTACAGATTTCCAGACATCTCTTCCCACCTACACTATCCTGTGATCTGATTTCCAGTATGGTTTTGGTTCTATTAAACAAAAATGTAACTACCAGGCAGACTGTGGTATGAAGATATAAAGGTCAAGAATCTTTGGTTGGTCCTTTGCTTCCACCTGTGGCAGAAAGGTCTCCCCCATAGCAGTCTGCAAAAAACAGGTGGATAGGCACAGCACTTCCAATATCAAACTGTAGATCCATTGACATACTTCAGCATCGTGACACTCCGCGTTGTAAGGCTCAAGGAACACAGTCACCCATCAGACATCACATGCAGGACAACTATTTTGCCCTGTTCAAGAAAAGAAGTTTTACATATCAGGTTCATTCAGGAGAAAACAGGATGTATTAGCAAGGCTAAAGGGGAAGCAGCCATCCTCTGAGTATCATCTGGTAACATGGAAGACCCTGGAAAGAATCTTCTTCTGCTTAATACTGATATGATTGGGCTGATTAGGGAAATCAATATTTTCCCAAGGCAGCTGTGCTGATGCAACCACTGAAGTGGGCAAACTTCTGCTGCTTTCAAAATACAGCTTATTCCCTTATTCCCCAAAGTACAAGACAGTCCTAGAATAATAGTCCGTATCACAGATGTGTGTGATGCAGCTTTACAGTGTTACAAATACAGATAAAGTGCTATTACAGCTTTGTGCAGATTGCTTTACAGGTGCTCTTGCAAATCTGGGCTATGATGATCACACATAGAGGCATTTTTTAAAGGACACTTCCTCATTTTGTTTTTGCTGTGCAGAGCATGATCTGTGCACACTAACCAGAGTCTGGCTTGAATAAAAAGCATTTTCAAGGCTGCCCATGCAGGCCCAACACCATGCAAACTGAAATGAGTTTAGTTTCACAAAACCTGACATAGTTATGAAGACAGCGGCTGCAGGTGGTGTGCAGCACTGGCTGAGGAAGGGGCTGATACCAAGAGGACACCACTCACCGACTCACCACAGCCTCCCTCCCAGTCCTCACATTAGCCACAGGATAGAGCCGGCAGAGGTGCAAAGAGCCAACTGTAACCGACTTGTCCAAGGCCAGGTAGGATGCCTTAAAAAGAAACGGAACCCAGATCTTTCAGTTTTTAATCCAGTACTTGGACATATCTTTCTATTTCCTCAGACTCCCGACTTGCTCTTTAGCCACTGTGCACATTTACAGCAAATGATGCTGTTCTGCCATGCAGTGAATGAGACAGTGCTTTCTCCTGGAAGAGAAAAATACCTTGTGAACCCTTAAGTAAAAGCCATATTGCAAAGGTGATGCATAAAAGGGCACAGTTAACTTGCAGGCTGAACAAAGCCGATTTCCAGCATAGGAGTGATACTCTTGCCAAATTTCAAGTTTCCATTACCTTTTGCAGAGGTGCTAGAGCCATTAAAAAAATCTTAAAACCTCTTAGATCATAAAAAATTTTTTATCACTTTTTCCTAACCTATAAGCTATTCAACCTTCCCCAACTTAAATATGAGGAAAATGTTACACTTTTCTAGAAGCAAGCATACAGCTGTACAGGTAAAGCTTGGAGAAAAATTTAAATTATTTAAAGTAATTGAATGATAGCAATACTTCTTTGCATCTTAAACAAATGACCCAGATAGAACACCTCAGAGTGTTATAAATGTTGTTTTCAAAGACCCACATCGTGGGCATCAGCTGGTATCCCTATGTTAGTCTTTTTGTTCCGATCAGGGCTATTTTTGTAGAGAAGAGTTACCCCCAGTTACTGTGCTTTTGTTCACATCCCAGAGTAGTCATGGCATGGATGAACTGGGTTCCTTGAGTTTCTTTTTGAACATGTGCTGTAGGAGTGCACCTAATTTACGCCAGCCAAGACCAGTCTTTTAGTCAATGAGAGTAGGCTGGAGTTAGTCTGAAATTAAATACCTTGCAACATGTCCAGCTTGGATGTCAAGTTCTTGGTATCCGTTGTTTCACTCTACACATCTATTCATATTAGTCCTTACTGCTTGCTAATGTAGAAATAGCAAATACTGCTAATAAATAATAAATGCATGATTATTGCTGATACAGCTGCATACAACACGATAGTATCATTGAAAATGCCATGTCTGGCATTATTTTAAGGAAATAAATTGCAACCACCTGAGTTCTCGTTGTAGCAGTGCTCAAAGTGGATGCACAGGAATGATGAGTTTTTCCACATGAATGAAGGAGTCAGGAAGAAGATGTGTCTGATTTGGTCATCCTCAGAAGACCTAGTATGAGGAGTCAGATTCTGAAGTCATCACTTACAGAAACCCATTTGCTATCTAATTAGACTGTTTCAAAGCATATGAAATCTCTCAACAAGAGTAAGAACTGCAAACTAACTCTGTATATTAGTAATTCAAAAGAAAGAGCAGATGGAAAGTGTTGTCTAGAGACTTTGAACACAGCTTTGGGGATGCTCCCACCAGCATCCTCTGGCTGCGGTTCTACAACTGCTGATGCTGGATGCTGGGCACTGTTAAATCGTGGCGTGACAGATCTGACTCACATCAGAAATAGGCAAACAATCACATTTCTCTTGAAGTAAGAAAAGCTGAAATTTATGCCAGCTTTATTCTTTTATTCAGGCTGCACAAGGACATGGAATATCTGATCTGGGTAGACTGCTATTGCAAAGTTAACCTGTCAAAAGTTATTGAACAAATTTGAAAGAGCCAAGTGAGTTTACATGGGATCAGCAATTTGCACTGTATGGCTGTGGTATCTTTGTTCCAGTGCTAGAAGTAATGGATTTACTGTACCATGACCCTTCAGAGAATTCAGACTATTCAGAGAAATGTGCCCTCTACTCAACCAACAGAAACCTCTGATTCACATCTGTTGTAGCAAATAGTTTTTACAGTTTTGTTAGTTTTTAACATATTTTATGACATTATCACTTTTCCTTCTGCCACCCGTGCTCCTCAGCTGTCTGCTCCATTTTCTGTGAAGTGCAGGTACTGGTGGCAGAGACAGCGGGTGAGGAGGTGCTGCACCTCAGCCTCTGCTGCCCTGAGGCTGCATCCCCCTGTGATGCTTGGTGCGCTGGCAAAGCCCACTGAGGCTGGCGGCGGCTAGAAAGACAGGAGAAGAAATTGGCGATGTATCACACTGCAGCAGCTGTGGGAGGACCACAGACAGAGGACTGATAACAGCCTGCACTCGGCTGCTGCCCATGAAGGGCTGTGATTTGGTGGCCAGTCTTCTTTATGAAGGGCTTTGTGTTACTCCCACACAAATGCCTACAGCATGTCCCACAAACTTTCACTTAAATACAAAAGTAAATTATATTTGCTGTCACTAAACACTCGTTTACCACAAGTATTCCAGGTAACTAGATTACTGGCCAAAGTAATTTGGAGAATATTTTTGAAAAATGAATATATTCTAGAAAACCACAGGCTTTCTATCGACAACTCCCCCCATGGACACATGATGAAGATTGCCAAGTAAATCACTGCAAATTATTTGTTCACTCAGCTTTCTGCCATCTATGAAACAGGAGACAGAAAGGAGTACGGGGCATTTTTGCTTTCTCTTTACATCAGATTTCAGGGCAGAGGAAGAGAAACTTGTTGACAAGATTTTATGTTTATTTGGTGAGAAGCAAATTGAAAGCACACTTTAAAAAGCCAACAAAAACAGCAACAACAGAAATAAGGCAAAATCAATCCAGCAGTTGCAACAGAATATTTAGTCTGGAAAAACAAGTGGTGATACGCTCCAAGACTTTTGTTGTTTCCACAGCTTGTCTGTAGGTTCACATATACAGGAAAGACCTAACACCCTAAATAATGGGCCACCGCCTAATATTTCATTCACATGTGTGAGAATAATTGTTCCTTCATAAGACAGGAGATTTCCTCAGAAACAGCTGAGTCCCATAAATCAGCATCACCTGGGAGGATGCCATTCCTCTACCTGGTCTGTTCTAGGACTCTCTTTGCGCAGGATGGCTGCGCAAAGTCCTGAGATGGATAGGTCATGTTTTTGCACTTCATGCTGTTTTCTTATTCATCCTGATGACTGTTCTGGTCCGTTAACGACTGTCGTTATAAAAAGAACATTTTTCTTTCCATTATTATGGCAATCCCACAACAATAATTAATTGTAGGAGGAACTGTTTCTAAGTGACTGCATAAAAGCCATTCTCTAGCATGCCAGCAGCCAAGGTATCTGCCGGATAAGAGGCAAATTTTATTAAAGAGACTGCCAATACATTGCGGAGTACATTAAAACAAGTACTTTAATTTGCTAGGGAATGCAAGCACCATTCTAAATGCAGATAAAAGCTTAACTGAGTGTTTATTATTAATTAGAACTGACCTAATGATTAACTTTTATAAATAGAGCAAATCCTGCTTAGAGGCAAGCAGTATTACTTACACATTCTCAAATGTACTTTCCTTTTACCCTCCTTGCTGTGATTGAAACTAAATATTTACATCACATTTGGGGCCTCTTCTTGGCCCAGTATGTTATTTCTGTCATTGTTATGTTTTGCTCTCGGGCTGGGTCAGCCGGTGCTACAGAAGATAGCTGGTAAATCCAAAATCCAGGTGGTGCAGGCAAATGTCATACATGAAGAATTGAAGCTAACCCAAGCAATGAATCTAGCTCAAACATATAGCCAGTTCAGGGTATTCAAAGTGGTATTTATACCACCAGCTCTCTGCTTGGTATCCTTGGGTCCAAGAGAAAGTTAAAAGAGGAAGGACGGAAGGTGTAACACTGTAATAAAAATTGTGATAAAAGCATTTCCCTCCACAGGAAGCCCTAAATTTCTGTGTCAACAGAAGTAAGCAAATAGATATTGTGCAATCATTTGGCACTTCTGTTTGATGATTTAAAAGATCTCATATGATCAGGTGAATAATTACCTTTCCCAAATGGAAGGGTTGTGAATAATCATTTCAAAAAGACCTCAGTGCTTCAGAGAATCTTAGAAGTGACAGACCACGCTTGCAAACAGAAACTCATTTCTACTGGGGAGGAGCAAAATGTCTCTGAACATTGAGAGAATGAAGTTCTAGTAGAACCTGGAAATGGCAGTATGGGAATGAGGGAATGAGCTGGAAAGAGAGAGTAAAATGACCCAGCTACACTGAAAATCAAGATGATGAATAAAATAACATAGGATAGAAATGCAAATACAGTTCCTAAGCACAGAAAACTAGGAACTTCTGAAAACCCGATTGTCTTATCAAGGTCGGACATGAGCGTAGTAGCCACAATGGTAAAAACTTTTAATATTCAAGTGTAGGCTTAAAACAGTATTGATTGTGCACATCTACATAGGTGGTGGTGAAAACCACAGTATTAGGGCAGCTAGGTTTCTTTGATCACAAATATCATTACTTTGATCAATGTCTGGCAAAAAATAAAGCACAAGTGTTGTGAAAATTTCGTTACGTTTAAATGTGTAATTCTCTTGGCACTCTGTAACTTCTCAGGTTCATTGACAGTAACACGCTTTGAGACCCTCAAACATCTTTGTATCTTTAGCCATTTTGAAGAATCAGAGCAGCTGACACTGCGAACTCAAACCTGGCTGCAGGTTCCATCTACAAATCTTGACCTTTTCTTGAGAAACAGTTCTTTGAGAGCTACTGAAGTCACTGGCATGGGGAAGACCCAATCTACTTGAGAGGTTATGGAGCCTTCATGCCTTTTAAGACTAGGCTGGAAAAGCATCCCCTGAGAATGAGGTTGCTACAGCTGATCTGACCTCTGGGCAGCAAAATTACTAAGATGAACTTTCTTGGTTCCCTGCAACCATATTGCCTTTGATGTGACTTAGTGTTTTTAATTTGAAGGCATGCAAGGTAAAAAAAAAAAGCATCTAATGCAATGTTTCATGACCTTCATTACTTGATGAATGAAACATTTATAGTGTGTACCTCAAAGCTGCTACTTTTTTGTTGCTTCCGCGTGCTGAAAACCTGCTTCATATTGCAACAAAACTCATAAATTATGTGTTTTCAATTCAAGCAAAAGTCATTAACTTTATCGCTCAGATGCCAGTGCACATCTTTCTCCTTTTATTGCAGTTTTAGACTCTTCTTGTTTTAAAAGCAGCAGGACTTATAATCCATCTCTTGCCTGTTTCGGGGGGAAGCGTGCGGCTGTTGGCCGTGTGCGGTGTTTTGCAGCGAGGCGTAACGCGGGACGGAGGGGCCAGGACACGGGACGCAGCCCCCCGGCTGAGGGCTGAGAATGCCCGGGGCTCGCCAGCTCCCCGCTCCCAAAGCAGAAACAGGATCCGGGCCCGGGGTTTGGAAGGCATTTCGGAACAGGAAAGGAAATTCGGCTTTCCATCCGTCTGCCCCAGCTGTCAGCCCCGGCGGGTTTAGCCGGGGAGCTGTTGCCATCTAATGGTGGAGACCGGGCAGTAGCACAACACCTTCGATGGTGTAAAACCAAAACGGGTCCCGGGGAGGGCTGAACAGCTAGTGAAGGCCATGGAGACTCCTAGTTCCTTCTTTGGGAGAGAAGTCTGACCTGGAAGTCACCGAAGGACCTGGGAGCTCTTCATTAGCTTCCAATAATTTGTTTTAACAGAGCAAAACTCCACTGAAGTTGGTTGTACCAGCCTCATAGCCCACCATGTATACCGTGGGCAGTAACAGTATTAGAGAAAGACTGCAAGAATATAAGTATTTTAGGGACTTTCACACTGAAAAGCAGCACCCAACAAACTCAATCAGGCCTTTGATGAGCACAAAGCTTTTCTAAAGTTACGCTAATGAGTGTAAAGCTCTACATGGTTTTTAGTGGGGTATTTTTATTTCCAGCTAAGCTCCTCTTGCAAAAAATCCAAAAGAACAGTAACAAAAGACACCCTACAAAATCTTAAAGTCTGGCTCTCTCGGTCACCCTCTGGGAAGTGATAAAAAACAAAGATCACTTTACATAGCATTGTTATTTAAAGCTCAGAAGAATCAATCAATCAGAAGTTGAAGAACTTCAAACTCTGGTAAGAATATTAAATGAGACCAGTTCTCAAGACTGATAATGTCAAACAGAAGACAAAGAGATCCTTTCATTGATGTTTGGTATGTGTGCTAGAAACCAAAATCCAATCCTGGTCTTGTTGGGCAAAACACAGAACTACATCTAAACTCTAAGGGGAAAGGTTAGAAAAACAGCATAAACACACAGACTCACCAGCATATTCACTCCAGATTTATATCTAAATTTATGGATTTATATCTATTTATAGACTTATATCTAGTACCTTTTTATTTTTTCTTATTGCAGCAATTATACTAGGGGTTAGATTGAGACCAGTCTACCAAGTACGGAGGTGCTGGGAATGACGCAGGAACCCCCAGCCTGTCACTATAAAACCCCTCCATGTGTGCACAGGGTGAGGACAGCCTCTCTGTATGGCAGGTACAGAACTTCTACAGCTTGTTGCTACAGAAGGTTGTGGTGGCAGATGTGGTTCTCATCCAAAGAAAAGAGCAGGACATCTCATGAAGACTCAATAGCTGATGTCTCTTCTCTTCTGGGTCGCTGCCAGGAACCCTGGCCAGACCACATGGACACACACACCTTGGTTGCCTGCATGCCGGCTGGATTATGTGGACACACGCAACTTGGATCTTCTGAGTATGTGGGCGACAGAGTGTGAGTGAGTGAAAACAGTTTTGGTTTAGGTCAGAGTCCTCTTTCTCACTTGCAAAGTCTTATGGTTCAGCTTTCCATATTGCTACTATAATCCTGCAATATTAATCGCTACAGGGGTAGCATACTTGAGCCCGCACCCTGAGAGGTAAGGACATAATCTAACATGCCATGAAGCTCCTGAATAGAAAGAAGGGGGCGAAAAAAAAGGGATATGATTTTGTTCTGCTCTTTTCCCTGCATGAAACGAAGAAGGGAAGTTTCTTTGATAGTTCTCTTCATCTTTAGATGCTGCTTGTGGGTGAGAGATACCAGCTCACTATGAAAGCAGTACATTAAAAAGTGATGTCTAACGATTAGCCAAGAACAAGCCCTGAGCCCTGCTGTTATTCCAGAGAGGCGTGAAGCACAAGAAACAGGTAACAATTCAATCATTTTCTATCTGAACAGCTTGCTAGCCCTCAGGATATCAATAAAAGTATCTCAGTCTAAACATATGCAAACACACAAGAAAAAATTCTGTCATTTAATTGTTGCTCCCAGGAACTCAATTACACATTGATTTAAATTTAAAATGAAAGGTTGCAGGTAATGCAAACTTACATGTAAGAACTGCCAGATGGTTTATAGAAAACCAAAGCTGAATAGAAAAGAAAATAGTGAAGTTTCCAGAAAATTCTTAAATGTCCTATAGCTTTCCACAGCAATGCTGGAATTTGTTAGGATTACACAAGACATTGGCAGACTTCAGCACGCAGCATTTTGGTTGAGTAACTCTAAGCTTGGGGTGCCGAGCCCTCTGCATATTATCCCAAGTGATCAGTGCCAAGTCACGCTAGCGAGTGGCTCCAGTAAGCCCCCGCCAGGACAACAGCACCACACACATCTTGTGGGATCTTTAAAAGGGCAAACGCAGGGGAAAACTCTAGGGCTCTATTATTATATTGCGGTTATCAATAAAGCCATATTCAAAGAAAAATCCTGCATTTTGAATTTCAGGTTTGAGGCCCTCTCTCTCTGACACTGATAGCCCCAGGGAAAGCTGGTGGGGGAGACTGTACATCCCTATCAGCCTGTGGCCACTGGCAACCGACTTTGGGAGTACAGTAGTATGGGTCGATGGAGGAGCAGAAGCAGTAAGGAAGAGCACGGAGAGGTGCTTGTGCAGCCACCCTCCTTGGTCTGTGTGCACCACAGGCAGAGATGCAGGGAGAGCTGCTGCCTGCACAGAACGGTGGGTGACTTCGTGACATCCCTGGGGCCAGCAAAGCCCCAGGGCTCCCTTAGAAAACCTGCAGCTGGTAACTCAGCCCACTGACTCGTAGTTTACAAAGTTCATGTTATAAAGAATATTATCCTCTTTTTTTTTTTTTTTTTCTTTTTAACCTGTGCTAGGATCTTTCCACTGTTCATTTCAAAAGCCAGTATGTCAGGAAAGGTAACAATTTGAACTTTCATCTGTGTTTCCTCTTTTCTACAAACCTTTAAGGAAAGGCTGTATCTTGAAACCCATGTCACAGTCAGTGCTATCCATACCAATGCATAAAGCATAAACTGTCTGCACACTTTGTTTAGGGTTTTTTGCAAATTGTGCATCCTACGAAACCACCTCAGCTCGCTGTGATGAATATCACATCCTCTGAGTGACCCGGGATGTTTGTTTTTGTTGGCCAGATGACAATACATGGGAGACAATGAATACTAACCACATTGTATAATGATTTGGCTCAACTATAAGGGTCTCTTTTTTCTCTTCAGGAGAATCGGGAAAAAGTTTTTAGACCTTTCACTTTATGGCAAAGACCTGCTGAGTTCAAACTGAAGAGGCATCATAAATTCAGTGAGATGACTTTTATCCAGCCCACTGGTATACTTGAAATATTGTAGAGGGAAGAAAATATGTAAAGAACATACAGTCTTTTGAAGAAAATGATCTTTTAGGCCATTTAAAAAATGTTTTTCATTAAAAATCATTGGGTTTTTTTTGTGGTTCCCCCCATTTTGAATTACACCTTTGATACTAACCCCTGCTGGGGTGAAGCTCTTTTTCATGCAATAACCTAAGCTGGAATTTATTTTAAAATTATATCCATGGATGTTATATCGTTTTCGCTATTATTTCATGATTTACTCTTATCTAATCTGAAAGGTATCAAGAAATGAAACTTGCTCAAGCCCATTCAATTATGCGCAAAAGATAGTCTTTTGTACTTTAAATAGCATTCCACTTGCATAAAAAACAGTGTGGCTGTCTACCATCTTTATCTCTTTGTCTGGTTCACTTTAATATGTTGAAACATTTACTAAATCTTTCTTGTGAAAAATCCTTGCTCCCTAGATAATGTGATCCACCTGTGGGTATTATTATATATTATTTTTGTATTACAACAATAGTCAAAAAGTGCTAGGTGTTTTTTCAAATGTGTCACAGCAATGATTGTTGTCCCCAAAACCTGCAAGTTTGGGAAAGTTAATTTGATATCTGTAAAAGGAATAAGCTTTTAAGTGATTTAAGTAACCTAGGCCTTGTTAGACTTTTAATATATTTTGGGAATAATCATAGAATGGTTAAAGAATAGATGTAATGGTATAAGGTTGATTAATAGAATGCAGGTGCTTAAAGACAATACTCTGAGACTTATGCAAGTGCTGCTCATTTGTCCCTTGTACAGTCCTGACCATGGCTGGCCTAAAACCCAGTCAAGCTGAATCAACAGAATAGCAAATGTAGAACATAATAATAGGTAGGAAATAAGTGATTAACCCACAGTAAGCAATTTATAAAGGTTAGACATTTAGAAGAGACATAGAGTAAGCATAAGTTAATGGGACACCTTGAGTTTTTCTGAGAAGTCTATAGGTTGACTTTGATGGAGATTGTTTAAAGAAGATAAGAGGCTGTGGTGACCAGAATCTGCACCATTGAGCTACAGCTTCAGAAGAGGAACTGGAACGGAACAATAAGAATCCGATGAAACTCGGAAATTAATGAACTTTTGAAACTAGTGAAGAATGAAGAACTGGGAGACTTTAAAGAAACACTAAGAACTTTCCAAAGAGAAATATCTATTATGTAATGTTGTGTGGAACCATATATATAGGAGATGTACTTTGTTAGCCACTTGCCACTCACTGAGGTGATGGTCCAACTCTGAGTTGTAAATAAAGCAAACCTAGAGGTACTCACAATCTGGTGAAATTCTTTAACAATATCCAAAATGCAAGGCATCACATAAGGGGATCCCCTTGCATTTACAACTTCAGGACCTTGTTACCCACTCCTGTCAGCAAATTAATCTGCTAGATATTCATATGCTAACTCAAACCAGCACAAAGTCCACCTGGCAAATTCATAGACTCTCATTCTTTTCAAACATAAATTAACGTAACATTTATCATTCTTAATAACTCCTCACTAACCTGTTGTAACCGATGTTACTCAGTATCTGAAACACTACCACAAGGAGAAGCAAAGTTGACAGCACAGACAAAGGTGGTGACATCGGCTTATCTATTTTAGAAGATCTCACAGGAGAAACGGACATCGGTTTAAGAGCATATCCTTGGACCATGAGTTTGGAAGCAAATGGGACATGCCAGTAGCAGACCCATTTACAGTTCTGTGCAAGTGGGCAAGGCAAAACAGTGATAGAAACAAAGTCACAGCACTAGGAGAAAAGCCATGGGCAGCCACAGGAAGGAGACCCTACAGTGCAAAGCTGATCCCTATTGCTGGTGTGTAATTGAAATAAAAAAGGAAAAAGCTACTATCAATTGTAATTTTTCTGCTTTGAAGTACATATTGTCCAAGTAAATACACGCTGAAAGTGCAATGGAGGAGTGAGGAGCCAAAGAATGGAGGAAAAAATTATGGGTCCTTCAAGGATACAGAGAACACAGTGCAGGAGATCTGATTATTTGTACTCCTGGAAATGTTCCTCTTGTCCTCAGGTGGAGGCTGAAGGAGAGGCAAGGTGGTCTGTCAGAAGACCAGCAGAAGGGGTACACTTCCTCACCACTGAAGGTGATGGATAACGTAAACTTTTTGACAATGTATGGAGCAGAGGTTAAATAAATAAGTGACATTTTTTACTACCTGCAAGAAGTAAGATTCTAGGAGAGATGGCTTATGTGCAATATTTTTTCATGTCTGGCAGATACCATGGGAAAAAACAGAGCACTGACACAGATTCAAGACCTGTCTCTGAAGAGGCCCCATTTTCTCAATCTGCTGCTTGGCTGTGTTTTGCACTCCATCTGTTTCACCAGAAACTAGAGTTTACTCCTAGTGTTACGGAGAGTAAAAAGGAGTTCACAGTGGCTGCCTTGATTCTGGGCAGCCAGCACGAAGTACAACCAGTCATAAACAATTTATAGCTATGACCAAAAGGAGTTGGGTATGTACCTTTCAAACAGTGCAGTTTTAGCTACAAATACTTAATTTGCAAGTTAAATGTAAAGGTATGGACATCCAGGTCAGGCAAATGGGTTCTTACCTTCCCTTTGTGCCCCTCTTCTTTCCATGCATCCCTACCTAACTCTAAAGGGAGTCAAGGCAACATACCTGGGCAAACTTATGTGTATTTGCCCATGAAGATCTCTGCGAAAACAAAGAAAATCCCGTACCATCCCTTACACATCATTAAGGAGATTTATATCAGCTAGAAAACTCCAGTTATGCTTGCCCTAAATCTACATTGCCTTGCACATAAAAAGTCTATGTTTTCCCTAAATTGCTTTACTTGCCTGTGCACTAGGAAAATGGACTGGTAGGGAACTCCCCAATTTATCACCATTTTGTAGTCCACAAAGACGGTGTTGACAGGTGTCTCCCCTGCTGCAATGAGCTGAGTGGTCTGCGTACCCTGCTCAGCCAGGCTTTGTGCATTTTCAACCATGTCTCCAGTCCCGAGCACCCACAAATAACAGGTCTTGTTCTTTGACTGAAAGGAGTATAACTGACTGGTGTCTGATGTGCTGCTCTGTGTCTATACAAAAATAAAATCATAAGCAAGAAACTTGATGCATGTGGTCAGAAGAAGCAGCGATCTACTCTTCACTGAAAAAGTCCAGGCCTGTGTAACACTACCTTTTTTCCATGCCCCTCTTTCACATACATGCACATGCACACACAAACACGAGATCTCTCTCTCTCCATCTCTCTCTCTCTCTCTCTCTCTCTCTCTCGAGAGAGAGAGAGATATTTACACATACCTAATTAAACACGTCAACTTAATATGGTCTGTTGATCTGAGGCACACTGGGAAATGCTTGCAGACATTAAAGGGTTACCAACAGATAGGATCCACCCTCTAAAGTTTAGACTTTGCAAAAAAAAAGTTATTCTTTGATAGATTTCTGACTTTTAATTCTCTGAGGCCTATGCATAAGGAATTAATGTCTCCAGAAATCATTGGAGAAATGGCTTTGTGCTATTACTTGTCCAGAAACTTTGTCCAGGAGAAGATAGTGCATCATCATATAAAAACCCCAACAGAATAACAAAATATTCTAGACACATATGAATGCACCAAAAAGTCTTATTACATTGTCTGGTATACCAGAGATGCTTAATAACATCCAATTTCAGTACTTGTTGCATTAAAATATCAACTGGTTTTGAATAACAAAAAGCCAATAGCTGCAAAAAACCCCAAACCTTCATCAAATACATTTTAAGCTGAATGCATGAAGTGGAGGGGGGAGGGAGAAGCCAGGGAAGTTCAGACAGAAGCTTTGTAGGATCAAAAAGAGACCATTTGCTGATCTGATAGCTCTGTGACCTTCTGGGCAACATCAAACCATGTTCTCCACAGGACAATACTGTAGCAGCTTTCCTTAAAATGTGGCTTAGAAATGCTTCTTTTGTTATGAATGATGTGAGAAGGCAAAAGGGGAGAGGGGAAGTAACACAGCCTGAGGCAGAACAACTTTTTCTGCCCGGAGTATAATGAGTGCTCCCTGCTTTCACGTTAGTGCAAAAGGGATAAAAAGCAATAAATCAGAATTGTCGTCCTTACAATCTCTTTTTGACTTTGGTAGAAAGATGGCAAGTTGCATTACAGCTAAACTTCAAAATATTGTCGCATTCCCCTACCCTCCCAGAGAATGATTGGAATAACATATTACACCAGTGATTTACTGGTTAACAACTGTAATAATTTTTCATCAATGTTAATAAATAGACTGCCTGTATTCAAGTTAACAAAGTATGAACAGTAATAGCTTTGATTTAACAACGTTATTTCTTAGGAGCACGCACCTTAAATATAGAGCTTTTTAAATTTTGCCTTGGAAATGATGCATTCATCCAAGGAAAGAAACAATTTGATTTTTAGCTGGTTAGGAGAAAATCACAGAATAACTATGTCATTAGAAAGGCTTTTGATGCTGTATTAAATAAACTAAAATAGATTAGATTAGGGCAATAGATGAGTGAAATATTACTTTTAAATAGTAATTAGCCATTGTTCACTCTTAATAATATGGAACTGTTCAAGCATTATCTACCCAGGCACAGTTTTCTTCAAAAGTTAATGTTTTGGATAATGGACTGGAGTACTATAATATGAAAGGTGTCACAAACCCTTTTGAAGGACTAAATTAGAATTCAAAGGATCTTGACAAGTTGGAGAAATGGTCTAAAATCTGAAGGAAACGATTAGTACAGGTAGATGCACATGAGGTTCATGGTGGATTATGGATCAAATGTGAATCAACAATGTGAGGCTATTGCAAACCAAGAAAAGTTATATGCAATGTACGGGAAATGATTATTGTACTCTTCTCACTGCTGGTCAGATCTGAGCTGGTGCTTTTGGCACTACAACTTTCCAATGAGGACATGCTCAGCAGTTCCTCCTGACCACGACGGAAAGAAAAAGAAGAAATCTGCTTAATTTGCATCAAAAACCATTAAAATTATCCATTAGGAAAAACTTTTCTATCTACAAAAATACTGCAGAATATGGGAGGGCATGGAATTTTCCTTTTTAAAATGTTTTCAATAGATATTAAACCATTGCTGACAGATGTCTGTCCTTGTCAGTTTGAATTTATTCTTCTGCAGAAGTGTAGACCAGATGACCTCTAGAAGTCCCTTCCAGTTCTTCATCTCTGTGAAGCTATAGGGAGCTCTGAGCTAGCAGGCAAAGGAAACAGCAACAGCTACTGAGTAACAGCTCACTTGGTTGAGATTTTTTTCATCCCTGCTACTGGCATACATCCATGTTCTGAATTTACACACTCCTGAATTACATCCAAATAAGTGTCTACACATAGTTACAAATATGGCCTGTAAGCCAAAATAATTGTTTCTTTTAATATGAATCATCTTGAAGAGCATTTTATTATTATAAATGAGAAAGTTTCTAAAAATATATTATGCCCTATTTGGCATGGTATTAGAAAAATACCATGGTATTAGATTTGAAAATGTCCCCTCCATGCCAATTCTTACCCAAGTTGACTGGTGTATCTGAGGGCACAATTTGGCCTACTGTAATTAAATCCAAACGTTGCATCAGAGTTTAACTAGTGCAAGACATTGCTTTTTGGTGGAAAGACAGTGGAGATTTCTATTGTCTTTTTTTCAGTGTTTTTGGACTGCAACGGGCCTTCCATAGGATTTAATCATATGGTGGACACAATTCAAAGGTAATGTATCTGCCCAGCATGAAAGAATAAACAGGTCAGTGGGATTAGAAAGGCAGAATTTACAGCTAGAACTGAGTTTTCCCTTCCTACTTCCTGCTCTCCTTTAGGAAGAACAGACCCTGCTGCTAGATGATAGAGAGATACACCTGAAATGTGTCAATAACGCCTAATACAAATTCTGAGTCACCGCATGTGGACTCATCCACACCTGCTTATACATTTCTTGGCCATTATTCTAAAGGTAACTGCTGACCTTGCAGCGGCCAAGTCTGGCTGCAGTAGGTAGATCAGCTGCCTATTGAGGCTGAGAGGTTACATTATAAAGGGGAGCGAAAAAAGGTCAGACAGCAAAGGAGGAAGACAACACACAGGGCTAGATTCTCCATCTGCTAAGTTCATTTTGCGAGTCTTACAGATTGCAAAATAGAATTTTCTTTAGGAAGTTTACACCACACTATTGGAAATTTTACTGGTGTAACACTGGGAGATAATCTCTCCACGTTAGCTAGAAAGAGATATTTTGGGTAAGCATTACAAAAAAGTTAATAGCTGGAGTAATAAAAGGAGGACAGAGAAGAAATAAAGATATGTAAAGGTAATGATGAAAAGAAAATTTGAAAGACTGAAGCTCCACTGTGTTACATTCCCCACTTTGAACTAGTTTGAAGTCCTGAAAATTTCTGCCATTTTAACTTGAAGCATAATACAGCAATTTAGAATAAGGGATGTCTTACCCCTTGAATGTCTTTGTGCTTGAAAAAGAGTCTCTCTTTCAGGATTTAATACACTAAACTTACACTGAGTACAAAGAGAAGGGCAGATCCTTTCCAATGTATTGTATTTGCTTGTTCCATCAGGAGGGCTGAATCTGCTCAGTGAATGAGAAAATGATCTCTGGGGACCATAGGAGTTCTCATCAGAAATTATATCCTAACATCTCCTTGGCATGGTTTTCCCATGGGCTGTGTTATTGCCCTTATTGGGGAGTTTTTCACTACCCTGTGGAGAATAAGAATAAGCTTGGTGGTGTTTGTTTGAAAGTATATTCCCAGCACCACCATGGTTTGGGCTTGGCTCAAAAGAATAACTTTTAATGGAACTGACTTTTGAGAACTGCATCTTTATGTATGGAACAGTATATCTGGAGGCATTATCCGAGTAATTTTTTTCATAGGGGACAGCTGTTGGAAGCAAGCTGGCCCAGGACATGGCTCTGTTTTGTTGGCTTACAAAACCACTTTCCTCAGTACCCAGGATGGATGGCAAATCAGGTAGAAGACTGTGGGATAAAAACTGTAAAAGTTGTATCATTTGATCCATTGTGAGCTACAATTTTATAAAGGAATATTACAGGAATTATTCTTCAAGCTGAAAATCAGATTCTGCTTTCAAAATAGGCATCAATTAGGCATTCAAGTGAGCAGCAAACATAATTGCGAATCCACCGCAACAGTGAAGAGAATCAAAATCATGTGCTAAACGATAAAGACACTATTCACAAAAATTTCTATGGTGCATGCCATTTTTCAAAAATGCTCTAGAATTTTATTATAATTTGATTTCATATCTTGAAAAAAAAGGCTTAGCAAGCCAATTAATGTATCATTCACCTTGTATACAACCAAAAATGGTAACTTAGTCATGAATAGAATAGAATAGAATAGAATAGAATAGAATAGAATAGAATAGAATAGAATAGAATAGAATAGAATAGAATAGAATTTCAGTCGGAAGGGACCTACAACAATCATCTAGTCCAACTGCAAAATCTGAGCAAATCCAAAGGCAGCTGTGCAAAGTGTTTGCCTTTTCATGGATCACCTCTATGTTTCAGAAACAATCCAGATCATAAAACTTAATTCAAATTTTGTTTTGATCACTCTTGTATGAAAAATATTTAAATAGACATAGCAGAGCTAAGGTAGTTGGTCTGGGATATTATTAGATGTACCCATTCATAACAAACAGGCCTCAAAAAGTTAAATGATATTGTATGCTCCTGTTTCTATTCTGTGTTGTTTATGAGAAGGACAACTCCTCATTCAAAAAAATTCTCTCTCAAAAGCACTGATGGGCAAAAGCTGAGAGGTAAAAAAAAAAGGTTGTGTGAGAAAGAAATGAACCACTTTTACACTGACAGACTATGAAACCCTTAAACAGAGGCTGATATCAGAAACTGATAAAAGAATCTGACTAGTAGGATAAATATAGCAGTACTTAAGGAATTCAAAAGAATTCCTGAATCTTCTGGATATATGTAAAAGGATATGCCAGGCAATGTAGGGTGTCTGTATCCCATATATTGAACTAGGAGTGCTAGAAGATTGAAGGGGAGGGGAAGTGGAGGAGGATGAGAAGGTTCAGCAGTAGATTATATTAAGACTTGGAAAGATGCCTCTTCTAAGCAATATTAAATACAGAAAAGGTCAACATTTTTGGCATTCAGGCCAAACCTAAATGAGAAGGGTTCAGTACTGTGCAACCCCTGTAATATGCTGTCAGCTCTTTAGCAGCTAGAAAAGATGTTATCAGTAGAGACAAGAATGCAGAGGAATGTTCTTGGAGGCTTAAGGCAGATAAAAGAAAGGAATGAGATGTAACTTTATTTTTTATTTTTTTCCTGAGGTCAAGAAGATCTAGCAAATACACCAATTTTATAAAATAGGGGTCTGAACAGAAAATTTTATTCTGAAGGGAATGAAAGAGAAAAACAAAAGATATCCTTTGAAACAGCTAGTCAGTCTATCAAAACTATTTCTCTCTTGACCTTTCAGTCAGGATGCCAATGACATGCAGCATTAGTTGGTATAAATACATGACTGGACATGTGATTTTCAGATACGATAGTCTAGTCATAGTAAATGGAGAAGTGGAAAGAAGACACAGAAGAAAGTAAGACAGAATTAATCAAGCCCTGCAGATCTAACCTGATGCATAGCCTTAAATGAAAACCATATATTTAAATGGCACCCTTTTGGAAACCTGGAGATATAAGCAAAGGTAAGACTGTCAGCCCATACTCTTTAGCAGAGCATGCGGAGTGTCTTGGTTCACCAAGGCTCACTGAAAGAAGCAGCAATCACTACAGCTGCTTTATTAGGATAATAACCACCCTAATTATAGAAAAAAAATTATTTTTATATTGTCTAGTTAGCACAAAAGTGGCCCAGAGTCTGAAGCTATATTTCAGCCACTGCCCTTAAATGGACTGCATAGCAGGTTACAACAGCTAAACCCTTGCTTCTGTTTTACTGCCTCAGTCACAAGGTTTTAAGCTCTATTTATACAAGTGGTTTGAGTTATAAAACACACATTATTACTTATAAGTAATTGAAAATAGCCTCCCAGACAAACAGAGATCTGGCCACCTGAACTGTAAGTTTGCCTAGCAAAACTATAATTTGATAGGTGTGCGACAAATGGTAGATATCCGGCACTAATTCTTGTGCATGTCATTTGATACAAAGATGTAAGGAAAACAGTAGCAGAAGTATACACAGTTATTTCGAGTTTAAGTCACTAGGAAAATTATTGGGAAATTGCAAATGTCTCCCATTAACTTTTTAACTTTATTAGTATGTTTTCAATTTAGCTGACAAGCTCCTCCTTTGCAGGTCCTCTAGGAATGTGTAGAAAAATAAGGTACTTGATAAAATGTTTCCATGCAGAATTTGGTTTCAGCTATGCAATAAAATGTACACACTCAAGGGCAGACTAAGGCCTTTTCCTCTTTAGGCTGGTGGAAACTGGAAACGTTAGAGAAAAAATGCTTCGGTCTGCTAAAGACAAGATTTTTTAATAATGCACCTGGCATACCTAAAAAGAAGTCAGTATGGAAGCTAAAATTTGCAAGGAGAAAGAAAAATATTCACATTAAAAGGAGTAAAGAAATTTCTGAGTCTTCTACCAACAAATGACCTGGGACTTAATCCTGCTGCCATTGAAGTCAAGGCAAATTGTTTAAATCAAATTGGACCTCTTTCCAACACAGGAATAAGAGCATGTACATCTTGAGTAACTCAAACAAAACCTGTCCCAAAAGTGTGGAATTCTCTGTGGCTACAGAGGATCAGGGTGAACTTTAAGTCATCTTCTGTTTCTGGTAAGCCTGGGTGAAATTTTCAAAGTCAGCTGAGTGTCCTTGAAGTCTCACTCCTTGAAGGGACTTAGGCGCTTCAGAAATTTTTACTCCATACTTCTTTCCAAACCACTTTTGTGTGTTTCCTTTCAACATATGCCCTTTAAATTGATGCCATGAGTGCACTTTGTACTGGAATGCAGCCAGCAGCTGGCAGTATAAATAGCTGTTCTGCTTAATTACAAAAGGAAGGTTGTTTTCTTTTAGACTCCCAGCATCATCAGTATAAAAATACAATTTCAGAAAATGTCAAATTCTGAAGTTTATGTATTCATTTAAATACTTCCAAATATGTATTCTACCAGATGAAGTATGAATTTAAGATAAACATCAAAAAATAGTATTTGTGTTTTCTCTGCTGCAGACAGTGGCTTTCAGTAAAAACTAAGGTAATAGATCTAAATCTCTATAAACAGCATGGTTGCATGTCATGCTAGCAATGGTTTTAAGCAGAACTTCTCTTCAACTCCAAAGAAAAAGCTTGCTTTCAAATTTTTGTCATGATTTTGCTCTACCCCAGCTAATATTGCCCACCATGAGTACTGCAAGCTGTGCTATAGAAGGCGACCAGCTAAACCTTAGAAGAGCTTGGAAGGGAAATGCTGCTGTTACTACTTTACAAATGGCTGAGCGGAGTCAGGGAACAAGCTACATCCCTTTATGCTCTCCATCAGATCATACTGAACACCACAGGGCTGACTTTTCTTACTTCCTTAGCTCATGCTCTGGGTAACAGAATTTCGTGCATGTGTGCACACAGCCCATGACCCCCTAAAACCTAATTACGATGCTTTCACTGATTAAAAATAAACATTTTAGGTTTTGACCATTCTAAGCATTTCTCAGTCTACAGGACGAGGAAGACTTGAGCAGGGTTTGGCTAAGTAAGTACAGTTGGCGCTAATGTCAACTTTATTCTACCCCGTGGCAGTAGATTAACACGGCATCCGCATACTGGTAACATCAAGCGGATCTGGGGGTGACAGCCTGTTGCGCAGAGCGTTTCCTGGGCTGAAGCATCCGTCCTGTTTGGAAGCATTCAGGGCCAAACCCTGCAGCCCTCGCTGAGGCACCGCTCCAGCTGGCTTCATCAGCGGCGTTGCCTGAGTCAGGGCTGCTGGGGCTCTTTTGTCGATGGGAGCAGCACCACCGCTAGTCCTCGCCTGCTGGAGCCCGCAGGAGACAAATGCCTGTGGTCTTCAGGACCACCTAGGGGGCTCGGCGACAACAGCACTGTTGCAACGTGTGCTACATGCTGCTTTTAATTAGCTGCAGGCGGACTTTTTCAAACAGAACGGGGCAAAATCTTCCCTCTTGGAAAAAATGCTGAAAAGTTTAACATTTCAAAAACTCTTTGGAGCCTCACTGAACTTCAGCAGAGCACAAGTTTGAAAGGTGTGGTTTTCCTTCAGCATTGCGAATGTCTGAGACAAGGAGGCACTGAAGCTTGATTTCCAGACCAATTATTTTCCAATAAGCATCTGAATGTGTTATTTGAACAAACTTTTTTAGCCTTTTAAAGTTTGGCCACCCATCCTTCAACTGATCTGCTCTTCAAAGCTCCACAGTTATTTAATACAGTAGCATTCTGAAATCTTGCCGGTGAAGCAGGGCAGTATGGCTTAGTCGTCATATGGTGATCAAAACTACACTGTGCATGAAGGAACATAGACCAGAACCACATTTTCTATTTGGGTTATTCCGTTTCAGAAAACAAACCATGGCATTGAGTTCAGTCTCCTATCATCAGTACCTAATCTTAAGAAGACCACTAAATGGTCAGGACAGCTCTGAACACCAGAGCTGGGGTTACACCATGCTATGCAGCCAGCAGCTGGGGACAAGGGTGGCCAGAGTGGGTGGCACCGCAGCTCTGGAATGGAAGTCCTTCACCAAGTTCTAGATACTTTTCACTGGTGAGAAGAGAGCATAATTTGGATCCTCTGGAGATTAGTTGTTCAGGACATGGTTTCTCCAGCCTAAATCACAGACCACTCCTCAGGTGTTGTATTTGAGCTATCAATCTGCATTCTCTTTGTAGTCAATAGAGAAAATAGAAACTTTACCATGATTTGTCTAAGATTTAGTTTACATGACTACTTCATGGGGGCATTAACCACGCCCTCAAAGTGCCTCCTTTTCTGTACTGACTGTAAAGTCCATGACTAGTTCACATGGTGGCAACTAGAAAGCAGTTGTGTGAAGTTTTAAGTGACTAATACATCCTCTCTGAGTAATCTTTTGAGAATGCACCATTAAGGAGGCTGGGATGACTAACTCAGATACTAACACCTACAGTGAAGACATCTATATTTAGCTAGATTAATCTGTTCCGTGTTTGGCCACATTCACCACTTTTCCTCATCATCCACCACCCTCACAGCTCCTCCTTCCAGCTTTTTTCCCCACCTCAAAACTCTGCCTCCTGCTTAGGAAGCTAGATATGCACATTATATACCCCTTGCTATTGTTGTCAAACCCCTTCCTTTCCTCCTCTGTCAGATTTAAATCTCAGCTGAACTCTGAATTTAAGAAAAACTCTCCAAGACTTCATCTTTTGTCAGTCTCATTCCCCATGGAGTGCCATTTCTTCTAACATTTGGACTACTTTGAACTGTCATTACCGAGCATTTTCTAGCTATTCAAAATCTTATTCACACACTCACTGGGACAAGTCACTTCTGAAAGGCGTATAAAAGAGATTTTTTTTGTTATCAGCTCTCAGAGTATACAACCACAGTTGTACCCAAACTGATGCTTTTGCAAGGCTGCCACAAAGAATCACACCACATAAGTTTTGTTGTCTCCAGAAGGCTATTCATATAGGAAAAAATCTCATTTTCTTGTCTTTTGACTAGAGGCAATGTTGTTGCTACCTGTGGTGCCTAGAGCTAGAAGAGATGTTTTTGAGCCTTTGAGCCCTTTAGACCTTTTTTGAGTTAATATTCAACAGGACACTGAAAAAAGAGCTCTGTCAGAAAAAAAAAAAAAAAGAAGTCTCATTCTTTCTACTAATAGACAAGTACTCATTTTCACTCATGGTTCCTCTCAGTTCAGGGACTGGACAGAGCCCAGTAGGAATGGGGAACAGAAAGGGCACTTTGGGTATCACTGTCTGTCTCAGGATGACTCACAGAGATGGGAAGAAACATCAGCAGAGTGTGACGGGGCATCCTGGACCTACCACAGCAGTTACAGGATTGGCACGTTGTCTTTAAAGAAAGGTACTGCTTTTAGTGGGGTGAGGAGGACAAAACCCTCAAAAAAAAAAAAAAATGACAGTGACAGAGCTAATACAGCTTTTCTGTCTCTACAAATGGAGAATGATGCTGCTTATATTCATGCCATTGTGTCAAACAATTTTATTGTACTCCCTTTATATGATGCATTCCAAAAGGCTGCTGAGTAGCTTTTGCAAATGATACGCTATAGAGGAAGTTACAATGACTACAATAAAACCAGGAAAGATTTCTATGAAGAAAGGTGAAGTAGCCATAAATAATAAATTAGAGAAAATAAAATCATGCTTACAGTGAGAACTGGAACTTGGAAATAAAAGGTGGGGACACCTTCATCTAAAATATCAAACCAATGTATTTCTGGCATTTTAGAAAGTCTAGATAACATAATTACACTTATTTATTTGCCTATCCTGGCATTTTAAAAATCTGTAAAGGAAGTGCCAAAATACCACAAAAGAGCTTATGTCCTAATTTTTCTGGCTGATCGTGATCAGGGAAATGCCAGAAATATCATGGGACATTTTTCTTACATTTGCAAATTGAAAAAGTAAAAATAAAGCAGCTCAACTTCTGCAACTAGCGTGGAGTGTAATCTGAGGTTTCTTAGAGTTGAGAAGACAGTTTCCTGGTATTATTAATATGCTAAATCAAGATGAGAGATGGCAGATCTAACAGTAAAATGCCAGAGACTGTAAAACAGAAAGTCTGGGTTACTCTTCTTTTCCATCACTGTCTCACTCTGTGATCTTGTGAAAAGGTACTTTCTCTCTTAAGTTAGCTTTCCCCTTGTAAAACAGGGACAATAACACTTTCCCACTCAAAACAGTGAATATTATTGTGTGTAGTGTGCATTCTTTTCATCAAATATGAAGATGCTTGCAAATATTTTGATGAATAAAAGATAATTCATCTTCTTGACCCATCTCTTGGGTCATCTCATTATTTGATTTGATGGCATTTTTTATGTAAGAAACACTTCTTTTCAAATTGCACAGTTTCAGTCATCCTATAGGTTTATTGCTTCTGTAGTCACTTATCCCTGATTTTAATTATTGATGTTGTCTAAAATAGAAAATTTTAATAATGTCTCATGAAAGCATGAAAAAAGAAATTATTTTAATCTAAATTCAGTACAATAGGCACTTTTTACACAAAAATCTCTTAGCTAAAATCCCTCAAAGTATGATACTTGTGTTCAGAGAACCTGGAGTCCCAGAGCAAAAATCACCTACCATTTGAGATGCAGCAGTCTAGGCTCGTTACTCAGAGAAATAACCACAAGGTGGAGATGTTACAAGCTCTTGCTAGCAAATATAAAGCATAGTGCCTAACACTGATTTTTCCAGTTTTTATCTAGGGAAATAGTATCATGTTTTAAATTACAATTGTCTCTAGTTAACAATTATGGTGCAATAAAAGTAAAGGAAGCCTGTAATAGCAAAATAATTAAAAGGAATGCTCTTGTCTGCCATTTCTATCTTGACCTTGAAATTAGTTCCGCATATTTTATAAAATTTCATTGTATTAACTTACTACTTTCTATGAAGGAATATGATTTATGTTAGTGAAATAAATTGTGTATTTGCTAATTACATAGCTAGACTGCAAGTCAGCTTTGCATAGTCATCCAAATATCCCTTAAAACCTTCACACAGCCATGCAGAAACTATCTGGACTTCAACTGTAGGAGGGACAGGAGCAGAGAGAGAGAGGGAGTGAGAGCACAAGCTGGCGTGTGCTGTATTTCAGCTGCCATGTATACATCTGTACCAGTGACTGCCACCACCTCTCACAGCATCAGCCCCATAGGAACTGCGGCTAAGAATTACTTCACGCTCAGAAAACTTTCAATAGAAGTAAAAGGCAAGATTTACAGTCGATCACATTTGCAAGTACAAGGAAGAGAAAGAAACAATCCTGGCATTTTTATATTCTCTGCCCAGTAGTCAGAGCCTATGAAGGCAAGGAAAATGTGCATTTAGATCCTTTCCTGAAATCTTTAAAGTAGAAATCTGACTAAAAAGTCCTGACCACCTCACTGGTTAGGAAATATTCTTACAAAATGGAAGATACGGATTCTGCTTTGAATAAAAAAGGAATGTTGTCTAATTATTCTGCTGGAATAGGTCTAAAGGAGCAATCACCACCTTCTCCTGACCTACATGATGTTTAACTGCTCTTGTGAATCTGGATCTCAACTTTTAAATTATTCATTTTTATAATTTTCAAAAACATTTACCTTTCATTGCCCACATTTCTGGCAGTACAACAGATATCAGAAGAGGTTTATATGATTGCTCCAGAATGCTAGATTTTCTAGGAAAGATAAGGTTTTCTATACCCATAGAATAGTCTACCAATTTTTCTCCCCTTTTGCTTGATTTTCTAAATCCCTGTTTTTTGTATAGGCTATAGGGATACATTCTGCAGGACTTTCCAAAATGCAACATACTACTGTTGCTAGCAATCTCAAGCTTTGCAAATGCAATAAATGCTTTCTATAGGAGTGGTACTTAAATATGACTTGGAAAAGTATGACCTATCGTCCTGAAGGGTTTTTACACCACTATCTTGAGATAATTAAGTTGTATGAGGTATTTTGAGACATGAAAAAAAATCTTTGGGGAGTAGTACTAGTATTATCTACATCTGTTAAATTTAAAACTTCAAAATCATTTAAACTTAGGCATAAGTCATCTGTTCTTTGCCTGGAGATACAATCTGATACAGAAGGAACTAAAAAGTTTAAGAATCGTCATAGTTCTACTTCTCCATAAAATATGTTACAATGCTCTATAACTGTTGGCTAAAAGTTCTGTATATGTTACGTATTCATTGCTAAGAGTTGTAAATTTATGTACAGCTATAACTTATGGAGCCAACTTCTATCAAGCTCATCCTTCAAACCAGCAAAAATTATCCCTGTGGAGTTCTCATATTACAGAAATATTATAACTATGTGTTATGGAAATTAAAAGAAATTTGCTCCTGTATTTCACATATACTATTTGTGCTCCTCCATGTTCTTCCTCTGTAGCAATTAGGCTATCCTGAATTAGGATAATATGGATGTGTGTTTTGTATTATACGTCTGTATATATCTCTATAAAAAGTTATTTCCCTGATTCATTTTTCAAAACAACTTTATCATTCTTAAGATGTAAGAATCTTTATATTGCAAGCATGTTATCCAGCTTACGGTTACCCTAACAATAGTAGTATGTTGCCATTGCTAGCATTAAAGCTTAGAAACTCCCCAGACTCACCGACTTCTAATTTAAAATCCTAGATTCTTACTTCTCCTTTATGCTATTACTGTATGCATTGGTTTGACTTTATAGACTGGATAATGAAGATAGAAGAATTGCACAATACCAAAACCAGACTGTAAAATATTAACTTTGGGTGAAACACCCTCCCTTGCAGAAGCCAGAAGAGGACTCATATATTGCTTAAGTGTATGGGCTGCAGCTGGCACTCCACGCAAGTTCTCTGTCAAGCCCCAGAATGAAGTACTTAAGGCTGATCCAGACAAGGCATGGAAATAAGAAGAGGGTTACTGCAGGAAGAAGCAGCTTATTTGCTTTTTTGTCTTTATTTTTTCTGTTGGTCTCCATATCTGGAGCATTTGCAAACACAATAGACCTAGTGGTGTCAATTTTTTCTTATTATCAGTACATAAACCCACAATTACACATTCATTATGAGTCACTACACACTTTTGCGTGAATAACTGTAGATACATGTTGTTCTCTGAAAACTGAAAAATGCACCCACAGCTATTTCTAGTTAAGGAGGCCCACTGAATATACGTCTATGTGTATTTAGATCAGCAAAGACCCTTACAAGGCAGCAAATCCTTAAAATCAACAAAAGTGTGAGCTGGTAGCTACTGTAATTGCTAGCAGTGAGTCATGTTAACAGAGAAATGGTGAAATATGGCCTGTTTTATTATTATTATGAGGGGCTATAGCTAGATTCAACTGAAGAATATAGGGCTCATGGGAAGCCTCATAAACACTGACATAATCAAGTATTGGTTTTAATACAAATTCATAAATTTTTATAGGTGTCGAGTTGTCAGGCAGATAATATATGACCAAACTCTGGATAAAGTATATGGAAAAAAAGCATTCCAGAAGGACTGCAAATATAACACGATACAGTGCAATGCCACTGAGGACTGCAGCTTTGCTGGGACCACAGCTGTGAGCGAAGGGGTGCACAAAGCGTTTTAGCCAGGGCCTTTGGAGGGCTGGCCTGCCTCCTGAAAGCCTTGTGTACTCAGAGAAAGCTTCCTTGAAACTGTTAACAAAAGCTAACAGAGAAACATCAGCAGCAAATGTACCGAGTGTATTTTTCATTAATTTCTTTTACTGGAGGCAACATTTCCCTTATAAAGAAATAATAATGGGGATGGATGGATTGGAAGATCTGCCAAAGGAAGAGATCGGGCCTTTCTCCAATAAATCAGAAAGCTGGACTTGGTTCAGAGAAGTAGTGTTCTGTGTACAGCTACTAGTCGTGTTTTGCCCAGTTACCAGTGAACTACCATCCACCGTGCGTGAAACATCCCTTGCAAAAGATGTCAGCAGAAGGAGCACAGATCACCTACCTCTCAGCTTTAGGAACAGGCTCTCTAGCTCCACAGTCAGCGCATGCAATGAATGGGTTGGAGGAAGGTTCAAACTGCTGCAGCTCATGCTGGATAATGACTGGGGAAAAAAAGAGTCTGAATGACCACTGCGGCATCCAGTTTTACCGTTGCAGAGCACATAAAGGCAGCATCTAAGAGCACAGATGGCTGCAGCTTCTCCCTGACTCCCACATAGAAGAATGCAAAGCAGGGGCCCCTTTCCTCCTCTGCTCCATCACTGCTCTGCTTCCTTTGTAACCCCTCCTCCATACTGTGGTTTACTGGCCATTAGCCACTCGCTGCTTCCCTACAGGCAACTACAACTGCAGTTGCAGGATGGGGGTTGTCTTGCCAATTGTGAAATATTATATTCTGACATAATATCATCTCTCCATGTAAAATACAAATGCATGCAAACAGCAAGCAGAATGTCTAATAAAATGAAAAGATGCAGGGGAGGGAGTCTAAGGAGAGAGAAATTCTAGCCTTGTTCAGATCAATGGCAGAATTCCCACTCTTCAGTGAGCCAAAATTTCACCCTAGATATTCATAACCCTTTTTAGCTACATTTGAGATAGCTAGTTTGGCAAATTCTACAGTGATCCGTGCTGTGTGTACAACTTCAGGATTTATATTCAATTGATTAGGTTTGGAGCCCTTTTACTTTGGTCACATATCAATTCCAATCTTAAAATTAATAGTGCATGTGAGAAATTACAGTTTTTCCTAAGAAATACTATCTTCTTGGTGCTTAGAAGAGGTAACATAGGTTTTGGGATGGCTGCAAACAGTTTAAGATGTTGGTACCCCATGCTCATCATGAACTTTACACAAGCAAGGCCTTCTGTCTTGTCTCGCGTAATCTATTGCCGTACGTCTGCCCCAGAGCAACCCGCTGATTACCCCCATGTAGCGGTCCCTGACACACTGAGACCCTGGATGCTACACAGCAGCCTCCACTCCAGTCTTCAGCCTTAGTTGCCTCTTCTTCTGAAGGCACTGTAAAGACCCATTTAAACCCAGAAGTGATGCTGTAACTTCCCTCTGACAATGATTTTACATTTTGATCAATGTCAAAAATAGATCTGCCATACTGACCTGTCCATACACAAACCTCACCAAGCACCACGACAGTTCAGTGCATCCAGCACATCAAGCTCTGCTCATGGACATTAATACATTTCAGGACAGCACACAGAGAGAGAGGCAGGGATCTCTGGAAATTATTTGGATATATAAAAATCCCACACTGTATTAAGCCAAAAGGAACCCAACTTTTAGAGAAAATGATGCTTCCCACTCTTAGGAAGTCTGGCTGGAAACAGCATCGAGGAGAAAAGCTGAGGCAAGTTATCTGATCCATTCTGCAGTACATCACGTGCTATGGTGCCGTCTTCAGTACAAAATTACCCTTCATCTTGGACTGGGAATGGTTAGCAGCCTTGGTAAAACTGAGCAGGAGCAAATAATTCATACATAACTTTGTGTTCTTTTAATAACTGAGTTTGTTTGATGAATTTGTCTACTTTGGACAGTGCTTTAATAATTTTTTACTTCAGAGTGTCTCTGAAACAACCCTATATTTTATACTCTTAAGGAGAGACAACCTTATAATTTATACCAGTTAAATATATATTACAGTACCTTATAACTAACATAAGCCCTTTGTTTTCCCTCAGAACATTACAGCAAGCCATATTATGAATCAATAAAATCTGTTGCCTTTTCCCCTTGTTCAACTGTATGCACTTGGGGCTTGGGGCAGTGCCAAAAAAAATCAACACATACCAATGGAGGTCATAAAGAAAAATATCCTGACATCTTCTCCTGCCACTCATTTTAGCATAGTTAGTCTGGCTGGACGCATAATTTACTTTTCAGATAATGTGCTAGTTGATCACTATTGCTCACCTCTCAGCACACTTTTGGGTAAAATTTCCCAGCTCTCTGAGTCGATGCCTCTATTGTGTGAATACTTGTCCTACAAAGTATTTGTTATAGAAAGGGCGTTATTTTCCCTTCTTAATTTGTCCAGGAGTGAGAATTATGCACTCTGAAGCTCATTCTGCAGGGAAAACAGAAAAAGAAAAAAAAAAAAAAAGGATAGCAATCAATCAGAAGTTTTAACCCTTCAGGGATTTCTTATTGAAAGTTCATAAGAAATAGCATTGTTTACTTTAGGACTAAAGGAAGATCACACAAAACATTGTTCCATGCCTAAAGTGCAGCATTTATTAAATGTTGCCAACCATAGCTCATAGTGCATGTGCTTATTTTTATGGAGCACCACTCCTTCAGAGAAGGCTGCACTTTTGTAAGCAGACTGTCAACACGAGAAGAATATTCACTTCTCAGTTTCGTTTTCTAGACTGTTCGTACCACTACTCCTCAGAAATTAACCAGCCCTGCTCATGTTGGAGATGGTAACAAACCTTGTATTTTCAACAGAAGGTGTTTGAAGGCTTAGCCAAGGATAAAAAACAGTCAGGAAAGCTGGATCTGATCTAAGACTGATTCCTGCATTTCAACACCTCACAAGAAAACACTGAAATTTCAATGTTTAGCCAAAGTGACTGATTTAACATCCCCTGAAGTCAGAGTCTTACTCTTGAATTCAATAGCATTGGATTCAGCCCATATGCCCTAATTCATATCTGCATCTCTAATTAGAAGAAAAAACATTGAAAAGTAAGCTTAAATAGTACTCTGGAAAGAGAGGCACTAAAGTACATCTCTAAATGCTCTTTTTGTATCACGGCTATGATAAGCAACCATAAGAAAAACTACAGGAAACATGGTAACAACTCTAAAAGAATATAATTTACAATTTTACAGTTTGGGGCGTTTCTTTTTGGAAAATAAAGCGCAATTATTTTAAGCATTATAAATTATCAAATCCAGAAACTTCTTCACCCAGCAATGGCCCAACAGGATACTGTAATTACAACATCTGGTTTATAGATCTGATTCTGCAACAGAGCTACTACACAGCTGCTCACATCATGCAGAGGTTACAAATGACCTTATTAAGCACAGTTCCTCTGTCACCTTGCCAGCACTTCCTGTGGGTCCAGACCAGTCCTGTCACTGAGATACTCTTCCCATTGACTTTAACAGCATTGGAACAGCTCCATGCTAACAGGAAAAGGACAAGCAGAAGCAGGCCTTATGTTTGTAATACATTTCATTAATGTTTCCTTTAAAAAACAAACCCCAATGAAAATGCAGGAAAAATTCTTTTGATATGGTACGAAATGTCAATAGAATAACTTCATTGCTTCCATTTATAAATGTGATTTGGTTAGGTTTCTTAGACTACAGTTTCACAAACAGTCCAAGCAAAGGTGAGTGAACAGTTTAGCATTTTCCTGGGTTTTCTTTCCCTCCCACTGTCCTTTTGTTAATTTTCTCAGTTGTCCCCATTCCACTGAAGCAGCTGTAAATGGGTGCATCCCTCCACTTCTTTTGTGACCGGACTCAAGCCCTTGAAGCGCAAAGCAATGTAGACACAGAAAGCCCCGAGCATACAAAAAGCTGTTTTCTAACTGAATGATAGTGAGCTGCTCACCTTGACAATTCAAAAGGTCTTTTCAAACACATTACATTTTTTCTCTTTGCATTTTGTAATGCTTGTACACAAGAATGTATGAGAAGCCACAGATGTGGTGCAGCCCTTCTCCCAGCCAAGCAGCAGAGACCCAGCTGGGTGCAAGGCCGCTCAAAGGAGTGCCTTCACTGCAGCAGAGATGAGGAGCGACATCCTCGAGGTGATGAACGCAGCTCCTTTGTCACCTCTGCAGCCTCTGTGAGACCGACAACCTCTTCCAGGAAAGCTCTTCATGTTTAAAATCTGCAAAAACAATACCATTGAGAAAGGGGGTAAACGCACTTTTTTCTGCAGAAGAACTGATGGTAAAGCAAATCAGAGGATTTTAGCAGCTAGAGTGACTGCTTTTGGTCTGTATAACTGTATGAAGGGTGCTTTGGTGGTCTTTTTCACAAGACAGTGTCTAGTTAATATACACCACAGGAGATTGCTCATGGCACCGTGATTACTTTGGAGCTGGCACCACACTGCTCATTTCACACACGCTTATCATGGTGCATTCATTGACTGGTCCTCAGACCATGCAACTGCCTCAAGGTTATCGCTGTTTTGATAAAAGGCATCTGGTAACAGGGCAATGGCAGGCACTAACCAGGCCAGGATTCTTGCACGCTGAGAACACCTGCAGATGCCAGAAGCATCTTGGGTTTTTTTAATAAGCCAGGACTCAAGTGATTGCAAGAGATAATTTTCTAATTACACCTAATTCTTACTGCTGATAGAAACAATTCCCACCGAACAGAAAGTACAATGTACTGGATATTGAGCAGTAATTTATCATTCAATCTTGCCTCTTTTCTTTAAATAAATGATGATTTTTCCATTAACTAGTCAATCTAGACTTTTGAATAACAAGTGTCTACATGTATTTGCCATTCTAAATTTGCTGCACCTCATTAGAAAGGTTGAAGCATAGTCCTTTTTTTCTTCTCCAATTTTCTCTCCAATTGCTGTCAATCTCTACAGCCTCTTGGCAGCTGGCTTCTAGCCACACAAGTACCAACTGCAGTTAAACTAACTGGAACATTGCCTTCAAATGAGGGAACAGAAGAAATTGTAGAAAAACCTATTTTGACTTTTGAAAGCTGTGTTTCAAAGAGCTTTGGCTTTCTTTGAAAGAGACAGAAACTCTTGGTTTATTTCAAAAAGTAACAAATTCTGGTTTTCTCCCATAATCGAGCACTTGGCCAAACAAATGTCATTAGCCCCACCAGGATCCCCATGTCAGTCCCGTGAATGTTTCACATGATCCTTCAAGAGCGGGATCTCATGATTATTTTTTTTTTCCCAGATCTTCCTCAGCTACAGCTTTATTGCTATAGGTAGCAATGAGAAAAGTTAACCTGATCCAAGGATGGGTTTTGTGCAACGTCCTGTAAGCTGCCATTGCCAAAGGAAGCTGGGGAGAGTCCTACTGAAGGGAAGCCCACTCTGGGCTGCACAACGGCTCGAGTCAGCATGCCCAGATCCCTGGCTGCCTGCTGTCTCCTCGTTTCCTCCCTGCCTCCAAGTGCCGAGGAGAGCTGCTGCTGCCCATCCTTGCTGTCAGCTGGGTGTGCTACTTCTTGCTGTGTTTCTGCAGCCGCTGAGTTTTGGGTCTGCTGCAAAAGTCCAGGGGGGCTTAAAGTCTGATACCAGTAAAACTGTGCTACTGCCTGTATGAAGGGCAGTACGCCACATATCTTCAAAATATTTACATCTGTCAGATATCCAAATGTCATCTGTTCTAGGAAAGCATTGGTGTGTCTGTCCTCATGTGGGCAGATGAAAAGCATCTAATCAACATTATGCTGCTGCCTTGCTGGTCTAGCAGCAGCCAGCCCAGAATAACCAAGACTCTGCAGAAATTACCCACCATCTGATCCTGTGCACCTTGAAGCAAATTTGAGTACTGCCTTTTGCTACATGGAAGAACTGGAACATTCAACCTTATTAATCATTCTTTAAAATAAATTTCTAGTGCCAGAAGGTCTTACAGTGGATAACAAAGAATTCATATTGAATAAAATTTAGATGTTTCCAAGAAGAATGAAAACACATGTTCAGACAGGACAAGAAGCATTCAGACAGGATGAGAAGTAGCATGGTATTTTATTACCCACCCTAGCAAATAATTCAGTGCAAACCACTGAGACAACTCTTGAAATGTATGTACAACTTCTACCCCACCGTAACTAATTGTTGCTTCAGGAGACAGTGTGTCGTGGTGCAGGTTATCATTGTTATAGAAAATAAACTCTGTTTTTCACTACTGATGAATGTAGGATATATTGGGCCATATTCCAATTCTTCATTCTCTCTGAACAGTACTAATATCTTTCTACCCAATTTCTCTGTTTTCCCTGAAGTCCCCTGTTTTGTAAAGTAAGAGTTATCCACCTGACTTTAAATTGGTTGTTTACAGGACTGGATTAATTGTGGAAGAGCAAGTTCTTTCTTTAAACATCTGAAGAAGACCCTGAAGATATGTGAGGTGTTGTGGGACCTTTCCTTTCTCAGTTCTTTCCTCTCTGTTTTCGGAAAGGGTGCAACTTGGGCATTGCTTTTCACCACCTTATTGCAGCAAACCCTTGAGGAAGAGGACTGGCATGGGTGTGGCTGCAAGGATGTGCTTGCCAGATCCTGATGCACAGAGGTTCAGACGTCGCCAGGTTGGATAATGCCTTGGTCTCCAGGAACCAGTTCTGCTATTACCCTCTAACCACAAAAGGAGAGATCTCCCCTTGCTCTCCTCCATCAGAGCCAGTTCATACACAAACACAGATGAGAATTTGACTGTAACGTTTCAGAAATTCTTAGAAGCGGTTGATCTTTCATTTTCTCATCTAGTGCAACAATTATTCTTGAACATACGGCCAGTCCTATTGTAAATGTTAACTCTTAAAAATCGATCATTTGACTTCAGCAAATTCTTTGTATAGACTGCTTATTGTAATAATACTTGTGCTATTTTTTTTAACATGACTATGGCCACACACCCTGCACAAAACATTGTGGTACTATTTTTATAAGCTCTTTCTTTTTCACAGCCAAAGACATTGGCCCTGGTTTGCACTGATAGTTGCATAGGGCAGAGTGAAAGAAAAACCCTGCCAAGAATCTGCCTGTTTTAGCTCCAAATTTATTTTCATGCCTTGTAAAGCTAAGGATCATTTGAAGACTATCTCCAAACTCCCAGGAGAGAAGAAAGTGCCTGGTGGCTTGTAAATACAGCCTAGTAAAATAGATGGGATTTTTTTTTACACTCCGCAAACACGTGTACATTGTGCTCAGTTTGCAAACATGGAGCTGCATACTCACTTTTATTTTTTTAAACACCGGTGCTGGTTTAGACTGGAATAAGGCTAAGCAGTCAGATTTTCTATGTGGGCTGAAGTTTCTCCCTGAATCTGCTTTAAACCACATGATACAATTCCAGTACGTCTGACAGAATGGTATTGGCCATGTTGGCTGCAACACTGTGAGAATAGGAAAAAATGAATTCAAGACCATCCTGATGATAACAAGGATAAAGCTTTATAACAATAACCATAAGAGCCACTGGATAAAGTGTAACTGGCTGTAACCTCAGACCCATGTCACGTTACCATGGCCAGAAAATAAAGATCATTTTGTTCCCAGTACTTCTGTGTGTCATAACATTATTAAAGACAGATTGCCTTACTTAAAAAGCACAGTATCCCTAAAAATTGAGTGAAAGGCAAGTCTTTTACCAGTGCGGTACTTACCGCTTGCATCAGAGCTGTTTCTTGCCTTCCAGTGGAAAGCTCTAGGGCAGAGATGTCCTTGCCAGGCAGCCACAAAACAATTGCTTCAGAGACCGAATCCATTTATTAAAAAAACGTCTTGCCCTACTGCAGTCTTTTTACTCTCAAAACCTATGTATTGCCAACAAACTCAGGGCTAACACAAAAGCCACCTCTGTGTCTCAGGCTGGCTTTTTGGACAAAGTGCTGCACATGTCCTGTGCCCAGTTTGGTCAGCTGAAGAAGAGACAAGCCTTATGCCTTGCAAATCTCAATGCTAAAGAAAACTTTTTCCCTGGACAAACTGTGCCTTTTCAATTAGATTTTCACCATCCTGCCCTTCCACTGCCACAGCAGCTCCTGATTCAGAGGTAACAATGTCACCAGGAGCAAGCCTTCCTGAATACCACCTGTACGGATTTATTTCCTCTCCGACTCTCTGCAGCGTAATACCGCATTAACCACATCAGAAAACTCAGCATCTTTAAAAAAACCTCACCAACCACGTACACAATGGCCTTCCAAAGCTGCTTTATGTTACTTCTATAGGAACGCAGTAAGACTCCACACTCTGCAGCTATTCGTTGTTTTGCAGTACATAGGACACACTGATACCCTCAGTTAACTTCATCTAATCTTAACGGGACAGTTCGCCCAGTTTAATGAGTGCCAGCATCCTTACTTCATTCATGCCTTCTTATCAGTTCATGTCATTGTGCTTTGCTTGGCACCTGAGAAGGTTTGAAGGGCAGATTCAGAGTTGACTCTTATTCATCCACTCTTGTACACCTTTTTCCTCTCTCTGAACTGCCAAAATGAAGATCTGGAAAGCAAAATGTTATTTTCATGCACTTGAAAACAAAGCATACACAGGAAACAATTTCTGGGGAAACTGTAATATTCAAAAACTATCTGAAAGAATGCACCGGACCCCCTCCTGTTTTAAGTTTTTCCAGATGTTGGCCAGGTGTCCTTATCCATACATCACTGAGTGGATTAAAGCTCGATTCTACATGCTAGATATCAAATCATTTGCAGATATCCTCTGTATCATGCAGCACTTCAACACCCACCTGGAAATTCCTCGCAGGAATGTGTCTGAGTGCTGCTTGCTTCAAGTCCACACCAGGTTCCCACCCTTTTACCTCTCATTACTTTGTTGTTTCTTTAAGAATATCTTCATGAAAATGGTGAAGAATTTTCCAAATGTGCATTTTCATTTGCTTCTCTGTCCGTCCCTCCAGAAGTTACTTCTTTTGTGTTCAAAGACGATTCATATTGGAAGGAATGGGAGGAAAAATTTCTGCCAACACATTCAGAAGAGGAATTGGCCTCTCTAGTATTGGAAGTAGCATGAGGATAAAGCAGAGCAGAGAAAGCTGTACAGAAGTCAAAGCTTTCTTGTTCTTCTGCCATTTTGCAACCATTGCCACCACCTACAATGGAAGCACTGAAGCTCCAGAAAGAAAACTGGGGCATTTGCAGGGAGTGTTTCAACATCTCATAATGGTCTCTGCTTTTAAAGTTTGTTTCCTTACTTATTCTGATCTTAAACTCTCTATAATAGCGTATTGTTGTAAATAGGCATCATACTAACTTCACGGAAGTTCACCCATCACCACCAGGTCGTTGTTTACCTTTCTCCCTTGTCTTGAACTTGGCTGCTTGCTACAGTCGCTATTCCAGCTGGTTGAGTGTGAGTGTTGCTGAAATCTCCTTAATGTCTGTTTTGATTTCATATCTGTTACACACCACAGAGTACTACCCAAATATCACCTGTTACAAAAACTGTTGCCTCACTTATTGTACCTCTAGGTTTGAATTAGTCGATGCACCATTTGCTGTTTAGTGACTTCTGCAAGCGTCCTCCAGCAGAATGCACGTAGCCTGAACCGAACTGGGGGACAAAAAGACCAAAAATCTTCACATGGCTGCAACTTTACCTTTTGCCAAAACTTGAGTGCCAAGCTGTCAAAAAGGTGCTACTCTTCCTGAGGAGAAGGTACAGATTCAGATAGCCTAGAAAGGAACTGCCTTGAATCAATTTAGGTTAATTGGGGAAAAGTGGAAAATAATTGCTGATGCACAGCTCAAGACAATACCAAAGAAAAACTGATTTAAAGGTTGTTTTTTTAAAGACTTGATCATAAAGACAAAAGTGTCATGGAAAACTTGGAACTTTCCATGTTTTTCATAGATGTGCTGCATACCTGTGAAACCCATCCTTTTCTGCTTTGGTCATCGTGATGATTAACCTCTCGGACATTTCAGATGGGTTATTTTACCTGTACAATAGTTTCCAGGTCATTACAGGATGATGTTTGGGTGCTTTACTATGAGTTCATATAATTATATGACGATTACTTTTGCTTCATTTGCAAGACAAAAAAGGGTGCAAAAATCTCCATTCACTGAAGTTGAAATCCAGAAAGTTACTGATTTCTCCATGCACAAAGAGCCACCAGGTACTTGCACTCCAGATGAATTATTTTAGACAAAAGGCAGCATGTGAGAAAGGACAAATGTCAAAGACCACAAGAGGTAGTTCACTTCCCGCATTTCTTTTGGGACAGGCTGTCTCAGCTCTGTCTCACAGCATACCAAACAAGCAGACTCCATATTTCATCAATGGGCTCAACGTAGACAAAACAAAAGATGACCAACGATGAACAGAGCCCTACTGCATAAGGTGTATTTTACACATTGAAAGAGATAAGAGACCTTGTTCCAAGGAGCTCGCAGTCACAAAAGACATATAGCCACAGAGGTCTCCTTGTAGCATAAAACACAGGATAATTTTCCAACAGAAAGGAGCATTTTTTCTCAAAAAATATCCTGTCTGTAACAAAGTCTTCTACCCAGATGTTGTGTTAAAAAAAGAATGTAATCCAGACCTTGTGGAAGAAAATTCCATAAGGTGTTCAGCAGGCAAAAAAAAATTCCAGTTACAGCAGTGTTCTGGTATCTGTAAATCATCTCTGGCACGTTTTCCTCCTAGTTCTTTATGTTGTCGATTCAGCAGTAATGCCCTTATTCTGTCATTTTGTGAGATATGTTATTCCTTTAACAGCTTTCAACAATATGGTCTTATATGAAATGCCCTTATAGCAGTACTAAATAGGCCATGAAATATCTAAATAGTCTCTTTTTAGATCAAGTGTTTGTACATTTGATTTACCAATCATGACAGTTAGATAGATAGATAGATAGACAGACAGACAGACAGAGCAACATCATTTAATCTGTATTTTTCATTATTATTTTATTCTTGTATGCTGTGGGACTCATGGGAAACATGGCAGGGACATGTTTTAAGGTACTTCTCACTAATGAAGCAGTAATTCAAAATGCCACTCTGTCCCATAAAAGGACACTGCAAAAGTCACAGACATTTTATTCTCTGGATTAGAATTCAAAGTGAATGTGTTGTAAACTGCACAGGCATTGGCTAAGGCTTGAGGTCTCTCAGGTAAAACAGCTTGCTTAAAAAAAAAATATTTGGCACTAATTTGGACTTTATAAAAATATCCATCAAGTATTTTATGCAAGAATTACACATGAATTTGGCTCCAGATAATGGAAAATTTTCTCAAAAGCCCAAAGTATCTGCAAATGAGTTAAATGTACAATATGGCCTCAGCAGTTCTTAAGTGGCCTATATTTCTATGGGATTTCACATCCTGGAAGAGTCCAAAATAATTTTAGAAATTATGGGAAATTCTTGACTCTTTGGCCTGAGGACCTTTTTGCCAATGTAATTTAGCATTTAGTCTAGCCACATGCCTAAAGAAACCCCATGTGAAAGCTGGCCATTTGTGTGCTGACATGCATAGGAAAACTCCTCAAAATAACACAAGAATATCATGTCCTGTTGAATAACTAGGAATAATACTCAATACAATAGCCCATGTGGAAATTTGGATAATACAACAGACAAAATAATCCTGGCAACAGAATTTCTTCTTTTAAATTAAATTATATTGATCTAAATGGATAGGTTCTGGAGGTGTTGGCACTCACTTTGCTGAGTGTGCAGGCTGAAAGACTGATTTGACCCTGTAGAGGTCACTCTCCAACATTTCATAGCCCTGGTAGACTAGTTCCTTGAGGTCAGCTAAAAAATGATACCCAAAGAAGTTCCAAATTAGTACAAACACTTCTGGTCACGTTACAGCCAGCTGCAAATCCTGAGTGCAGAGATCCTGCATGGGATCATTAACCAAGAAGTTTACAACATTTTCATTAAGCCAGAAAGAAACTAAAGATTGACCTTGAGCTTCTGAAAATGTTTCTTGGAGAAGTTGTTTTGAGTGTAGTTTTGTGACTGCCAGACCATTAAAATGACTTTGAACAACAGCAGTACTGCATCAACCAGTATCGTGATGGAAAAGCCATCAGCAATTGCATTGGTCATGCGACAGTTCACTCTGCAAATCAACAAAAGCACAGCCTGAACCTGATTAAATTCTAAAATGTAGAACATCAATTTGAAATTTTGCATGAAAGCAGATGCAATCACCCTTATATGCATGTTCAGCAGGTCGAGGTAGGTCATCCTCCCCCTCTACTCTGCCCTGGTGAGGCCACATCTGGAGTACTGTGTCCAGTTCTGGGCCTCCCAGTTCAAGACAGGGAACTACTGGAGAGAGTCCAGCAGAGGGCTACAAAGATGATCAAGGGAATGGAGCACCCCTCTTATAAGGAAGGGCTGAGAGACTTGGGTCTGTTTAGCCTGGAGAAGAGAAGACTGAGAGGGGATCTCATCAGTGTTTGTAAATATCTAAAGGGTGGGTTTCAAGAGGATGAGGCCAGACTCTTTTCAGTGGTGCCTGGTGACAGGACAAGGGGCAACTGGCAGAAACTGGAACACAGGAAATTCCATCTCAACATGAGGAAAAACTTCTTTACTTTGAGGGTGACAGAGCACTGGAACAGGCTGCCCAGAGAGGTTGTGGAGTCTCCTTCTCTGGAGATACTGAAAACCCACCTGGATGCATTATTGTCCAACCTGCTCTAGGGGAACCTGCTTTGGCAGGGGGGTTGGACTAGGTGATCTCTGAAGGTCCCTTCCAACCCCTACCATTCTGTGATTCCGTGATATCACTTCTGAATCTGACACAAAGCCTGTTTTCCTGTGCTTTAAAATGGGAATACTTAAAAAGAAAAAAAAAAAAGCTGAAACTTCATTTAACATCCAAAACCTGTTTTCAGCTGGGGAGTTCGGTTTTCAAATTCAAGAATTTTCTGAGGGGGTATTCCCAAGGCTAGCACTGGCTGTCCTGAATCGCCATCTCAGCCTCAGGATCTGTTAGGCTCCAGCTACAAAGGAACTGCCTCCTTTCAACACTGACTAGACACAGCGCCATGGAGGCCAGACGTCCTTCCCCCCCATAACCCCCTTTTCTGCCTCTTTCTGACTCTATTCACTAAATATGTATATTTATATATATAAATATATATAAAACCCACTATGAGATCCAGAGGTTCTTGGAATCCTCCTGCAACTAATAACTAAAAGGGCATTTTCTGAAAATGAAGAGGGCCTTATGTGGCAGAGTCACAGTCTGGAGCATTAGCAGGTACTGGAGCACTAGCAGGTACTGGAGCACAATGGGTATTTTTTTCTGCTATGAAAGGTTCTGGCCCATGCATAGATACATTGGTACTATATATTATTTTGTTGCTTTTCCTTTGCTTGTGGAACACCATTCACTTTACAGCCATGCAAGCTGCAACAAAGCTCTGCTCATATAATAATCCAGCTGCATCCCACTATGACAGTAATCCAAAAATCTAAGACCTCAAAACTTCATCAGCCTTTGCCAGATTTTCCCTCGCCCTTCCTGGGTTAGTACTGCAGCCAGTTAAAACCACATTGAAATTACCTTTTAAACATGCCTTTAGGCACAGAGCTAAAGCAAAGGTTTGGCAAAGCTCATCCTGTTCTTAATGCTCTAATGCCATATTATTACTACTCACTGAAAAGCTTAATGCATTTAAACTCAACTGTCATGCCAAAAAACACTGACGTTATTTAAGAGTTTGCCATATAATTTGAACTGATTGCATATTTATTGTTGAAGCAGTCTCAAACCGTAAAGCCTTCTGGTTTCCTCAGAAGCACTTATCCCTCTCACGCTTTGATAGTCTCTTCCTACACAATTGTTATTCACAGCAGGCTTCAGGCAATTCTTTATTTAATAGAGAATATTTACATTTCTTCTGCCTTCCATCACTGAAGTTTTAAATCCAGGGTTCAGAGATTTTTCTGCTAAAAAGTAACAACAAACTGCTGCAGCAAAAGATCTCAGATTCTTCTTTTTCAACACAGTTCACCCCCAGCATGCCCCAAGGAGCAAAGGTGCCTGTACAACTGCATTTGGGATGTGTTTATACACGCACCGCTAAGAGATGATCCCCTTTCTTTCTGAAAGCTGTTAAGAACAGTGTAAGCTGCAACAAATACATTCTAGGCATACTTCTTTAATTCCTGATGCCATTTTTAATTTGAAAGATAGATACTGAGAAACTAGATAACTGTCAAGGGCTAGCCATTCTTTAAAAAACCCACAAGCCAGACATCTGAAATAGAAAGCTGCATGTTCACACAAGATGAGAACATACAACAGAAGTCTCAGTATCTGTGTGAATAATTTTTTTTACCATTTCACTTAAACTCCTTGTCCTCATTTCAGGAAACATTTTGCACTTCTGAGGCAAGTTCACAGTTGCTAGCAGAGTGCAATCACAGAAAGATACACTTCTTGCAGCAATTATAATAGAATAAATACTGATAAATACCAGCTACACCCTCAAATTACACTTGGGTAGCGTCCAGTGACAGTAGGTCCCTGCAAACCATTCAGTAGCATCTTCCCAGTTGACCCAGTCTCTCACAAAAGCGCTCCCCCCTTCTCCCCTAGTTTTTCCCTTTATTTTCTGATATCCCTACATAGATCCGAGAACATCCAAGAATTGCTAAGTACTGGATGCCTTGTCCCCATCTTCTCTCACTAAATTATTCTACTAGTTCGTCTACTTGAAACACCCCCAACTAACCTAACTTGAAATAACATTGAAACACAGCGGTGCCTTATATCATGGACATGAAAATAACTCTACTACGGCAAAGACAGACACGTTCATTAATATATCTTTTTCGCTCGCTCAGAAAGTCCTCCATTTGGCAGTGCGTTGAAGGAGAGAGATATGGTCTGCAGTCAGCGAGAACGAGATCTGGTCTCAAGTGCCCACTGTCAGTTCACGCAGAGGTAAATCGCAGAAGGCAAAAGTGTGCTTTGTTACACTAAAGCTCTCCAGCTGGCCTCCGTGAAGGGAGACCAAGAGAAGCATTTGACCCTCTGTGTATTTAACAGGATCTGTGCCAGGAAAAAAAAAAGAGCCCACACACAGTCCACAAATTTATCAAGTAAGTATCTTCCAAGAATTTAGAAACAGTGAGTCTTTCTTGGGTGACAACCGTGTCTACGTTGCAAATCATTTCTTCCACAACAAAATACGACAGAGAATTTGCATTTATTTTTCATTTTCCTTTCCTTCCAGGCATGTAGTTCTGTTTGCGCCCTCCAAATGGCCAGCTCACAAACAGCCACAGTCACCAAATCAGCCTTTGCTAACCGAGTTTATTTTTCTTTAAAACTATCAGTCAAGCAACTATACTAAGCGTGCAAAGCTCTTCATTATATCCTTTGTGCAAAAGTGAGATTATAAGAGAGTTAAAAAATGAGGCCTTTAATTTCTCAGGATATTCCACTAATGGTGAAGTAAAATATATCTGCAGGCTAAATCGGAGGTACTTTCACATTGGAAGAGGATAGTGCTACTCAGGATATGGAAGGCACGAAAAGAAACAGTCAGAATCCAAAATGTACTGAATCAGGCTGGTCAATTAAAGAGCACAGCACTGCCACCCAAATGGAGTGGAGCAGGAATCCACAAAATTCTCAGCTTCCACCACATCCAAACAGGCGTATTTCACAATGAAAGCTTCTGTAAGGATCTGCAGCGAAACTGGAGCCACCCACATATCGGGTATTTTGTTTGTTTTAAACTGACATGCTCCTTTCCTGGACTGATAAATGAATGGGAGATGGAAGTGAAAGGGAATGAATAAATAAATCTCACATGTAGAAATAAATACATTTTCTCTCTTCATAGCATCAGGAAGAAAGCCCTTGCCAAACTCTGAAAAGTAGGATGGCAACTGTATGTCATTTTATCATCTCTGAAGCTGATGGAGATGATGTTAATTGGAAAAATAGATCAACTTTGTCACAAAGCCTCTTTCAGCTTGATTTCTTGGCACTATATTAGCCAATACAAATGAACTTATGGTATCAATGTTCAAAAGTCAGAGGCCAAGAGCTACAAGAACAGCCAAGAGATAGTATTTCTTTAACATCTGGAAGGAAGGAAATACACTTTTTCTTTAGTGGCTTTTATCAGACAGAACTGTTACTGTGTCCCTCTTCCCACCCAGATGCCCCAGTCTGCTGAATGCCTCTAGTATTCTATAGCTTTCTAATCTTCTTCACATCCATGAAGGGCTCACATCTTCCTGCTCTCAACAAAGCAAGAGGTAGCCATCTACCCCTTAAAAGAGACAGAGACCAGACGTGGTTAAAACCAAACGTTGTTTTGCAGTGCTTGGGGAAAGAGACTGGGGAGGTAGCTGGGAATTTCAGCATCTCCCATGCCTGGAAGGGGATTTTTACTGACTCCTCAGTGAGGCAGCTTTGAACCTAGTGAAAATATGTTGTCCAAACAGCAACAGAATGCTGTGGATGAGTCCTCATACATGGGAACAGAGGCCGTCTCCCTGGACCTTACAGCAGGAGCTGCTGTTCTCTGAGCTGCCTAATTCAGCCCTGGTAAAACCTTCTCCTGTGAGCTCAACAAATTCTGTATTTCCTTAACAGAGACAGAAAATTACATTGGACAAGCATGTTAGTACATTTGATTTTAAATGGCTCGTCTGGGCAAAGACTGAAGAAAAGATTATGGATTTGGCCCATTTTCATGATATTGTGATGATGACCTTATCATCATGCTGTTTACTAGGCCATTTCCTGCACTCAATGTGATTAATAAATTCCTCCCTCAGTGACTAACAATCACATCTTATTTTTTAAGTTTCTTTTCCTTTGACAGACTTCCATGAAATGCAAGTCGTACCAACCTTTCCCTGACATGATTTTTATTCCTATTTCTCTACCTTCAGAACAATCTACACAGTGTTTTGAGTTTCAGTGAATCATAAGAAAAGGAAGGATGGGATCTGACATCTGGAAATGATTACGAAAACTTATTGTACTGCATAAATACACTTCTTTTTTTCCCTGCTAATTCTAACACAAAGCAGTGATATTGAAACAGATGCCAGATTAAACAGTGGAGAAAACAATGCAAACAGGAACTTTGCCACCAGCAACCTAAGTACTCAGCTTGATCATAAAGGAAAGCACAAGCTGGTGTGTATGAATGTTCTAAAGTGGGTGAAATGGTCTGCTAGGGAAAGCAAAGTGAAGTTTAGGTAGGTTTCTTTTTCTTAACATAAGCAAAATTTGATATCACTGTAAGCTATCTGGACTTGAGCTGCTGAAGTGTGAAATCACAGCAGAAAGATTTAGTTTCTAAAAAAGCTCTAGGAAAACATGCATCTCTAGCACAGAGGAAGTCAGAAGGAAATCAGCTACAAAGAATGTCTGCTCTATTTCCTCTGAGACAAAGGTATTTCTATCTCCAGAAAAGGGGAAACAATCGCAGCTCGCCTTGGGCCCCAGCTCCCTCACCCGGCTCTTTTTTGGGTTTTGTAATTTTCCTTTTTGTTGTTGTTTTTGGGTTTTGAGTGATCTGGTATTACCATCAGTCTCCTTTTTAAAAGTATTTTTTTTTGTTCCAATAATCAGTGATTCTACATTTAGCTGGTAATACGACATTGGATTGCTTGACCTTACTGAAAAATTTTCCTGTATCCTGCAAATTCAAGTAATGTTTTCTGTATATTGATCTGATTCATTTATTCTTGATTCAATCAAAAACAAGTTACCAAGAATATCGACATCCTTTTAATGCGGACCACACAACAGCCTGAAGCACAGACCGGGATTCACAGTATTCTGTACAAACAGGTGCTCACTCCCCAGACTTTACAACATTGCGTGTAGGTGGGAGTGCACTGAGAGGGTGGGGAGAGAAAGGCTACGCTAAAGACCTACCCAGAGTACAAGCAGTTTACCAGCGACGCAGTTAAAAGCACAGGGCTTTTAAACACTCCTTCCATTTGACATGTGATTTTTGTTCACACTAAGTAAATGAGCGGACCTTCATCTTACTGTCCCTCTTACCTATGCAGAGGTGTAGGCACAGCTGGCAAGCAGAAGGCTGGATCTGCACTTCCGATTTTCCCTTCAGCCTCTTTCTCCTCAGCCTCCTTCTCCATCTCCAGAGTCCCGCCACTGCCCTGCACCTCCCTCATCCCTGTAATCCCAGGGGAGTTGCTGCTGCCCCAAAACTGTGGAGAGCCCTAGTAAAATAAGTTTACCGCTATTTACTAACTGGGGCTGTGCTTCTAGCCGTGGCACACCTCATTTGTAACGCTGCAATACTTCCATCACGATACCCAGCTCCTTAGCAGCAAAGCAGGGATAAAGGGGGAAGACCAAGCAACAGGCTCCTGTCCTGGTCAGTATCTGGTCCCCAGCATCAGGATGTAGCTGCACAAGACCCCCTCCTACCCTGATAGACAGCTACACAGCAGCCCTCTGTCACCGCTTTTGCCTGGGCTTCACAGGAGAGCCGACATGCACAAGATCTCTAGACTTTGTCCATGCCTTTCCCACAATCAGAAGCTGGACCTGCAATTCTAGCCATTATATTTAGTTTTATGCACAGACTGAGGAGTTATTAATAACCAGTAGGTGTAAAGTACTCTAAGCTGATGTACAGTATCTGCAGATCCTATGTATTAGGGTGCTGGGCATAGGTTATCTGGATATTTAAAGTATTGGTATCACATGTATGTTACAAATATCAGGCAGCTACTGAATTTATAAACCATAAAAATTATGCCTCAGCTATTTATCACCTGAAATCTCCAGGATGTGATGTTATTCAATTTGATTTTCTATGTTTCACTGAAATGCCAGAAAGAGAGAATTCTCTGAAATGTTATAAAAAGGCTATGAAAGTAAACCGTTTCATTCTTGCTCCACTGCCTTTGTCCAGTGTAGAAGGGAACACCTAAACTTTGGAAATTCTTGTGGAAAGAGATGACACTGGTAAACAGGGATGAAAGATCTCAACAAATTGCTTGGCTAGGAGATGGCTACACACCGAAGTCACACACGCTATACCCCAGACCATCTTTGTTAGCCAAGTGTGGCCTCAAGTCATTGGCCCAACGTGCCTTGAGTTCCTACTGGGCATGGTTTAAGGTCAGGCTACTCCCCATGTGGGGCTTGATTCTTCCTGCCTGAGAAAACATAGTTGATTTGCCTGCGGCCAAGCTGAAAAATGAGCCAATAACAGGAAGCAAGGATGGTGGGAGAATTTGGACCCAAGCCACGAGCCAACATGTAATTAGGCACAAATAGCGCCACGTCAGAAAGCACTGCTGAAACCAACAAGTCAGCTCTGGCTGAAACCAACAGCCGGTTAGGTGTTATCAGGCAGTTATCTAGGCAGGTATTTTAACTGGAATCACATTATCATCTGACTTTTAATGCTGCATAAGGGAGGGGGCTGATTCCTTTTCCTTTGGATACGACTGAATGAGACCCAGAAAATGAGCAGGTTCTCAGATGTTTCACCCTTAATACACTGACCCAAACCAGCAGGAACAGCTTGGAGACAAGCAGCTTAATCTGGTTGAACATCCCTGAGTGCTGTATTGCTTTCATTTATCTGATCACAGAATGGAGTTCAAGTGGGAATTTTCAACAATTAAGTGCTCAAAAAATATGTTTTGAAATTGCTACTCAGCCTCTTTAGAACAGATTCCAGCAAAGTCCTGTAACTAGTCAACCACCAAAACTTTTGCACATGTGCCTTTCTATTCCTGATGGCTTGTGGATACCAGTCCTGCTATTGGCATCCAGATGCCTGAGCACCCCACTATCCAGTTAATGTCTTGGAACTAGAGAGTATCTGGAGCTTCTGCCTTAAAGTGGTGAATGAACTTCCCAACAAGAGCAAGCAAAATACGTGACCCTGAACAAGGAGGATGAATAGGCTTGCGCAGACTTCTCTGACTGAATCAAGTAAGTGCCTTAGCTGAATGGGAAACAGATCAGTAAGGAGAAAGAAAAAGAATTACATACATTGAACAATGTGTGAAAAAATGGAGAACTCCTCCTGAGTCCAAGCCCACAGCTTGCTGGTTCCGTTCAGTCCTAAAACCCCCTTGCCGAGCATATTGAACATGTGCTTTGAGCTATTTCAGGCACAAGTAGCAGGTCTGAAGTGTAGCCCAAAGTCTGTGGTCCCTTAGGAACAATTTGTCTGTAAGCCTCTCGATCAGACACCTGCAGGGCTCTCCAACACGGGCAGTCCAAGCCCAGGCGGAAAGCTTTTCTCCTACATATTGGCTTTTAAACATGTAAACATTATCATTCAAGCCCAGAAAACTACTAGCAACCTAGTCATAGCCGATGCTACTATGAAGTACAGCATACAGTAAATAAACTCCAGCTCCTTAAGGATATCTTGATAAGAACAGTGGCACCGTGCATGTCTTTTCTCTGGGGTCTGCACATTCACTGCTTAGCAGAGGCAATTTCACAAGCATGTTGATAAATTGGAGAGGCCGTAAATGTGGTTCAAGTGCTGGGGAAACAACAATACAGGGAAAGCCGGCAAGTTCAATCTATGCAAGTTAGCAAAAAAAAGTGAGAGACAAGCTGATTGTCACATAAAAGCCTTCAGAAAAGACAACACCAGGGATTCAAGGGCTCTTCACTTTAAAGGACAGAATGACTGAGACCGGTATGCAGCCACCGGAGCCAGACAAAAATCAAATTAGATTGCAGGAGCACATTTTAATTGTGATGGTGATTAACTACTGTGGTAAAACTTTAAAGGAAGTGGTGAGTTCACCACCTCTTGCTATTTGTCATATCAAGGGTAGATGCTTTTCTGGGGAAGATGATTTCAGTAGCAAATGAGAAGCTCAGTGCAGGTCTGAGTGAAACTCTGCAGCCTAGATCAGGCTAGATGCTCTAATGGTCCCTTTTGGCCTCAAAAATCTGTCTGTGGATCTTTGAACCCCTTCCCTCAGCTCCAGTCACTCTATGCACGGGCAGAAGAGAAATTCCAGCACTCGCTGCAAACAGGACCAGCGTTTGCAGACTGGCACTAACACTGCTGCCATATCACTTGCACCCTGCATCTAGGCAGCTGTTAATGACATAAACTCTGCATACTGTCCCCCTTTCCTACATAAAACATAACAACATAGAATCACAAAATCATAGAATGGTTTATGTTGGAAGGGAGCTTAAAGATCATCCAGTTCCAACCTCCCTGCCATGGGCAGGGACACCTCCCACTAGACCAGATCACTCAAAGCCTCATCCAACCTGGCCTTGAACACTTCCAGGGATGGGGCATCCACCACTTCTCTGGGCAACGTGTTCCAGTGCCTCACCATCCTCACAGTAAAGAGTTTCTTCCTAATATCTAATCTAAATCTACCATCTTTCAGTTTAAAACCATTACTCCTCTTCCTATCAATGCACTCCCTGATAAAGAGTCCCTCCCCATCTTTCCTGTAGGCCCCCTTTAGGTACTGGAAGACCGCTCTTAAGGTCTCCCTGGAGCCTTCTCTTCTCCAGGCTGAACAGCCCCAGCTCTCTCAGCCTGCCCTCGCAGCAGAGGTGCTCCAGCCCTCTGATCATCTTCGTGGCCCTCCTCTGGCCTCCCTCCAACAGGTCCATGTCCTTCTGATGTTGGGGCCCCGGAGCTGGACGCAGTAGTGCAGGTGGGGTCTCATGAGAGCGGAGTAGAGGGGCAGAACCACCCCCCTCGACCTGCTGGCCATGCTGCTTTTGATGCAGCCCAGGCTGTGGTTGGCCTTCTGGGCTGCGAGCGCAGGTGAACTCCGACAGCCCCCCTTCCCCACACCAACGGGTAGTTCCGCACCTCGCACAGGACCCAGCTGTTAAGCCGGCCTGCGGGAGCCCTGAGGGCCTACAGCTACCAGGCCGCTCCCCGCTGAAGACCCACCAGCCATTACGCCATACCACCGAGAGAGCTCGGGGGAGGAAAGCAGTGACACATACACATATTAACTCCTCCAAACTCACCTCCTCCCC
>VFFE01007199.1:4482761-4544640 GCA_008921705.1 Burhinus oedicnemus | reverse complement strand
GTTCACTCGGGAGGGCTCTAAAACAAATTCAAGCCAAGAGCTGAAACCTAACATGGGGTTTTTTGTGGAATTTTTTTTTTTCCCCCACTGTAGAGGCCGTGGAAGGCATAGGGGTAGCAGAAGGCAGGGAGGCGTCCCCGCGGAGATCGCCCTTGCGGCCTTGTGAAGCGAGGGGTGACGTGAAGGCGTTAGGCCCGTGGCGGCGTTTCCCGTGGCATGGCGTTTGCACGTAGGGGCGAGGAGACGGTTCCTGTGAGGAAAGCAGGCCTGACGCACACCGAGATTTACGTCCACGGGAGAATATCCGTGGGGAAGCGAGGGTTGTAAATGTCTTAACTCTTCGGCTTTGTGACCAGTATGTTTTAGGATTTTACTATCCTTGTAAACTGGGAGGATTTGGAGCTTTCCTAAGACAACTGTTTGGTGAGCCAGACCTGCTGGCTGTTCCGCACTGAATTTATGGACTCAGCGTCATTTCTGATCCCATAAATGCCAGTTCCAAAGTGCTTGCAAAACTCTGTGACACGACAGTGGTTTTGCTCTGCTCACTCTGAACTCCGAAATCATGCTATTTTAGTATAACATTAAATTTGGGCTTTATTTTTAGCGCACGCTCGTAACTAGGCAGACGTACTGTGGCAATGAAAGTGTGCAGCAGAAACATCTATCACCTTCCAAAGCACTCGGTTGATTTCCAGAATTTGTATTTGATATATGGCAAGGCTTCAGGACACAAGCAACGTGACACAATAGGGATGGAAACATCCTAATTGCTCGGAAGATGAAGTTTGGCCTCTCTTTCTCTCTTTTTTCCCCATGCTGTGACTTCTGTATTTATTAAGAACAAACTACCAGGAAATTAATTTTAAATTTGAAATTATTGTGCAGTCAATACCTATTACTGCAAACCCAGTCATTAGATGTCTCACTGTTCCCTGGCTGGGCAAAGCCACCTCTCTTTGCCTTTGCTATTTTTCTTGTGCAGTCAAATCCACACTTTCCTCCCTAAATCCTGCCTGGCTCTTTCTCCTACATTGGTAAAAAGCAGCAGGAGAATTGACTCAAGTCTTTTTTCTTATGGTCCCTTATTTTCTTCAAATACATTTTTTCTTCATCCAGAAAAAAGATACCACAAGATTTGGGCCAGGATCTTAAGGGGATAAGAATCAAGAAGAGGTTTTGCTTCTTACTTCATTTTCTTTTATATTATCACTAAAGGTCAGTATTTTTTCCTAGCAAGTTTATAATCAACAGAATAATGCCTTTTAACGAATAATTTCTGACAGCTGACAAGTTACATTCCCTGTGCTTGAAAGGGAAATGACAATAAATAACTATTTTTAGCAGATAAAGTTAATACATCAGGAAAGAGCTATACTTCAATGTGATGTGTATTTTTTTTTTTCGATTTGTTAGTTATTTATTCTCTCTGACTGCAGTTTATATGGAATAAAGGACTACATACAATATCTTCTAAATGAGTGGCTGCTTTAGTTTTTATGGTATCAGTTGCAGATCCAACATCACAAATGAACACAAGAACAAAAAACCCCAGTTACTTAAAACAGTCTGAAGGGCCCTTCAGACTCTATCTATTGCTGCTACTTACTTGCTGTCCCTTTGCCACTGAAACAGTTAAAAATGTCTGAAATAGATTGACTGGGCCAAATTGCTCCCTGCTGCAATTCCGTAGAGTATATCAGGGATGAATTTAGCACCATTTCGTCAGCATTATAAAAGCTATGTTCAGTCATTAGCCGGTTGATAAATTATTCAGGAGGTTTTCTTCCAAGCGGCCCATTAGGGACAAAGAAAATCCTTTTTCAATCAGTCATTGTCTCGTCTTTATTTTTGGTACTAATTTAGGAAAACACACTGCATTAGAAGGTGATTAATAACATAGGCAGGCAGTCGCTGATGGACCACTGCTCCTCTGCGTGCACACGTAGGTGCAGCTAGAGCCCGTCCCATGTCCCACACCAAACACAAGCAGCTTGGGGCTGCAAGTCAGACAGCCCAGCATGTGCCCTCATGTGCCAACGCTGCCTCCCAGCAAAGTTTTGCCCCAGGAAAGCCATGAAGTAGCCCCACAGTGCCCAGCTGCTGCACCTCTGACTGTTTGCTCAGCTCTGGTGTCCTGTTTGGGGCTGCCAGAGCACTAATTAGTGCCGTTCCTGATGGGGAGCTCTGGTAAGCACAGATGGCGGCGGCGGTGGTAAATCCGCATGTGCCAAAAGCGATAACTTTCAGTTACTGCTGACAGAGGCCAGGGCTGAAGATGTGCAATGAAAACAAAAATGAAGCTTGTGTCATTGTGCATCCAGCCTACCCCCTAGCCTGTCATTATACTTTTTATTAGTGCTAATGACAAGCTTTTTCTATTACAGAGCTAGTGAAGTGATCGGGCAGTGAAGTGATCAGTGACACTGAGCATGGCACACCTGGTTTTGTTGACAGTGAGGAGTGTGTCGTTGCCACAGAATAGCTACACTAGTCACTGTGGGCCATGCCCATTAAAAGCACTCAGACGTGTGGCTTTGAGTTCAAGTGCCGAAGTCCCACATTGCTGATTCTCCTGCTTCCCAAACTCTACAAATACCCATATTCTCTCAGCACCAGTTTCTGGATGCAATATCCAAAGAAGAACTACCCAAGGCCGGATTCCTTAGCTTGTTGAGCCCTGTTACACATCCAAACACTTCGGGGATTTCCCACCAGGACAATTATGCCTGTTTCCTTGTTAGGCATTTTCTGAGAATAGCCAGTGAACACAATATACCTCTGGGAGAGATGGAGAGGGTGTTTTACCCATTCTTCCCTCTTCAACCATCAGCTCTTGAATGACTACAGCAATCAACTTAAGCTTTGGGAGATCTCAGCTAAAATCCCTCTTCCACCAGCTCTTTCAGAACAGGACATCAAACTTAGATCTCCCATTTAAGAGAGAAATGCTTCTCCCTCTTGTCTGCATCAGTCTGAGGTGAACCACTATTAAACTCTGCTATATATTTGTTTGGTTTGTAGACAATTTTTAGATACAAATTGGAGGATGGGCAGGGATTGAGGTCTGCCAGGTGAATATCCTGGACATAGAGCTATGGACTCATTCTCAACCCTTCAATGTAAATAGTTTACTGAGGTTCTACCATCAGACCCCATCACAAGCATCTAGGACAAGTAAGCCGCCAAGAGGGACAGAATTATTCATTGTAGCCCAAGAACAATAGGACAAAGTTTTATCTGGATCATTTAAAATGTGTAAATTAATGTTGAATTAGTCAGATAGAATCATACAATTTCTCTTTTCCTTACTTTTTTGTTTCATGGTGTGTCTAAAGAGGGATGGAAAGTTTGTGTCTGCTTAGCGGGAATGTTGGGAAATTGATCCACGGGAAATTGATCCACAGAAAATTGAAAAAAAACTAAACTATTCTTGAGTTCAGAAGTGCAGCAACTTGTAGGTCAAACATTCACATTCACCTGACATTTTAGGAGAACTCATAAAATGTGGGGAAGAATTAGAGAAGTTTCTAGCAGGCATAGAGGGAAGTATGAACTGTACTAAAATTACCTTTTTAAGATTTAATTAGTTTTATCCCTACTTGCATTGTGTAATTCTTTTCATATAGTCTCACCACAAGATGAATACCTGGCCCATTCTCCTTATAGGGAAAGAATGCACAAAACCAACAGTTAGGATATGTCTGTCATGCCAGTTTGAGCTCATTGCACCAGGGCCCAAAAGATAATGCATAGTTTTGCAGCAAAATACTTGCCGCTCTGTCATGCGGATGAAACTAATTCACATTAGGAGATAGAGTTACACACTCATAAAGCCAATAGCCATGCCAAAGCTTTGATGCATTGTATAAAATCTCAGGATCAGTTTTCACTCCCCTTCAGTTCTGCCTCACTTAAAAAATTCCCCACTCAGATCTGTTATTTCCAATCCCATCCAAGACAAATTCTTTGCAATATAAGTGAGCACAGAGCACAGTCCTCTCTGAAACCAAATGATATTTAAATTAGCTTCATCTATTTGCTTATTTAAAGCAGCATGACAGCAGGGATAGCTGAGCTCCACCTTGATGGTATAATAAACTTGAACTTAGTGATATGTGCAGGAGATTGATTTATGCTGTTGACAGATTCTAGGCTTCAACAATGAATGTGTTAGAGGGGATGTAAATGCAAATGGCCACATGGTTTCCTGAAGACATGAGTGCTCCTACAGTCTTATACTAATCACTTCCACATTTAACTCTTATTTTTCTCCATGTAAGCTCCCTGGTTTTCACAGCAAGGTTATGACCATCCAAAGTGAATGCATTTATTCACCAGCTCAGAGGTTTTTGGAATAATAAGCACCAATTCCTAAAAAAACCCAAAAACAACCAAACAAGAAACACCCCCCCCCCCACCTTCTAATACGTGTTAGACCACAACCCTGACTAAATGAAAACTGACATAGGGTAAAAATCTGTCTAAGAAATGTCAACCTGTATTTCCTATGTTGGTATATCTATAATCTTTTTTCACCATCTCCCAAAAATGTCAATCAGAAACACTCATCTGTAAGAACAACCTAAACCCTTGCCAAAAGGTAGTGGTGGTTTCCCCGGCCCTGTTTCACCAGCCCTTGTCTCTCTTCCCTTCTCGAGAACCACAGAGCAACCTTCAGCGCCTGCTCTCGGACCGACTTCCAGAGCGTGGGTGTTTTGCTGCTGGCTTGCAATGAGACAAAAATGTCCTGGAGATGTTGTTACCTTTCCTCAGAATTCTTGCCTTGCTTAAAACAAAACATAAATTTTGAGTTACAGAAGACCTGTTAAAAGAAGTAGGAAGAGGGGAAATCCTGATGCCTTAGCATTATAATTGCCCATTAAAATATGACTCAGTTCTTATCAAGATAACACAGGTATAGCCATGCTGACAGCATGGTAGGAAACGCTCAGCTTCTCCAGCTTCCAAGAAGCGCCCCACACACCCACTTGACGGACTGCCGCATGCCGCAGCGCACAGCTCCTTCCTGAAGCCCCTCTCGTGCAAGCAGGCATTAGCATGGCTGGCCTTTTGAGGAAGGAAATGACCTTGCCTATGAGGGGGCAAGGTCGCAGACAAACCAGCAGCTGCAGTTTTGCAAGGGAAGTACTGGGTACGCAGCTGCTGTTACCTTTTCTCTTCTTGATTCTTGCACTAAAGGAAACAGGAGCCAGATGAGTTTAGGGGAACATCTTGGCCTGCTGCAGAGTAATTCTTACAGTCCAAGCCTCTCCCACAGCTCCTGACAACTTAAATGAAATTCTAAACACAAGGGGCTTGACCTTATATGCAACTGGTGTACAGTATTTTGAGAAAAAAACATAAGGGAAAGATAGACAGAGCTGTCCATCTGACTCCAGCTTGGCAGGCAACAAATACACATACCTGGTAGCTGATACCAGCCAGCAAGAGGTGCCCACAGTTTCCAACATAAGTTTATTTCTTCCCCTCTTTGTATTCAGGCAGCCTCACCTCTCGCCCCATCCTCTTCCCTTGGGCTCTGCAGAGTGCAAATGCAAACACAAGGCTTTTCCCAATTTCTCTGAGGAATCAATAGTCAAATCAGCGCTACAATTTTAGGGATTGTGGTTTGTCCAGGCTCTGCTCAGGAGCGTTTTGCTGTCAAAATATAAAACACATCCCGGGCTCTGTTTGCCCTTGATCTTGAAACTGTTGGTATTATTTTCAGCTTTCCCCTAGAAACATCTAAGCTTTTCTGTTGTAGTAAAAGAAAGAGAGAAAGAGATGGGATGTCAAGACTCCAGAAAATGAAGCTTTAAAGAAAAGAAAAAAGTCACAACTTTCACACTAGTCTTGATACGACTGAGAGTGCTGCCTACCATGCAATCAGCATGCAGTCTTTGCTGAGTTATCATGTAAAGACCCGCAGAAGAAAAGAGTTGGTTTAGCAACACCCAAATTACGAAAAGCCAACCTTTCAAAGCAAAACAGGAAGCCAGCTCTCTGCGCTGGCTACCTGATGCACAGCGATGAAACCATTGGTAAAGTGCTGTTCAACACCCAGTCAGTGAAAGCCTCGTCACAAAAAGAAGTATCGATGACCCCCAAAATCACTATTATTTCCTTTTATTCTTTTTGCATTGTGTCTTGCTTTTATTATTTGGGACAGATTTACTTTCAAAGATTTTTATGGGCTATGGGGAAGCCTATTAAATCACTACATTACATTTGTTAGTCCTTACACATGTCCCTTTATAAACCTGAAACCTCACAATGTTCTCAAAGCAGGCTTTATCTCTCTGTTTTAGAGAGAGGGAAGTAAGTCAGGTTGCTCCACCCAAGGCGAGGAGTCGATGTCTGAGTCATGATTAGGACCCTGGACATCAGCGTGTCACTCAGCCCCAGGCAGGGATGGTTCTTGATGGACAGTGGTCCATCATGGCAGGCCTGGAGGGCAGCATTTCGAGCTTCAGCCGGAGGCTGCTGGGAAGGCACAGTTCTCTATGCAATTGGGAGAAGGGTTCTAGGTTACCAACAGTTAAACTAAAATCAAAAGTTATAACCCAAATGGAGAGTAAAATAGCAATTTCATGAACCTCGGCTGTTTCCAAAAGACAGCATCAACCTGGTGCTAGTGTATAAATACAAGTTCAGTCACCTTAATAATGACTGAAGAGTTCATAGCTTGGTCACCTTTAGAATTTAAGGGACTGTTTTTTGTGCAAACTCTGCTCAGAAGTGTTTTGCTGTCAAAAGTTGGAAACTATCCTACGGACTGAAACTTCAGACACTGTGTTCATTTGCCCAGAGCACAGCCTCGGATACTCTTTGTGTGACCCATCTTTTTGAAGCAGCCTATGCATCATTCTGCCTGGAAAGCAAAGCAGAGTCACAGAGGGCTAGGAGCTGGGCAGTGTCAGAAGGGTATCCGAACAACTGAATCACACCCACTGCACTTGGGTAATTAAATTGAAAGAGCCAGCAGGGCTGCTGTCCTACCAGGAGCTCATCGTGTAACAGGCAAAAGAGATGAGTAAAATACTTCGCTTTAGATTTCATTTAGCTCTGGAGTTTCTTCTTCTAACTCCAACAGCCTGATCAACACTCAAAACTCTGCATTCAGCTATTGTGACTATTGCAAAGTACCTCAAAGTAGTGAATGCTTTGTATTAAGACACTTTGCGTAGTCTAATAATTCTTTGGCTAGAAAAGAAAATCCTCCTTTTCTAGCATACTGCATTTAGCTTAAGTAACATTCCTCTTAACTCTCTTTCACTGCATCATAGCATAATGGTGGAAAAGACTGTAAAGCACCTCTCGGTTTTTCAACTTCTCACCATCCTTGCTGTAAATTTCCACGTAGACGGCCTGGACCCCAGCACACTGAGTACTGTGTTTTTAAAAATGTCGTATGTGTTCACAGAAGAAGTTGCATATGCTCTTGAAGGAGGAAATGAGTTGAATGCCCATGCCTACAGGGCAATCACTTTCTAAAGCGTTTTAATTTGGTTTATGGCAATATCATCCAGCTTCAGCAATTAATTACCTTGCTCGGTATGATGCAGTTGCTGGGTCTTAGCAACTCTTCATTCGTATTCTGGTCACAGGGTAGAAACCCAAATCAGGTACCCGGGGAGAGACCGAGATTCCTGGCCTTAACTGTAGGTGGCATTCTTCATCTGTTCGTCCGAGTTATTGCTCGAGAAACAGAGAGAAATGAGTTATTTTCATGTACCCTTGATTAATGTTATCAGCTCTCTTCTAAGTTTAATTAAATTGTACTTTCAGCTGGAAGGAATGCGAGTTCATAAAATCTGAAGTTGCATAACTATGTTACCTGGAAAGATTAAAACAGTTTTCTGCTGTTCTTGCCCTAGAAGCTGAGGAAATGACATGCGTTTGAGTGATTTGGAGTGTTTCCAGAGAAATTCTTCCGTCATGTGCTATGAAGAAGAAAAAGCTGTAATGCCCAAAGGTTTATCCATGAGCTAGAGACCATTTTCAATTACCTTGCAGCAATAGTGAGTAAATCCAACTACATTTTAAATTATCAGTGTTATCTCTAGAGAAATCTCAAATAATTTCCTATAGTAGAGGGATCTTGGCATGCCCAGAATTTCTCATGTGTACGTGGTTATCTGAGACAACTCTGCACTCTTCCAGCAGCTTTAGAAAGGTTTCAAGGAAGAAAAAAGAGAGGAAATTTTCTTCTTCAGCTTAGCGAAAAATTTAGTAAGCTTGAAAAAGAGAACTCATCATGCTCGGCTAGAGCCAGACTGAACTACAAGCAAGCAAGTTATCTTTGAGTATCCCGTGCAGCTCTGCGTACATTTTGCTCTCTAAGCTTTTCCAGCCCTTCTTCTGATTTAATGCCGTCAGTGGTATCAGATTATGTGCATCCTTCATGATGCAGGCAGATGTCCACAGAGGAGTAGACTGAGGACACAGGGTTCATCTACACTTGTGACCTGGGAGGGTAGACAGATTCTAATCCTGCGAATAAATCTTCCAAATAGAAATGCAATTCAATTAAATTATTCATTTCCTTTCTCAGCTTAATCAAAGATTAAACTACAAGAAATACGTGCTTGTGCCAGATAACTGAAAACAGATGGCTAAGATTCGTTTTGTTCATCAGAGAAATTGGTAGGCCAACGGCAATGAGTCCTTCAAATAGTAGGCTTTCTTTTTAAAAAAAATCTTAGTTTATGGATGATTCATTTTCTTTTAATATTTTTATTTCTGTCATGACAGTGAGGTGCAGTCAAAATTGTTAAATGACCTATTTATCCATGTGGCTGAAAGGATTACAGGAAACATTTCACTGGGGTGTATTAATTTTTCCACATTTTTTCTGTGTGAAATGTGTTATCAAAATATTAATTTCAGCCTTCTATATTACTGAGTTAAACCCAAATATTTCAGTCTTATCCAACGGGGAACACTCAGATAAAGTATAAATCAAATATTATGGGAAGTTTCATTTTTTCGGTGACAGTTTGGGGCCCAATACAAACAAAACAAAATACTGAATTCAGCTGCAGAAGTGACATTATTTTTGACCAGTTCTAAATACTATTGCTTTCTATTTCTATAGCACTTATCAGCAACAAACCTGAAAGAATAGGAATTCTTTGGTGCTTACAAAAGTTTAACTGGATGGAAGTGCTGTTGTATTTCCTTTGTAGAAAAGTAAGTGATTGAAAGATAAAGATGTTTTGGCAAAGCCCTTTCCAGGGGTTGTGCTTAGATTTTACTTTGCCGTGTGTGGATTTTCTGAAGACGGTGAAGGGAGACTAAGTGAACTCTAGTTATCTCTTTCCCTCGCCTCCCATCATCACTGCTTGGATCATTGTGCCTTCACTGTGAAGACGTGGTGAGTCTTCTCTTTCCCATTCACACTGTTGCCAAGTTCAGCCTTAGCCGATAAGAGCAGAAATATAGATCAGTTCCCACAAGAACACTGTGAAAGCTATGAAAATCCTGTATTATGCTGGATAATACACTTAGATACACTTTTTTTTCCTGATAAATGAAAAGGTACTACTGTGCTTGTTTATGGTTTGTTATTATTATTAAACATACACAGAATCTGAGAAAAGGGCATTAATTTATGGGTTTTCCTGTTTGTTCATCTGCTAAGTAAAGCGTGATTGTATGAAAACTTAAGAGATCTTGCCATCAGGCCCAAGCCTCGATGGATGTCACAGAAAGAATCACGTCCACTGGTAGCAGGTGAAAAGCTGGGCTGCTGCCTGCGGGAAATACCGTGGAAGTGCCATGTAGGAGTAAAGGCTGTTGAAGCCAGGCCTGGATTTGCTGCTGATTACCACAAAATGGCAAAACACTTCACAGAGTTCACTAATATCAACAGGATTTTAGATCATTTAGCGATAGTAGGTGGGTAGAAAATGCATTACTAACGCTGGCTCTGTACACCTGTGAATATATTACAGTGCAAAATCCTGAGCTGGTCAAAGCTCCAAACTACAACATGTTCCCTAAAGAAGTCAGACATAAACCAAAATTGTGCAGCCCATTCTGCCTTAAGCTCATGGATGATTTAAATCTCAGCCTTACTTACCTGAGTTTCGGAAAGGGTCAGCATAACAAGTTCTCAAGTTTTGGGCTTTTGCTTTTCAAATTAGACCAATGTCAATGGGGTCTTCAGTAGCACGGCTGATAAAGATGAACAGCCATATTCTGCGTGAGGAAACACACCAAGGTTACATAAAATCATCTTCTAGTACGTTTTACAGCTCCCTTTATGTTCTCAGATCTGGAAAATATGTTTCACAGTGACAGTTTAACTAGAATGCTGTGAGCCGAAGCATGCAACAGGTTTCTAGGCTTCATTTTGAGCAGAGACAAAAAAATAAAACAGCTTTGGTTTTTGTAAACATTAGCCGTTTTGGTATTAAATCAATCCTACAACTCGGGCTGTTTCAGATATATGTGTCTTTGCACAGATCTCTGGAGTCAAGCAGCAGGTAAATGACTCCCTCACTCCCTCATCAGCAAATTTTAAACATACATTCATAAAAGTACATTCTATAGTGCAATATTTTTATCACTTCAGTGAATATACACCTGATGTGGTGCTCCAGATGATATCATGTACGTTACAACTCTGCAGCAAAACTGAGATTAGCAGCCATGTTGGCTGTCTGGGATCGCAAGGAGAAGTATCTTTAATTAATGGGCAACTTTGCAGCTATTTAGACTCTACCTTGTTAGATTTAAACTGCCCCGTTGTCTTTCCCATGAACTGTTACAAGGTCAAACTAATGTTCACATAAACATGAACAGGACGAAGGCAAAATCGAGCCTTACTGGGTATAGTTAAATCCCACCTCGGTCATATCCCTTGAAGTTATGGTGATAGATTCCCCAGGCTAGTCAAATGGTTGTAAAACCTCTCCATTCTGCACACGCTGAAATGGACGTGAGGTGGTCATAGATCCTCTACAGGAGCCCAGACTAAACTAACAATCAGAGCAGCTGCACTTCATGTTCTGTGCCACAGCATCTGATTCTCACAGGTGGCTGTAGGAATCAGTTTCAGAAATCCATTTTCTCAGGGATTTGGCTAAACCAAGATCCCTATATAATCTGGAGAGAAACATTCAGAGGAGAAATCCTCATCACATTATGGATTTAAGAATCAGAAGCTTCAGGTGACCCACCTGGACCACATCTTTGTAAACCTTGCAGTGATTTTTCCAAATCAAATTCATTCAGCGCTTTGGAAGAGTGCCATGGAAAATTAAGTCCATGATTCTTCTTGTATCATGTGGACAGTGCGTAGGCATATTTTCCCATACCATAAGAATAGATAGCACATTTTCCCACTCCCCTAGCAACTGAGTTAATACAGAAAGATTAATGCATCTGTTTGGACTGTCAAAATGCTCGTTGTAAACTCAATGCATCATTTAGCCTAAGTACATTGCAGCAAAGGATACAGTCCAAGGAACACAGTTTCTTTTCCCTTGATTAATAAAGGCTTGGAAATCATGCTTAAGAGCATTCTGTGGTCCCTCAAGGTCAAGAAAAAGATGTAATACTTAGGAATTAGAAGTGGTTCACTCTGAGGCATTAAGCAGTACTTTAGCTCACCCTACATTGCTCAATAATTTACTTTAAAAACTTCCATGTGGCTTCATCTACCCTTCCCCTCTCTCTCTGCAATGTTCTATTTTGTTTTGTTTCCCCATCAGGACAGGCAGTGCAGACCGTAGGGCTGCCCACTTGGTCTTCATGCCATGGGCAGTGGCAGTTTGGCAGAGCTGTTGGAGGGAAGCATGCATGTCATACTTCTATAAAGTGTCCGCTTCGTGGGAAATATTGTGCAGACCCCTGACAGAAATTAGGGCAACAACCCAAATTATTCGCCTTTTATGTATGATTTCTTGAGTTTGGAATTTGCCACCAGATAATGCAAGATGACTTCACAAGGTTGCTATAAAACATAAGGAAAGGTCAGGTTTTGTAGGAACTACAAGGTCAGGTTTTGTAGGAGCTATATGCACCATCAGTGAACATTTTCCTTACAAGCACCTCCTCAGCAATTTATTTCCAAAATAAACTGCTGTGATTGTGTCAGTACTTAAACAATCATTTCCCTGACTCACCACTGCTAATAAACTTTCTAATACACAAGGAACAGGGGGTGTTCAGGCAAAACCAATCAGTGTTTTCTGTCATAACACTGCTGGATAACGGCAAAGAGAAAGAAAATATTTATGAAGAACGATTACCAAACCAATGAGCATCACTTGGGACCAGCCCAACTGATGTAGGAGACAAAAGGTGGAGCAGGGAGCAGTACGCATGACTCACAGGGACATGGCGCTGTACCCAACAGCACTGGCTGGAAGCTGAAAGCCCACTCAGCACCTTTGAAAACTTGCCCCTATGACACAGCTCAATGGTGAACGGGACACTTGCAGAATTCAAAATTTTATACCTTCCTTATGCTGTTTTGGGATTTTCAGCCATTTTACAGAAAGACAGTGATAGTGTGGTTCAGCAGTCTCCTGTATGTTTGTTTTCGATAACATCTTATATACAACTTATTAGTATAATTAGTTTGAAGAACTCGGCTATGAATGCTTTCAAATTATTTTTTCAAACAGTGACACAGTGAAAATACCGTTTTCTCTCTTGAGCAAAAAAAAGAATTCTTTGAATGGCTTATATAATATGCAGCACTGAATGTCTTGATTAATGAAACCCCAAGGGATATGGAATAGAGCTCATATCACAGAAGCAATTCTAAGGCCCAGAAGCCTATTATTTTGTAAGAATTACTATGGAAATACAACCATTATTGCAGCATGTTCATTAGGAGCATTTCTATTATATCATCACTGGAATACTCTAATATCTGGTAGTCAGCTCAGGAGTGTGAGATTGCTACAGGATGGAAACTATTTTTAAAAGGATGGAAGATGCTCATTCATCTATCTCAGGAGACAGTCTGAACATATCAGGATAATATTGCCATCTAGAAAGGAAGGTGCCTGGAGCCCTAGAAAAAAGGTGAATGTCAGGTTCAGGTTTGTCAACAGAGCGCTGTAAAATCGTGTATTTCAAGTATTCTGAACAGAGAAAAGCCCTGAGTATGTCAGTTACCCTCTGTTCATCAATAGAAGAATAAAAATTTAAGAAACGGGGGAAGTGTTTTCATTGTAGTTCTGAATTTGAAAGACCTACTGACAACAGCTCCAGTATCTTTTTACTGCTGCTTCAGTAATTATCAATCAGCCTAAAAAGAAATGATAGACACAGTTTTGTCATTAGAATAACAAACAGATGTAACTGAGAAATAGTAAGAAAAAGAAATTACAATAAATACATTAATTTCAAATTGTAGCAGTTCACTCATTTCCAATATTCCTCCATTGAAGCCTACAGTTCTCTAATTATGTACAACTGAATCAAAAGTAAAATAGAGGCAGATAGCCTTTATGTGAACAAAAAATATAGCTAACTTTGTCCAAAAATTGTAAGGACTGGCAACAGCAAAATGCTATGACCCAGCTAAGGAGAGCAAACTGAAGTATGCAAAAGTAAATAAAGCTTGAGTGAAAGTACGCAGTGGAAAAGAATATAGGAAATAAAAGATCAGGAAAAATGCAGTAAAGGGACATAGCTAAAACAAATGGGAAAAAAAAAAATAAACAAGGAAAATGCTGTTTAAAAAAACAGTATGAAATATAATATTCCACCTTCATTGAAAACAAATCTAATGTCTGCTTCTTTTATGTGTGGAAGGGTAAACACTCTGACTAAAACATGCTGGCTTCCAAAGAGCATTGCCAACATAAACACCGCCAGGAAACACAAGCTGTGCATAGTGCTTGCCCCATAGTTAATTCTGTTGTTCTGACTTCTACAGGCACAAAACACTGTGCAAGTTGTTTGGTAATGCTATGCCTGAACAACGTGCATTGAACAAAAAGCCGCTGGTGTAGTCTCAGTGCACGTGGGGGGTTGCTCAGCAAAGTGAGAGATACGCCTGCTGTGGGGCTCCTCCGTCGTGCCCTGCGGGGCACCAGCCACAAACCTGCGGACTCCTTCCTTGCCACTCGGTAAGCTGCTCAAATAGGCTATCTTTCAAGTTTGGCGTTTCATCTTTGAAATGCAGAAAACCTATACCGCAGCATATTTTACACAGCTAAGGATAATCTCATAGCTGCACCCTCCACAGCTGGAATCTGCACTCAGATCTGTGCTCGCTGCGTGACCCATTTCCCTAGCATCCATCCACACATGCTTACAACAAACTGTGTGTGATCAAGCTTCCCTGCTGATTTCAACAGTTTATCATAGAATACCAGAGTGTGAAAGCCATTGGGAAATGTGAAGAATTTAAGCGGATCTTTCTCAGGTCAGTTAGAAGTGGCATGGTTGCCAAAGGTGGTGGACTACATGGAAAACCTGCCCACTGCGGCACAGCTACCAGCATCTGCTGGGAATGAACATGTCACCTTCTGAAGGCTTTCTAGCTCTGTCAATATCGTTTTGTTCGGTGAAATACAGGCTGGGCATAGAATGAATCAAGAGCAGCCCTGAGGAGAAGGACTTGGGGGTGGTGGTTGACGAGAAGCTCAACATGCACCGGCAATATGCGCTCACAGCCCAGAAACCCAGCCGCATTCTGGGCTGCATCAAAAGAAGCGTGACCAGCAGGTGGAGGGAGGTGATTCTTCCCCTCTACTTGTCTCTTGTGAGACCCCACCCAGAACGCTGCGTCCAGCTCTGGCGTCCCCAACATAAGAAGGACACGGACCTGTTGGAGCAAGGCCAGAGGAAGGTCACGAAGATGATCAGAGGGCTGGAGCACCTCTCCTGTGAGGACAGGTTGAGAGAGTTGGGGTTGTTCAGCCCGGAGAAGAGAAGGCTCCAGGGAGACCTGATAACGGCCTTCCAGTACTTAAAGGGGGCCTACAGAAAACATGGAGAGAGACTCTTTGTCAGGGAGTGTAGCGATAGGATGAGGGGTAAGGGTTTTAAACGGAAAGATGGTAGATTTAGATTAGATATTAGGAAGAAATTCTTTACTCTGAGGGTGGTGAGGCACTGGAACAGGTTGCCCAGGGAAGTGGTGGATACCCCATCCCTGGAAGTGTTCAAGGCCAGGTTGGATGGGGCTTTGAGCAACTTGGTGTAGTGGGAGGTGTCCCTGTCCATGGCAGGGGGGTTGGAACTAGGAGATCTTTAAGATCCCTTCCAACCCTAACCATTCTATGATTCTATGACTTTTGCCCCTTGCTAAGGGAGGACGCAGAGTGATGAGTAAGTGGTTCTTACAGTTCGTAAGTTCTGCATAGAGTCCACAATGTATGCCTGGCATACCACACACCTGTTCTTCCTGGGTTTGGCTTTATTTGATGCTGACATCAGTTTATTTGCCCTCACCTTGACATGTGAGTGAGATCATGTCTTTGCAGCTGAAGAAGACCCAGGTTGAGATAGTCCTCAACAAACCTTCCTGGGGCTGGCATGTCCTCGGTGCTGAGAGTGTCCAGCAGTGCCCGTGAGCCAGTCCATGCCCACCAGTACTGTTGGGACAAGATGAAATAAATGCAAGGTTGCTTTAGGTTTAGAATATCACTGAGCCTGGATAAAAGCCACATTTCTTTTCCCTTTCTGAAGATTACTATGGCTCCTCCACACCCTTAAGACACTCAGAATTATCCTTCAGGAGGAAAAGATGAAATACTTTTATATTGTGTTTTCATTGCTTTAAAGAAAACCTTACATGTCATGGCTTTGCCTTGCATATTCTTCCTTTGATGTAGGAAAGGAAGGTAACAATATTTGAACTCTTTTCATGGATGGATGTAATATATACTGAATTTGTGTCAGGCACAAACATCTCTCCCCTTCTTTCTTGACTCACCAATTAATTTTGCAATGAAATGACAACACTGTCCTTATTAAAATTTCTAAGTTTGTGTCACAGACTTTTTACAACTAAAAGTGTGACTTAAAATAAACATATCCTGACTTGATCACTGTGCCCTATATATTTGAAAAAGTAGTCTATGAAGATATTCATTGAACCAAAAATATGTAATGAGCCATGGATCTCTCAAAGCTATTTTTCCCATAGTCTATAATCTGGAAATCAGTCCAAACTAGGAAGCACTTAGATACAGCATGTATATAGGTAGTAAGCATGACTGTCGGTAGTAACCTTTTAAGGTTCACATACCGCTCAGTATTTTTTTACTCAAGAAGCAGTGTTCAGCCGTCTCAGCTCTTGCAATGAGGTAGCAAATTTCTGTTGACAACTACAAATGCAATAGCAACTCCAATTTCCCTGAAGTCCAAGTTTGGACCTCACAAGACTGATTTTCTGTGTCACAAGTAAATCAGGTAATTATTTGATGCTATATGTATAAAGGCAGGTGTTAGAATTTTTAAAAACTTCAAATGTATTATTAAGTAGCATAAAAGTATAAAGAAAAAACATAACAGTGTGTGTTTCAACTAATCACTTCACAGAAATGAAATTCAGCTAATGTTTAAAATGTTATGCACACGTTGCACATTGACTGGCTTTTAAAGCAGAAAAGTAGGGGGCGGGGTATACAGCAGTTTTCATTTGAGTAGACACTGGTGATTTTTATGGTGGAGAAGACAAACAGAAAACCTATCTCAGGTATCTCAGGAGAGGACTGGCCAGCCTGTTACTAAATAAAAATACTAGCAAAGTGTTTCCCAGCATGGTAGAATTATTTTCTTGTTTTTCCCATATCCTATCTTGAGAATGAACATCAGGCAACAAGAATGACATTTTTAAAACTATCCAGTGCTAATGTTTTGAACATACCATACTTCTGAATGTTAGAATTAAAATGCATGCATGCATACATGCATAGATGTTCTTAAGTGTAAAAATAGAGTGCAAAATCAGAGCATGACACACTATAGAGCCTCTGGGCAATTTTAAGAGAATGAACAACAAGATCCCTGACTTTTTTCCATTTATCCTAAAAAACATGAACAACATTTCATTAATTTTTGCTCTGGTTACTTGGTTAGTGTTGCTGTCTTTTACTACTTTTGTTTTCTTTTGCTACTTTCACATTTCATTTATTAATAGGTATTATTGTACGTTTTGTTCCTTTTGTTTTTTTTTTAAGCTGGGCAATGTAGACCATCATAAAAATAAGACCTATTTAAAAATAAATGTGCTGTTTTAAGTCAGAAATCAAAGAGGGTTAGAGTAATGGTCTCCAGGTAGCAAATTCCAAATCTTTCTGCCTGCCCTCTATGAAAAGTTAATTGTTGCTGCATTCTCCTTTCCAAGCTTTCCTGACAATAGACACTTAAAACAGTGAAAATGCAGGGTAAATACTCCTGAGAGTGCTTGACAGGAAAACAAGCCATGTCTCGAATGGAAAGCTTAAAAAGACATTTTTTAATGGCAGAGATTTTGCAAAAAGTTTACTCTTATAAGCCAATAGTTCAGTAGCGTTTTCAAGATCAGGAAATCCTTTCTCTACAATGGATACTTTGTCATGCCAACAGGCAGATCCAAAATTGCGTAGTGACTCATTCATAAGGCATTCAAACATTTTTATTTTCTTCAAATGTCTGGAGTTTGAATCATCCAAATCTCCATCAAAAGAAGCAGCAAGCGAGCACTTTCTCCTTTCAGACGGGATGTTTTGAGAAGAGGCTATGCCTTTCGCTGGCCAGCGCGGACACGTGTGGCACTCAAAGGTCGGTAACGGCAGTCACCGGTGTTTGCAACATCCCGGGTGCTAAGGGGCTGCTTAGCAACTTGTCTCTACAGATTTTTACCTCTAATAGAGCCTTTCAAAGAACAAAAGGGCTTTGGCTGTGGTAAGGTATGTGTACATCATAATGACTTTGTACAAGCTATGTACTGTTGAAATTAATCTGTTTAGACAAGTTCCTCATCTGATTCACAGCTTAAGTAATATAACCTGAAAAGGTTTTCATGGGGTTTTATTAATTTCCTGTGTTGCTTCTATTCAAGTATTGCTGATGTAAAATTTTTTGGGTGAACACAGGAATAGCAAAGATCTTCATCACTGACACTCACAAAACTCCACAAATTGCTTTCAAAAGTGATTTTATTCTCCAGTACCGTGTATGTTCTAAAAGCACCAATAAAGAGTTCAAAGGGCGTTTAAAGAATTAGTGCAAGGATATTTTAAGTCAATGTTCACTTGTGAAATCTCACTAATAATCTGTGAGGATTCTTTTAATTCCTGAGAAAATCTATCACGTTCGGTTTGTTTCTCATTTTGATTATTTGCTGCACTGTTCATTACTGAGCATTTTTCCCTTGTGAGTAGTGGAAAATGGAGCCATAGGTGGAGAAAGTTAGTTTTGGTGTCTTCTTCTCCCTTTTTCTTTTATCTGAGAGTGATCAGGTTCTGATGGTAAATTTAAGTGATTACAGCATACAATTAATTTAAAATGGATATGAGAAGTACTACACGGGGTAAAGGATCAAAAATTTTGCCTTTTCAGTCAAGTGCAAACCATGCTGTGCCATTTGCCGATCAGGAACAAGGGCATCACGTCACAGCTTACACAGTTTGAACCAAATCGGTATTGAAGTGGCTGGTGGAGTTATTAATGGCACGTAGTTAACCAGCGATCACTGCACTGTAGATTCAGGATCGATATTGATAATACAACAGATACACCCCCAGTACCAGGAATTTATGAAATGTTAATAAACACCTGAAAATTTCTAAACACATTTCTAGCATGGTTGTGGTTACTGCTGTTTCCACACCAAGGTCTCACCACCAGCTGCAATTCTTCCTGCTTTTTTATAGACCATCCACCTCCTCCAAAATTTACAGTAACTATTAGTAATCAAGAACTCTGAAATATCTAGGTTCTTGCTTACAAGCCAAGCAAATTAACTAGGTTGTTACAATTTATTCACTTAGCTGTCACTGAAACAAAATGTAACACCTCAAATTTAAGACTCTCATCCTATAGGCTCCTACAAGCCCCTGTAGGACTGCCTGATTTTACCACGAGGAGCAGTTCCATTCGGTCACTGACACAAAGAGAATAATGACAGTAAAGCAAACTTATGAATGTATGCTAGATTGATACTTTATGTCTTAAAAGTTGGTATATTGAAATAAAGATATTCAACAGGTTCATTTAAAGTTGTTGATTACTTTGACTTTATTTTAATGACAATTCAGTTTTTAGTCTCTTCATTGCAATAGTGGTTGAGTAGCTATTTCCTACAAGCTTCACAAACTATTTAAAACTATCTAGAATTACACCATGGGGTTTTATTTTTATTTTTAAAAAGTAGGTTGAATATTTGATTAGAAAGAAGTCAGTTCACACAATTTTAATGCACACCCAAAGTTTCATCTGTAATGAGGAAATATAAAAAAAACCCCAGCTGCTTGCACAGCCTGGGAGCTAGTATTTTCAAACTCACCAGTGGCACAAAAAGGCGTACCTGAGATTCCAAGCCTCAGCTTTTCAAGATTTCCAAGCACTCAACCTTAAAAAGCCTTATGGATAGAAAGTACAGGCTCTCCACATCCTCAATACCTGCTTCTGACTTTTGCAAAGCAGACACTGAAATGCTGTGAAGATTGGTATACACAGTTGTTGGTGAATCGAACACATATACCATGGCCTGTATACCATGCATCAGTCTGTGCATTTCCACAAACAGTGTGGATCTGGCTGTAGCAAGATTTTGGAGGTGCTTGTTATGTAAGTCCATAATTTGCCATCTATGAGTTTTTGCAATTTCTGTCAACTATAATGGGCTTTAAAAAAACTTTAATCTCCACGGAGTAGTTCTGCCACATTTGTTTCACCATCAGCTAGAACTTTACAGAAAAATGCTCCACCTTTTTCTACATCAGGCTATTAATCCAGCAGAATTACCTTTTCAGATTTAGAGATATATGTGCAATATAATATTTTCAGTCTTTGTTCACCTCTGTTCAGAGCTGGAACAGATCTATATAAAAAACTGCCAAGTGGAAAAATACTGGTAGGACAACAGATTTGCCAGGGGCTGGATTACACCATGCAACCATAAAACCCCCAGGAGCATGTTTTAACCACACTTTCTGGAATAGTTTTTCCTTGTCTACTGTAGCAAGTCTTATTAAATATAGACCTATTTCAACAGCAGCCTTTACTGACAGTCACTGGGAGCAGTAAGTGACATTTTAAGGTAGATCATGACTGTGGGCAAAATCCTGACCTCAGTTTCTCTCTCTGGAACGCCATTGACTCCAGTGGACAGATGGCAAAAAATGGTTTGAATCTAATTGCTATTTTTGGAAAAAAACTGTATTTCAGAACTATTACAGGCAAAGTAGATTGACACTGATTGCTTTAGATGCTGGTGTCAATCAGCATCAGGTAGCATTTTAACTTTCAAAGGAGAGTTACAGCTAATAAGAGTCACTCGTACCTGCCACTAACTTGCAGAGAAAACTGGCCATTTCCACAGTATTACGTACTCAACTGCCATTAGGGTGGGTTTTCCTTTGTGTGCATTTGCAGCCCATACCATTATGAATACTCATGCAACAGTGGATTGAAGCTTGACTCATTGAATTGAACCGTAAAACACAAACTTCCCTGGAACAGGATATCCATTAATATACTAGTCCATCTCAGACAGCATATGAATGGCTGTCACAGCACAATAATGTTGCTTTGAATAAAAAACAATTAACTTCTAAACACCCTCCAGTGGAAACTAACCGTGAAGTCTGCATAATAGTAAAGCAAACAAACAGAACCTACTGGTAAGGAGGTTAGGCTATCACAGTAAGCCATGTCACTTACTTTCCTTGCTATCAGCCCCGTCGACCCATGAAAAAGAAAGAAAACATGATTAATGCCTCTCTGCAGTCCACCAGTCACTAGGTACCAGATTGTTCTTCTGTGCCTGTTGGCTGCTAGCACAGGCTGGAGCCAAAGTCGGGATTATCTCAGCTATACTGAAAAAAAAACAACCATCCCATGGGAGGAAGGAAAACTACAGTCTGCACTGTATCTGCTCATCCTCCCCTGGTCCTGCTAGCTTAATCAAGAAAAGTTCAATACTAAAAGAATATGCAATGCAGAAGAACATTTTTTTATTTTAAGAAAAACGTGTGATGAATATACCCAAGTATAGTTCAAGACAAACAAAGAGCCCAGGAGTATTACTACTAAAATGCTCCTCCAAGAGGGTCACATGGCATTCTGCTGTTCTAAAATTAGTTATAGATAGTGTGAAGACCCTCGTCGTAATGACCAGGAAGCTAAGTAGGAGACTAACTTTTCAAGCTCTTTGCTTAGTAGGAAATGGAACATATTTTCATTTACTGTTTTGCTGCTAACGAGTGAGCTCTCTCCTGGAAGAAGACATTGGCAGTTTCTTTGGCCAAAGGGACACATGGTGGCAATTTTCTTCAGGAACTCCAGACAGCACAATGACCCCCATTGACCTACCAGTCCTCCCAACTTCAGTGTTACTCAAAACAGACTTTGCTAGGGATGCAGAATGGGAGTCAGGGAGTGAATGTCCATCCAGATCCAGCACAAAGCATCTCTTCTGAGCTCTGATACCAGCACAGGCAATTGGCAAGAGGCGTTCAGGTTTAGACAGAGTAAGAAGATAATCAGAAGACTAAGAAAAATCAAAAGCAATTACTCATAAATCTGTAATCAGTCATTTATGGAATGAGATGGTCATTGAAAAAGTTACCTTTTACTGTAGCGCTGTCATAAATTTTGACCAAACTCTTATTTTAGAAGTCCTGTCAGACTGTTTCAGAAGTAGGCATGCCATGAGGAACAGCTCTGGCTCCTACCCCCATGCACTCAGCCTTGGTAATTCAGTGGTGTCAGAAACACCCAAAGGCTGCTGATGCCTTCGTACCTGCGCACGCATCCGTGTCCATTACAACATCCAGCAGTGCTTTCCTTTTGGGAAAGCAAAAAATACTTGGGTCAACATACTCAAGCCAGGAGAGAGGAGGTAGAACATTTCAAGCCTCAGTTACTTTCCAGGTGACCACTGCTGGTTACTAGTGACTTTGGGCCATCCCAAACCAACACATAGTTTCAAATGGAGTCATCTTATTCTCAGACGCAACAGGTTAACAAGGAGTGTATGAGGAACAGTGACAACACTTCTTCAGAAACAGCCCTACTTAGAAAAAAAACGTGCTTTTTCACCCCTTCTTTCTTTGCACCTTATTATGAGTGCTAAAACTCTCTGTACTGTGAGCATCAGTAATTGCAAAGCAAACATGTCATGTAATCATGCTCTACGGCTCTGTTTCCTCCATGAATTTCAAAGTGCTTTACAAAGGAAGAGAAATACTGCTATTCCTATTTAAAGTGGATAGTTCCTATATTACAGATGTAGTTACCACACCGCATGGTGCCCTCAGACAGCACTAATGCTTCCTCGGTGCAGCTCCAGCTATAGAGAATCAGCCCAGTGATGCATTTGGACCAACACCCACAGCAGAGGTGAACACGTGGCTTGAAGCATTTTATTTCAAAGTCTGTATCTCTAGACGACATAGGAAGATTAGAGATCTTTCTCACAGACACACAAGCCCAAACACCTGTATGTTCTTTTGGGTTTATTGTACATAATGATTTTTCTTCCCGTTCTGCTTTACCAGCACATCTTCCTGACAACTGGAAACGGTTAGAAAACAGCAGGAAAATGGGGGTGGGAGGGAAGCAGGGGAAAAAGAGAACATTTACATGATGCTTTAAATATTTTCCAGATTTGAGGTTTCAGGGTGGGGGGAGGAAAAGGAGGGGCCTGTTTTTTCTAAAAAGCATGGGAATCCAAAACTCAAAATCTTTAAATTTCCAAATGCCAAAATTCAATGGCATTAAGTCAAAACAGATGTTTCATTTTGGTTTTGCATTTTAAAAATGGATGTAATGCATTTTAAAAATGGATGTAATTTTGGATACTGTCGTTTCATAACAAAAAAATCTGTTTTAAAAAGTGCTACAAAGAACTCAATTTTGCTTTTGCTTCAGTTTTTTTGAAAGAGGTTTCCCCAGAGAAGTTTCAACAGGAAAAAAGAAGGGGCGTTCTGACCTCCTCTAACTCCAAGCTCGACTTTAATCTGCAATGAAAACAGCTCGCCTCACGGTCTTTATTATGCTGTGCTCAGAACAAGACAACCAAAGAAGGTGTGAGAATATTCCCTGTTGGGCATTATATGATGATATAATGAATTATGGTCATTGCAGACACTACCTTTTACCACTTATAATTTATGGGGGAACAGCAGGATATAAAGCTGAGGAAGAGGAAAGTACATTTTTCATTTTGCAATGTAGGGATGGTGTATTTCTTATAATTTTATAGCTCTGGGTTGTCTATATTTTGTATTATTTTTCCTGACAAGTTTGTTATAATGTCTTATGTACTTTTTATGATCAATACTTGACATTTTGCATTTTAGTTGCAATTTTTTGAAAGATGGTATTCTATTCACTTGAAAGAACCTTAGAGCCGTCCCTGCAAATATACGTATTTAGTATATGCAAATGTACATACCTCTGTATTTTCATTTTTAATCTATTTTAATACAGCATGCCTTTAATACAAAGGGGGGAAAAGAATTCTAAAGACTTTTTTTCCTTGGCTTAGCTGTTTCCTCTATTGAAAATGCTGCTTTGTGAATGATATAGTTGACATATTTGCAAGGAAATGCAAAATCTTTTATAAAATTTGAAACTAATCTCCTGGCCTCTGCAAGTCAATTCCCTTGTAAAGATTCTTGCACCACCGCAGTAACATTTATGCAAATATGCCCACTGAGATGAGACTGAAAAACTGGAGAGCAGTTAAGAGGATTTTTTTTGGTACAACAGATAAGAATAATCTGAGATGAAGAAAAATGCAGTTGCAAAACACAGAGTTAACAGTGTGGATCCTGTGGGGGGGGAAGGAGTGGGGAAGGAGAGAAGGGAACACGTGCTTGAGGATTCAAGCTAGAATTGCTTTGCAAAAGGCAGAAATAGCTCTTGTGTGCTATTTTTGTCTTTTGCAAAGTAAGTCTAAATAGCACGCTGGAGCCCAGGGTCAGATTTTTTAAAACACAAAGGATGTGGATAAGACACTTTGGGTGCAGAGAGAAGTGTGTTATCTGGCATCTAACTCCCACTGCAAATCAGGAGGCGAGCCACCCATTTTAACTTTAAAAGATCAGCCCCCACCTCCATGCGCAGACAAACTGTGTATGAACGAGTAGCATTTCCTCGTTAAAATGTTTTTCTGTAACCCTTCAAACAGCGATAGTGTAGGAGAGCTCTTTGGCAGAGAGCAGGGTGCAGCAGGAGCGCCGCCGTACCGCAGGACGTCACTGCTTTTCATTATTAAATCTGCACCCTCAGCTGTTCCTATACAATACAGTGCAAGAAAATACGTCCATTACGTTGGGTTCCTTCATAGCTGGGCTGAGCCTGTGCTTTCACGGGCAAGAAGCAAGTCGGCAGCTTTCTGAAAGAGTGATTTTTGCTCCCTTCGTCTGGACCTCAGCCACACACCGTCTGCAGAGCTGGGGCAACCTTTTATTCTTCCGTGAATTACCAAGAATCAGACTTCAAAGTCTGGTGGGGTTGATTTACCCAGAACAGCATTTCCTGGGGGTGACGAGCTGGCTCTGGGAGTGGGTGAGCTGTAAAATCCGGCTCCTCCGGGGAGCCCACGCTTGCTCTTCCGTCCTGGAGAAGCAGCGGTGTGTCGCCGGTGGCCGGGAGGGGGATGCAGCGTGTGCAGGAGCTCCCTGCCCTCCGGCTCGGCTCCATCCCAGGACATCAGTGCGGAGGCCCACCGTAGAATGATGTTATGTTTAAAATTAAATGTATTAGCATCACTGTCCCTGTGCTGGCTCTTGATTTGGCTTGTTGCCTACAGGAGGAGTAAATGCTGTTTTATGACGGGAGCGTGCAGCAATGTGCGCAAGGTTGCTTTTGGTCTGAGACCGGGCAAAGCGCTTCTGTGCTTGGAAAAGGGTGGAAGCAGAACAGCAGCTGTGGCCCAAAGAGCTCTCTCCTTTTGTTTCCATTGGGATATTTTCTGTTATTATGCAACTTGAAGAGTAATCGAAACCAAATGATTCCAAGCAGCAGCTAAATCAAGTTAAGGAACTACACAGAAATGTCCAGCTTGCCCAGAAGAGTTTTCAGTGTAAGCAGACAAGAAGGGTGAGACAGTGAGCCATAGGAGAGCGCATATCTCACTCCGCGTCGCGCAGGGACCTGGTGAGAGCGGTACAGCTTTCCGAAGTCAAACTTGAATCTCACTCCGTTTCTCTACCTATAAAACCATGTGTCACAGTCCCCTGTGCCGCTCTTCAGTGCCTCAGGCGTGAGTCTGCAGTTCACAAACAGCAATCCTCCAACTTAGTTTTTACCGTTTGGGTCAAACTTCCCCCTCCCTAAGTGTGTGGTAAGATAGGTATTCCTGATTCATGAAACACAGTATGTTCATATGACTGTGTGTTTCAGCACCAGAGTCTTATTCCAGTGCTTACTGATATTTACACAACACTATTTATACTTCTCTTCACAATCACAAAATTGTTCTTGCTCAAAATGGTGGCTTTTTCCCTCAAAATCAGCACTTGAGCTCTTTTTTTTCCTTTCTCCTCAGCCTGTTAGCATTCCCTTTACTTTCCAAACCCATCCTGTTTTCTCTTAGGCGATTTACAAAGAAAGTCACTGACCTGCCACAGTTCAGCTCTGGTGCAAACTGGATTGATGGATTCGTGGGTTTTAAGAAGGCAGGTAGAGGGGTCTGACTGCTCAGCTGACTGTGCTGCTTCCCCAGAGCTCTGGCTGGGGCTACCCACTGTTCGCAGAGCTAGACGACATCGTTACACACCATCGGCTGCCCAAGGATTAAGCAGGTTATATCACTGTGTTCTCAAGAAATTACTTCTCGACAGTCCCTTTGTTTTGATGTTAGCCTCTATTTTACTGTACGTGGGTGATTGAAGTATTTCTTGTAGCATTTCGTCATTACTCAGAGCTAAACAAGTGCAGCCAGTGATTAATAGCACATTCATTGTGGGTCTTGGATACCTGGTGATCTGCATCACGGCGCTTAGTTCCCAACATCTGCTGCATTTAGAAAACGCTGTGAAGAATGGGGCCTTTGTAATGTTTCTCTGAAGGTTTTTAAGCATGTTTGCTTGCAGAGTGTTTACAGTAATCATGTCTATTATTCCTGTGCTGGTGGAACTTGTGAGCCCTGAGCTATGTCTTGGCACCTGAATGCAGACATTGTATAAATATATACATAGCAGATTTTTAGGCTGCTCAGGACTGGACTAGCTATTGCTTCCTGGCTATATCTTAGTAAGTAAGTTTATTGGCACAAATACTCATTAGTTCAAACAAGTCTGAAGTGGCTGTTACAGAAGTCTATTTTGAATTGGTATCGTGCAAAATCTCAGTAGGAGCCCAGTTCCCTGAAGTACAGACATCTGATTGAGGAATGTGCTGGAACACTCGCATGCAGCAAACACACGCTCAGCTTCACGCTTTTCTGTGATATTAAATACTTGCAGAGAACTGATATTTTGTAGCACCACTCCCCATCCTAAAATTCCCTGTGCTCCACTACAACACTCTCCCTAGCGGGCTTTCCATCAGCCAAGTCCCCGACAGGAGGAAACCTCCCCCTGAAACATCTCACAAGGAGAAGGGACGCTGGTGTCTCTGCTGCTGGGGATGTCCGGGGTGGAACCGATGGATTGTAGCCCCAACGAGCAGCTTCTCTCCATCCCTGCTGGGGGAGCAGACAGGCTCAGCCAGAGCCTGCTCCACATCTGGTTGGCTGCTCCAACTTTTGGCACCGAATCCGCATTGGATATTTGCAGTCTGCCGGGTGGTTTGATGAACATGTCAATACGATGGTCAAGCACGTCAGTTTTCATTTCACATAGCATTGCCAAAGTATGTTTTTATTTAAAGTAAGGCTATTTTGAAACTCCCTTTCATTCTTCCGTGATGTCTCACAGATTACTAAAACTCATTTTTGGAAGGCTGAAGTGGCCTTTACAGCTTAACCTCCATTCTTCCTGGGCTGCTCAGGGAATCTGCACACTCCTCCCCACCCTGAACTCTACCACAGGCAGGTAGAATGGCTTTCAACATTACTCTTTGCATGGGCAAAAAAATCCCAGCAATGCTCACATTTTGCAACGCTGATACATAACCGTGGAACAGGCTTGCTCCCTGTTGGAAGAGGCCAGGCAGGATCCGAACAGCCTAAGAGCTGTCCCGCAACAGGGGAGTCTTCTTTAAGCAAAAATAGTACACAACAAGGAAGGAAAAAATAAACCTGTTTGAATGAGCCTTTCTGTATACAAGGGTTAAAATCTGCTCCCTTTCTTCCTTGCTCCTGTCAAATTCTCCCCTGAAGCACACTTCTGCAGCAAATCCTTCCCTAGGAATAACTCCTGCTTCCTTTCTACTCCTGAACCATTACAACTGACCTTATTTTCCCCGTATCAGCAGTTAGAACAAGGATTACCTGAAGGGACAAACAAACGCGTATTACAGGGAGGCTAAAAAGCCTTCAAAAAGGGGGGGGCTTCTGAAAAAACAAGGGGGAAAACAGCTAAGCCATGATACTGGGGGAAGGTTTTCATAAAAGGAGCTGTACACAGGGCCACCTCCTTGTCCACTTCTTTGTAAGAAGAAGGAGATGCCCGCTCTGCCCTCCTTCTTTGAGGTGTCTGCTGAGGGTGCCCAAGAGGGGCACCGCATCAGCTGGCATCACTTGCCAGCCGGTATGCTCTGCACCCCACCTGAGCCTTGTTCGAATCTCTCCTTTCCTCCTTCTTTCTACAGTAGTCTTACTGGGGGGGGTGGGGGGGTGGAAATCTCACCAGCTTCAGAGAGCAGCAGAGTATCAACCCAATTAGCCCGACAGTCACTACAGGAAAAATGTCACAACATTATTTCAGTTCAGGCTAACATCTGGGACGACTGTGTGCTTCTACAGGTAAGGACACCCAGGAAAGTTAATCCTCTTTAGTCTTTAGAGTGGATTGGTTAAACTAAATTAAACTCCCATATAGATGCTTTTACTCTTCCAAAGGGAATAAGCACTGGCAGCCACAGTGGTGTGTTTAACAGAGTCCACAGGGCAGTTTAATTCAATTTAATTAATTCATTTTGGAATTCACTCCTTTAATTTAATTCAGCTTCACTTTCTAAATATATGACAAGCCCTAAAAGAATAGCTCTTCAAAGGAGGTTGTCTTTTTTTTGCTAACCAAAACATGGAAGAAATAATTCTAGGACACTGGAGTTGCTTAAGAGGAAGGAGCTGTAAGAGGAGCTGGTACAAGAGAGTGCTTGGCTTTGTTTTAAATTACAAGCCTTGCTATGACATTTCACTTTTCTATTCCTGCTTCAGGTTTTTAAGGAAGAGTTCAAGATGCAATTAAATGATAAGGATGTCTCCTGGTTCGGTAAGCAATCATCCAGTTTCTGTAGATCTGTAATGACTTGAAACTTATCAAAAGCAACACCAGGCACATTGCCTTAGAGAAATGTGTTACAGATGGAGGCTGCTCGTCCCAAGATTCCATCCCAGGTACCAAGAATGGACAGAAAGTATTACATTCATTTTTACACAAAGAAACGCCAGCACTTTTGGTTCAGTGAGCTGAAAACTCAGAGAGATCCAAGACCTGTTGGATGACTGGACAACTACAGCTTTTAGGAAAAAGAAAAATAAACTGATAACATAGGTTGACTAATTACTAGTGCATTTATGGTACAGCTGTTTATGGTCTGACCCCCCAACCTGTGGTATTTTCAGGATGCATGAATACATTTGTGCCTAAGAACCTTCCAAAGTCTTGTTAAAAGGCAGATGCTGAGCAAAAAATCTTCACTTTCTTGAATTGCTGTTTATTATCTGAGAAACTTTGGGCAGCTAAGATACGATTCTCCAAGGGTTTATTAGTCATTATCTTAATCCAACTAAGAACTTAAGCACCGAGCTTAAGAGCTCTGCTGGATCTTTAAGTCAGAGGGCTCTGCAGCACCTTGGTTATCGAGTCCCATGTGAAAGCTACTCGGTGAGGAACAGGAAAATAAAGTGCTTCCAGCCCACTAAGAGTTAAAAGTGCAGCTGCAGCATTCCAGAAATAACATCCGGGAAACATCAGTTCCCCTAAGATCACATTGACCACAAAAATCTCTCAAGCTTAAACACTCAGAAAATGGATTACTGCTACTTTTTAAAAAAGCCCTGTCTAGTGACAGCAGGTTTATGAAGTAGATTTGTAGCCGCGGTTATGGCCAGTATCAAGTGGATTTTCTCTGTGGAAAGCGAGGAGGATAGCAGCAGACACTGTCCTCCAAAGGACTAAGAAAATAAAACCAGGAGGGACTGTTCAAAGCCTTTTCTCTGGAGTCCTCAAGAAGAAGGAAGGTGGTCATGACTTTCCAAGTTATGCAAGCTCCAGTTCACAACTCCCCCCACAACATTAAGCCGATTTTCAGACTCATGTGCCAACCTAGCAGCACTGTAACTATGTCCCATTCAACAGCCAAGTGTTTCATTCAGTCAAACGGCTGGGTCATCAGTTTCACTTAGTAACGACACCGTACGGATGTGTACTTTTTCTGGAAGCATAAGTACAGATCCGTTGCGGCCCCAGATGCATGAAGTACACGTGAGTAATTTGGAAATTATCCATAAAGAGGCTGATTGGTTTTGGTGTACACACCTGTGGTCGTATGGCTGCCACTGATATTTGCTAAATGTATGGCTGCTGCCTCAGCTTTTCCTCTCTGAAAATACATGTCCTGGGGCTGATTTGTCCCGTATTTCCCTTTCAAAGAAAGGAAGAGTCTGAGCTCGCAACTTAAGTCAAATTTCTCCCTTTATCTACAGATTTTCTATGGGTTACCCTAATGGTCTTCAGGGACTCCACAAAGGGCCTTCCTGTCTGGAGACCAATGAAGTGCTGACTCTTATGAGGAGTGGTGCCGGGGTGTCTCTACAGCTCTTTCACATCAGTACTTTCTTCTGGGCCCATATGGTCAGCTGTCTACTTTACCCCTTCACCACTTGAAGCTTATGAGCCACCACCACCTCCTTCTCCTCCAGTTCCTACCTCAAGGAGTACATTCATCAAAACACTGTATGGCTGATCATTCCCCCGCCCCAGCTCCTGAATACACCACTTCATCTTTTTTGCAGGCCTTTGTCTCAGCCATCTTACAGTTTTCCTTAGCGTCTCCTTTTATTGAAAAATCTTTTTTTCGAGGTTGTGTTCCTTGCTGCCTTTCTGCCACCACTGCCCCTCTGCAACCCTGCCCAAGGCACTAGAGCACCATTGCCCAGCTGCTGACCTCTCCAGAAACCTCCCCCCATGCTGCAGCACCAGTGACTCTCTGGGCTGCCATCACGACGCTTTTCCACTGGGGAACTCCCCAGTGAAGCCCAGCATACACTGCCTCGTCCCACCACCGCGCTCTGCATCCAGCCTGCAAGCCTGCACTTGCTGCAGGCGTGATCAGGGAGGAAAAACACATGGACACTGTGTCATCTGGGTCCGAGCCTTGGTTTCTGTCCCAGGTCAGTGCTGTCCTCTCCAGGGAGGCAGAGAGAAACCTTGGGTGAGTGGTGGCCGAGCTGACAGCCCCACTGCTCAAGTGCGGAAGAGGGAAGGGGGGATTAACACATGGGGTAACATCTGCAGCAGGTGGGTAACACCAGGCGGACCTAAGAGGCTGAGCAAGGTGGAATGCCCCTGCAACCCAAATTTGCATGAAATCTGCTTCTGATCCAGGTTAAAAATGAAACGTAAATGGGTAGATCTGAGCCTAACTTACTTTTAAGCATCAGAGCACCAAAACCCATTGCCTTAGACAATGCTGTAGCACTAATAGACTAATGAGGAATTAATTTTTCTCCTCAAGGACTATTACTTGGGTTGATTGTCCTCAGCAGGAGATGACTTGTGCGCCCATGCAGAGATATGCAGGGTGGAGAACTTGCCGTGCCACAGCAGATATCTGTAAGATGGGAAACTCTGTCTCTTCCTGGGTGGTATTGATTTCAGCAGCTCGCCTAACTGATTCTTCCATGGCACCTTGACAAAATTCAGATTTATCTGCACATCTGGCATTAAGTACTTCAAAAACACATGCATATGCCAAGACCAGCCTGAAAAAATCTGCGTGTGATCTGAAAACTATATGTATTTTTCCTTCTTTTGAGATAGCTTAGCTCCATTTTTAACGATTACAGCCTCAAATGGCCATGACGTTAACAGAGCACAGAATGTGGTGTTTAGAGAGCTGCAATTATGCAGCAGTTGAAGCAAGGTCTGTAAGCAGAAGCAATACATTTTATTAGACTTGCTGCTGTTACAGGAAGAAACAAACTCTGGCCTTGTGTGCACTGAACATCTTCTGAGTATCTTTTGTTTACTTTTCCCTCTCTACAAACCAAGCCTTTCTTATGTCTGATGTAATAGAGGAAGGTTAAAGAAACAACAGGTATAAATAAGAAGACAAAGTTGGTTCCATCAGAAATAAAAAATTATATATACCATTTTTCAAATGTTAAGATGTTAAGTAAAATTCTGGATTCAAGCACAGTCAGTTTACCCCACCTCAGGTCTTACCGTTTGAAATATGGCCCAGCCCACATTTCTAACTGGTTGCTTTCATTTTCATCAAAATGAAGTAGCCCAGAAGCTCCTAGCCAACCTATGTATTTCTGCCATACATGCACAAAGGATATACTTTTTTGCTTGTTGTATTTTTTTCCAAGCACATCTTAAGTCATTGTTTAAATCTTGGTAAAGATCCATTCTCTGAAGCAGCTTAACTGCAGAACACTAAAATTGCAATCACAAATGTGAAACATCTAGATTCTTGCTTGGGATCAGTCCGTAAGTCTAGATGATTTCTCTAATTCTATTTCTGAAACCTATGCAAGCACAGACATAAAAGGAGAGGAATTATTTCAAGATACCAAAACTCAGTGGTAACTGAATCTCACATGATTTCTTTCAGCTTTGGCCAAAACCTTTGCCTCTGCTAATACCAAGGAAACTTGGAGGATGCAGCAAAATAATAGACGGAAATTCTTGCCTGGCAATTGTTTATTTAAAAGCCAGTTCAGCACCGCATAATAACAATAATAATGATCTGGGGTAGGTGAAGAAGGCACAGCCTTACTCTCTGGAAAGGACAGTTGAAGGCACTACAGACAAATACAGTGATCACTGAACTGTAATTCACAGCTTGATCTAAAACTTCCCACAAACAAAACCACAGCGGGTGAATCAGAGCTTTTGCCAGGGTACCATCAGTGTTACCATCACTATTCACACTGGAAGACGTCTTAATCCGGCAGCGGGCCAGAGCCTCACCCCCTCGCTGGCAGCGGGGAGGCAGACATGGAGAAGGGCACCCACCAGCATCAGCGGTGACCCAGGTCCTGGTCCCCGTGGTCAGAGGCGGTCAAGCTTTGGGTCAGCGCTGGTTGAAAGATGGGGTTATATCAGCTCTCCCTCCAAACTGTCTGGAGGTGTGACTGGGGGCTGACTCAGAGGAAAACATGCCACCTACTGACTCTTGCAGCACCCAGGATTTTCCCGGAAAACTCCTATTCAAAAATTCACACAGAGCTTCACTGATTTACGGGTAAGGGGTCAAGCAAGACAGGAGTCATCACACAGAATGAGAAATTAGATCTGCTTACTGGACTTTCTCTCTTTGCTGTATACGGTTTAGACTTCAGTTTTTACTCAGCTAAGCTGCCGTAGATGTCAGAGAAAATTTTGCCTGAGAGGAACTTGTGTGGTGCTGCTCTGCAATATTGTGCAAAACAAACTGTGATTTTCCAGTGAAATAATGGCAGTTTTAGGTTTATGGGATCATTCTGCTAATGTCCGTTCCCGTAAATAGAGCCTCTGTGATTTGGATACGTTACCTTCAGTGGACTTCTTCCCCAGATTTGTAGTTGTCTAGAGTCAGCTTCCTTCCACACATATTGTAGAAGCTTTACATCACTAAATAGCCCTTAATAGTGAATAGTGAAAGAGTTCAAAAAACTAATTTTTTTTATGCTGTTCTTTTACCTCTTTGTCTGCAGAGGGAAATTACTGTATCTCTTTTTTGTGCCAGATTCTGCTCTTGTTTACATTAGCGTTAATTTTTAACAAGTCTATTTATTTTGTTTATCTGTGTTATTATTTGTATTGCTTACAGCAGAAACTGGAAGCCTTTTTTTGACAGCTGGTGAGCCAAATTGTACTTTGTTACATGACCATGCACCTAAAACGAACCCTTTCCAAAATCCATTGCATTTAGTGGAGGTAGCATTCTCACAATTTTCATTAGTGATTCCAAAGTCTTACTTTCCTCTGCATGGAATAACAAATCTTATTTAGATCAACTTGAAAGAGTCTTTCCTTGAGAAGACAAGTTGTCAGAGCCATTGTACCCATTTACAAGCTAATTAAACTGCACAGTGGCACCACTCTTGCTGTTTCTGAAGCTGTGATTTAAAAAAGATTCTTTTTTTTGCTGAGCGTGGTCCCAAATATTTTCAGGATGCTTTTGTGGCTGTTTTATTACAAATTCAAATTTTATATTTCAGAAGATTTAAACAAATAGATAGCTGGGTAAAAAGCTGTGTGTATGTTGCCTGGCCTGGCTTTCTGACAAGATACCACCTATTTTTTCCACGAACAGACAGAAAGGCTGAGAAAAGAGCTCTGTGCAAGCCCCCGCTGTGGAGAAGGTGAGTATGCTGGGTTTAGATTTAGTCACATTCTGGTGCATGCTCATTCGTGTAGCAGTTTGTCTTTTTGCATCAGGAATAAAATACACAAGCTGTCAGCTGAAAACATGCATTTTCCCTTCTGCTTCTGTTATTCTTTCACTGGCAGGCCCCAAAGTCTATATTCTGAAATGAATTTCCAGAGTTAAGGTATGTTTTATTTTGGCAGATCAGATTTCAAGGCTTTTCTCCTACACGTATGAGCTCTAAGGCTAGCTGGGCCTCATTGCCTAAAAAGTGGGGCTACAAAGGGGGCAGAAGAAAACCTGGAGTAGTCTGTCAGAAGAAAGGGGTCAAGTACCGAGAAAAAGCATGATGTCTATTAAAAAGAGTTTTCATGCTATCACATATTCACAGCAGATTTTTAGTTGCAAAAAATGATCAGTGGTGAGATGATTTTTTGTTGTCACAAGCAAAATGTCTTTCGGCTTCCTTTCACTTTCAGGTATCCATGACTATCTTCTGCCAAAACCAAGTGAAGTCAAGTGGACAGAAAGATCACCTGCTACTGATGTGGGGCTCGGCAGTGCCAGGTCCTTGGTATCGGCAGGAGCACTTAATAGCTACCCCACGTCTGGAAGGGGATGAGAGGGCTGAAGGACAGGACAGTACAGTTACCAATGGCAGCTTTTCTTTCCCCAGCATCTGGGCAGATGTGCTCCTTCCTCGGGCTACTCGCTGCCCCTTCGTTGGTCACAAAAAGGCTGAAAGTTTGTGAAGGTAAATTTAGAGAAATGTCAAACACAGACAGGGGAGGGAAGATGGAGGAGGAGAAGACCACCCTCTGAGTAATTCATTCACTCAGTCTCCTGATACCACCCAGTATCTTCCTTACGCGATGCAATCTCTCACCCTGTAATTCTTCATTTCTGGTCTTTGTCCTGTCTCCCGTGACTGCTACGTGCTCCTGCTCCAGTAATTTGGAGTTGCCTTCCCCCACAGCCTGTTGAACAACTACAGCTCACCTTAGAAAAATTAACACCATTTCTAGCTGCACTGAAAGCTGCTAAATTGATTCTTCAAGCATCTGCCAGCACATAAGGTTACTTCCCATTTTTGTCAGCATTCAGCCTTCTGGCCATATTCTCAGCCGCTCAGTCTCTGTCTTTCTCCCCTCCAGACAGCTTTTTGTCTCCTGCCACTCAAATCCTGGCTCCTCCCTGCACCCCTTACTGAGAAGGAAAAAGATAAAATAAAACTATCCCAATATCCTTTCACAAATTCATGAAGAATAAACTTATCTGCAAAACGTCAGGCACCAAACTACTCACATCTATGACACACCTCTATTTGCAGACTGAGCAGCAATGTAGATTATCTCAGGGAAAGTCAGAAAGAAGGGAGCTTTTTGCAGCATTTCCTGCTGTATATTCATTCTTTTCTTTTCTTTTTTTTTTTTTTTTCCTGCAGGGAAACTTAGTGCAATCAATATTTAAAACAGCGTCATTCTTCTTTGATCTACAACCATACCCATAGTTTAGCAGAAAAAAAAAAAAAAAAAAGACGACAATTTCCTAATAGCCACAGGGAAAGAAAAAGAAAAGATTGCCTTGTAAGGAGCACCACTGTTGATGAAAACAGATTCTGGTGACTTGATGTTCTCATTGTCTGTTGCTCGTTACAGTTGTACCGATTACAGTTGAGCCTGTGAAGATTTCCACCCTCCGCCACTTGACCAGACGTATTTGCACTGGGCTGAAATGTAGCATGCTGGACATGGGGCATCTTTTGTCAAGCAAAGGGCAATTGAAATGGTAGCAAGCCCTTAGCCAGCGTTGAGTTGCCCTCACACACCCATGAGCCCATGCAAACTACTACTAAAAGCAAGAGAGAAGTCTCCTGCAGAAACAAGACGCTCTTAGAGCAGATGCTCTCACATAATACCACATTATTCATCACAACAGTATCTCTCAATAGCAGATGGTTATTGCTACGGATATAAGCAAGGCAAGGCAAGGCTTCTAGGGAAAGACAATTTCTTTTATTAGACTAGCTGGCATATTTGGAAGAAACGAACAAACTTTGAGGAACACAAGCTCCTCTTCAAGGCACCATCTGAAACGATTTTCAGCCTGTTCTTTCCTCAGCCACTCCTTACTCTTCAGAGAGGATTTTTTGTTGTTCAGCAGAAGTTTAGCAGATCATTAAACAAGTTACCCTCTCACTGGATTTTGATCTGGCAGACTGAATTTACGCGACAAACTTATTTGTATCACATGATGTCTCCCGGTGCAGGAGTTGGAGGGACTTTCTAAGAAGATGTAAAGCCAGAGGAAACCAATGGTGAAAATTTTGGTATAAAAAGACATCAAATATCCAACTTCCTGGCTATAGTGATTTTTCTTAAGATTATTACTGTATTAGCTATGCATGTTAGGATGAACACTGAAGAGGATGAGCAGCTGGGAGGGAGATTTGACTCCTTTGGGGCCCTGCAACACTTAAAGTCCCCATCACACATTGGAAGCAGGAAAGACTGCCTGCCTCGGGGTGATCACGTATGGCAGGAATGCCAGGTAGGCTGTGCTGGCTTATGGCTGTCAGCTCCGTGATGGGAAAGAGTGCTTCCTTAAGGATAAAAACCCCAACCGTTTGTAGCAGTGGAAGAGCTCCCATCATTGCAGCAATGCACACGTCTTGTTTTTGACGAGAGGAGTGGAGGACGCATGTGACAAGGGCAGTGGGTGACAGCCTGGGGCAGATGCCGCAGTGCCAGAAGGACTCAGCATCACTCCCAGCGCTGGTCCCCAGCAGCTCACAGCGAACAAAGCCACTGCTCACCCAGCACGCTGGGAAGAGCCCACTCCAGCAGGCTGTCACACCACAGCCTGCACATGTTTTCCTCATTCCGGAGCAGCTGGCAGCCACCTCCGGCAGACTGTGCACTGCTCTACCTATGCCTTTAATAGTCCTCACCTTCTCTTAAATAACTTCTTGGTTTAAATGCCAGGCTCGTGTTGCAACCACCTCCTAAAGTCTTTTGGGTGCCCTTTTCCTGAATCTTCACAAATTAAGCATGTCAAAGCTTGTATGCATCTTTCTCACTGTACTTCCCATCCTAAGGTCTGACCATACAGACGGGTTAGCTTGCATAATGCTATCAGAAGCTCACACATTTTGTAATTTTCCCAAGACCCCAGCTCTTGGCACACAGCAAAGTTTTGGCTTTATGTTTTATGAAGTACAGTTCTAGCCCTTACGGAAGTAGGAGGTTTGAAAATGAAATGCTGTCAGTCCAGAAAATAAAGGGCAACCAACAGCAGAATCCACAACTCTTATTTCAAAAAAAATACATGATGTCAGACCGTCTCAAGATTTCTGAAGGCTTGGGGTTGGCAATACAAAACCTGCCACTAATTCCTTGAGTCTGGAGAGAGATGTATCTATATTGCAAAAGCACGGCAATAGAGATTTCATTCTCATCCTGTTGTCATCCATCATCACTCTGCCAGGCACAGACACACTCACACACACCATTTCAAGCAGTCTGCGCCACATCCTTATTTAGAGAACAGTCTCAGCTTCCTTATACTTGTGCTCGGTGCCCGCTCATGCCAAGCAGCACATTAATGTAACAGCTGACAGAATTAATCAGCAGTAATAAAAGCACTTGCATGACTTGACCTGTATAATCTATTTGAGGACATCTCTCTCTTGCCTGCTCTTTCACCCTCTGCTTTTATGCCTAGCTCACTTATTTTTACCTGTCATCCGCAGAGCAATTTAAACACACTGCAGCGCTAGTGTGATTACTGAGCTACACAGCAGAAGTTACTTTTGGCAGTGGTGATTGTACAAAGCGGGTCAAATATAGCTGTAAAGCTGTTCTTGGGCAGCCTTTTTTTTTTTTTTTTATTTAAATGAAGATCTGTATTGGAAAAATGTCATTTGGTGTGAGACAAAAAAACACTCAAAAAATAAATCCAATTAAGTTTTGAAAAAATATTAAGCAAAAAGTAAAAAAAGGAAATAAAGGGAAGGAAAATCTATGACCACAAGAGTTATTACGCATGACAGGAGATGTCACTCTTTTGCCCTGGTGTGTTTCTGTTGTTAATGAAGTATATTTAATCTAATCAAAGGGCACAAAAGGGAAATGTTCAGACTAGGGCAATGAAATTTTTTACAGACCTGTGGGCCTTCCTTATGAGAAGAGATGAAAATGCCTGATTTTATTTCATGTGCAAAGAAGTAAACGATGAGGACATGATGAATTCAACAAAGCCAATAGAAAGGACCGTTCAAAAAGAAGAAAGAGAACAATTGCAATTTCAGCTATAATCCAGGTAGAAAGATGGCTCTCCCCCTGGACTGACGGTGGAGATGAGGCAAGCCAAGCCACAGGAAATTCCTCCTCATGAAGCTACACATATGCATGTTTTTCCTTGGAAATACTGTTTTGTGTTATTTCCTGAGGGTTTATTGCAGGAGATCTGTATCGGTGGGATCATCTGCAGAGTGGTACTGCACGCTGACCGCCCCGCATGGCATCAGCGGGCAAGCTGTGAGAGCAGGTCTCCAGCACCGGGCTGCCCTTCCTGCTCCCATGGGTGCAGGTGACATCCGGGATGTGCTGGGAGAATCTGATATCGCGACTGACATAGGAAAGGATGCCTTTCTGCCCCTGCCTTCTCACGCACAGGGTGTCACTGTCTAACCCTTATCAAGAAAGCTAAAGTACAGACAGCCGTGATTCCCCATGCTATTTTTAGATTTGAAAGTATGCAAATACCCATGCAAGCAAGGCACGGCCCAGGAGACCTGGTCTGCTGCCAGGGTACAGCTGCAAATCTGAGGGGGTTCCTGGATTAGGCAATTGCATGACTAGTCCCCTTAAATAGGCTAATAATTATAAGATACATTCTCCGTCTGAGTCAGAAATGTTATTTCCCTTCCTTCATTCCATGTTGTTGTGATAGACCCCACTTGCACAATTTTTGCCTATAAAGGTATCACAGGGAGACAGGTGAAGATGATTAAATTGTACCGTAACTTATTAAATACACTTTCTACTTGTTTAGCCTATACACTACCCGTTTCCAGATGTCAGCTTTTCCGACTGTGTTTTAATGATAAATTTACTCAGTATCTCTCTGATTTCATACTTGCTGCAATGTCTATGGAGCTGCCAGGATAGAGGAGTTGTGTGGGGCGGCACAGAGGCATCATTTCTGTTTGCTGGCTTTAGGAGATGGTTAAGCTTCGAAAGAAAATGTGCATGATTAGAAACAAGCTCATTTCTTTGAAATGTGCAAATCTTAACACTGGTAAGTCTTCACTGTTAGTGTGTTGCAAAAAGCAAATCTGAAAACAGAATTTTTTGGTTAATTATTTACTGAGCCCAAATAAAGGGAAAGGACTTTTAGTACAGATAAACAAATTTGGAGTGGATGGAAGAGGGTTGGTTTTGCTTTTGAATTTTTCCTGTGTACCTCCTCCTGACAGTCCTTAATGACAACTCTCCCCTGAGACTTACCGTTATCGATCATAATTAGATTTGTTAGAAATATCAGCTATTTTGGATAGGCACTCTGATGGCTCATTTAATGTTTCACCATTCACCAACTGAAGAGGTTCTGCAGTAGCTGAGGCTGTGGACTATAATACCCTGCACACCATGCATATCATCAATTATTTAACAGATGTTTGAGGCTTCGTGAACAGGCATCTATATTTGCATGTGCTTCTCACCAGTTTAACTTGCAGATCCCTACACTCAAGAGGATGGTGTTTCTCCGTCTGTCTGCATTTTAGGGAAACAATAGAGCTCAGGAGGGAAGCCACACGTAAAACTGAATTGACTGGCAAAGTTTCAGCCCTTCTCTACATAAGTCTTTCACACAGTGCCTGGCTGAGCTGTGGAATTCCTCGTCACAGGGCACTGCAGTTCCTAAAGGATGATGTGATTTCATATAGTGGGTGGATTAAGATATGTAAGGAAAGCATTTGTAAAAAACAAAGCCACTACCTCTAGGACAGGAAGACATCAAGCCAAGCTTTCCTGTAGTTGAAGGAGATACTCTATGGAAGTTCTTAAGCTTCTCCCCGGGATCTGCTATTGGCCACTGTCTGTGGGGGGACAGAGAGTGAGGCTATTCAATCTTTGATTATCCCTTGTCCTCTTTTCTTATCAACAGATGCAACAAATAAGAAAGTTCTACAGGTATTTTCATTTTCTTTGAATTTCCTAAGTGACCTTTATATGCAGTCATACAACGACCAGTAACAGTGCTTTTGGCCTGTCATGTTTTCTTCCCTGAAGGCAGTTCTTGACAGTTCTGCTGAGCCTGCTGAGCCTGGATCCACAGGAGAGCTTCGACATTACCTGAGACCAGTGGAGAAACTGAGGGGGTATTGACCACATCTATTCAGAAAGCATTACCAGCTTCTGTTCAATGTACAAAGAACTGGCCAACAAGAAATTGTCTGGGATGCTCAACCATTTACATCTAGGACATGGAAGAGGACAAGCCTACTCTTCATATGGCAGAAGGCAGAAAATGTCCAGCAAGCCATGACCATGAAAAAGAAAAGAAATGGGTAAAATTCTGCATAGCTGTAAGACTCAAGCAGCACCAGTAGCACAGAGAATGCAGAAAGCAGCCTTGAAATTTTAAAAATAGCAAGTGGAAGAAAAAAGGAAGTTTATGATAAAAATACACATCGGAAATGCATTTTACAAAGCATTGTAAAAACTTGAAAAAGGAAGCAAAAAACCTAAGGCCAGCACAGTTAAGAACAGTGAGAAGAGATCTTTAAAAGATTAGGAGTGAAATGACTAAGTCATTCAGTGCATATATTGGAAGAAATGGTCAACTTTGAGGAAATGGCCAAATTTTCAACAATAATAAGCAAGTGAGAATGTCTAATAGTAGTGGGAAGGCTTGGGCAATTTCTATTCAAGAATTTTACAAGAACTGGCTGAGGACTTTTCTGAGCTCCCTCCTTGAGTCATTTTTGGTTGTGGGTGTTTGTTTTTCTTCAGCAGCTCTTGGAATGTAGGGGAAAACCTGGGAAGAGAGATGAAAATCATTGAGGATTGTGTCACTATTTAAAACAGGTAGGTAAGATGAAAACTATTATATGGGTGCTCATCTCTGAATCTTGAAGGATATATCCATATATCTCTCATCAGTCTTACAGAGTATATCTATATTGCACAGTGCAGCTCTGTGCTGAGATATTATCTTGGTTTCAGGAACAATATAACTATATTGGTGCAGCCTCTGCCCTATTTTAATCAGCCTGGGCATACCACTGTGCTGATGCAGCTAAACTGTTCCTAGTTCTGGAGCTGGTTCAGCTGGAGTTATGTCAGGTATTGTAGCATATTTTGGTATTGTACCATAAAGACGGAAAGGCTAGACTCCATATGTCTGGCCATGAAGTATATTGCTCAACGGAGGGGTCATACTTGTACCAGTAAAGAGAACTTCCTATTGGAAGAACAGGCAACAATACAACATAAATCTCACCAGCTATCCTTCCAGCAGGGTAATTTGTACTTGTCTCCAGCAATCGTGCACTTACAGTGTTGCAAACAATGATATATGAGCATTCATGTGAAATATGGTTCAGATGTTGCCACCATATCATGTACTACTTTGCACAAGACTTCTTAGTGCAGATGAGGTCAAGAAGAAGGTGCCAGCCATGATGATTTATACACGCAGAACCAAAAACAAAAAAAAAAAAAAGTTGAAAGAAAACTCTTGATTAGAAGGGGAAAGAAAAATACTGAAGACATAAAAAATCATCACATATTCTAGAGCATGGTTTGCTGAAGTATACAAAATGGGATCTCTCATCTGTGTATCATTTTGGTTTTCTTTTCTGTAGTTGGATTTTTTTTAACAATTCTTCTTGGAGTCTTATGGGAATTCTTCCACAGTAACTGCCCTGGAAGCTATTATCCTAATTGCACAGATAATTCGTGCAACCCGCAGGCTAGTACTTGGACTTGGCTTTCCCTGCTGCCAACTTTTCTTTTTCCCTGTCAGATTTTCTTCCTTGTTTAGTGCCACACTCCTCATCTTTCTCTTTTCTTCCCTGCTGTGAAAATATGTTTCTTTTCTGCTCTCTCTAAAGCTCCTCTCGCCTAAGACGGAGATCTGGGATCCTGCGGAGCCATCCACAGGCTGCTCGTAAACTGGAAGACGGTGGCTGCAGCAGTCCCTTGCGGGGTCTGACGGCTGCCTGGGGCAGTACCCTCCTGAGGTACCCAAGTTACCTCCAGCAAAGCCCTGCTGGTTGAGAAGCACCACCAGTTATTCCTGGAGGAAGAAATACATGGCTATCCTGCTCCTCAAAGCCAGCATTTCCTGTTCCCACGTACCCTTATGATACCCGGTGAGCAACGCTTGGTGCCATCAGCTCGCTGTGGCATGGCTCAGGCTCTGGCGCAGCTGGCGCTGGTTTGGCTGTGCCCCGCAGAGGTGCCCACTGGCACAGGGGAAACCCCCAGCTCTATATAGAACCATAGAATCACCTAGGTTGGAAGAGACCTTTAAGATCATCAAGTCCAACCATAAACCTAACACTGCCAAAACCACCACTAAACCATGTCCCTCAGCACCACATCTACCTGTCTTTTAAATACCTCCAGGGATGGCGATTCCACCACTTCCCTGGGCAGCCTGTTCCAATGTTTGATAACCCTTTCAGTGGAGAAATTTTTCCTAATATCCAGCCTAAACCTCCCCTGGCGCAACTTGAGGCTGTTTCCTCTCGTCCTATCACCTGTTACTTGGGAGAAGAGATCAACCCCCACCTCACTACAACCTCCTTTCAGGTAGTTGTAGAGAGTGGTAAGGTCTCCCCTCAGCCTCCTTTTCTCCAGACTAAACAACCCCAGTTCCCTCAGCTGCTCCTCATAAGACTTGTGCTCTAGACCCCTCACCAGCTTTGTTGCCCTTCTCTGGACACGCTCCAGCACCTCAATGTCTTTCTTGTAGTGAGGGGCCCAAAACTGAACACAGTATTTGAGGTATTTGTATGTGTATGTCCCTTTGCTTTGAAGAACATCAGCACCCTGACTTGAATGTATTTAATTGCTTTTGTAATTACAATGACAAGCAGATAGGATTTGTGGGAGCATGGAATAGAGGGAAGCCCACCTGGGCACAACTGGCCCTCCCTCCTATCCTCCAAAACATGACAGAGATTACAGTGTCCCACCAGTATATGCCCTGCTGTTGCTTGGCCTCTGTCCTCAGCATTCATGAGCTTTCACCCCTAGTTACAAAACATACCTCCAACACCCCTGAATGCGCATGTAAAATGTTAAGAACAAAGCCATAGGAGGAAAGAATGAGAAAGAAAAAATATTGTCGGCATCTATGGCTCCTTCAATGAGAGGGGAAGAGTGAGGTAAGGTACTAAGGGAAGCCCAAGACTCTTTTGTGGTGGCAGTAAGGCTTTCCTTCCCAAGCTAACACCCAATCTGCTTCACCATGAGATTAAGGAAGAAAGGAATATGGTCTTCATGATTAGTTCCAGAATTTGCAGCGAGATGCTTAGCTCTCCTCTTGTAGAAGGGCTTTTGTGTGTATGCCTATGCTTTTTAAAGTCTTTGGCAACCTCCCATCACTGCAAACATATGCATCGTATTAGTAAGTTATACTGTCCTTTACCTTCCCTCATCATGTCAGCAGTATCAAGTTCTGGAATTAATTTGATGTCCTCTTTCTCTGTTCTAATTGTAATAAACCAGTCCTTCCCAGCTACTCATGTAATATTTTGAGTGTAATATTTCTAACTCTTACCATTTGAGGGTTTGTTGTTTTGTTTTTGTTTTTATAACTCTGGTTTCTAGAGTCCTGTAGGTTTCATTTAAAAATTAATTTGCCCCTGGGATTGCAGAGAAAATTGAAACTGAAAACTTCTAAAAATCCAAAGCAAATGAAAAGAATTGCACAGCTAGTATTTTTCTATGTCATGATTTTCAGACCAGTCTACTGATTTTTGTTATCTGCCTTTCAATTTTTGACTGCATAGGCCTGGTGCATCTGGTTCAGTCCCTGTCACGCGGAGGGGGCATGCCACTCACATGCTGAAATTCTGGCACTTCTTAGGGAAGGAACCTTTTCTCGGGAGGTAACTGCCATGTAGTTCGGGATGCTGCCTGTGTCCCATAAACAAAGGATCAAATACGGGGCAACAGCAGCTCCAGCTGAAGTGAGATGCTCTCTTTTCCATCACAAATTAAGGTGGACTTTTGTTTATTAAGTTTCTGCCTGTGCTTCTCATGCTTGCTCAAGCATTACCTCCCAGCAGAAACCCCACATGCCGAGGTGCACTGCCTTTGCTCTGCGAAAAGCTTGCACAGAATAGGCATGAGTTTTCACTTACAGACCAGGAAAGCCCATTCCTTCAATTTAGATCTTAACCTCACTGGATCAAAAAAACCTTGCTCCTGATTTACATCTTTACAAAGTAGAGACGAATCAGGTTTATGACATCCTATGTCTCTCCTGAGTTTTTTCGACAAGTGAGGTCTTCTTACAATTCTGAAGGCGCAGACCGGGGTCCGCCAGCGCAAACTGCTCATTTATCCGTCCCGTGGACACCCACGTACTGCCAAGTCTCAGCTCTAAGCCAGTTCCCAATACACACGCTGTACTATGCAGCCCAGTACATATGCATAGCTGAAGTAAAATGAGTCTTTTCCTGCATTCTCTGCACGTATTGTGTATCTCTAAGTTTCATACAGCTACGGGAGAAGTTATTCCAAAAATGAAGGTGCTAAAAATATCTAGGCTTCAGAACTGAAATAGCATCTGCATAGTACAGCTTTTTTTCCTCCAGATATATGTCCTTCTTATCAAGAAATTCTAATAAGACTCCTGCACACAACCACATTACAAATAAAACTGTACCACATGTATTTTTTAACAGTGTATAAACAGACACCTGGCTAAGAATCATTGGAAGGCATGGCAAAATACTATCCTAGTTCTCACATTTATACAAAATGCTGAACCAAAAGGAATCTAGAAGACCTCTCCTCTCTTCTTTACTTTCATAAATTAAATACACAACATGCCCCTTCTGGAAAATGCACACCACATTTCCAATGTTTAGTCATAATGAAAACCAGAAGGCCACAGTCTGGCTGCTCTGGAGCGTGTGTGCGCAGCGGAGAGAAGGAATAAGGATCATTTCCTCTATTCACATGTCTCTTGTGAGGGAGCTGAAGTCTCTGCAAAATGGTGGGGTGAAGAGACTGCAGGCTCCATGTCCTGAAGGTCCAGCCCTGACAGCCCTGTGACTGCGCAGGGTCTCGGCTGATGTTTCAGCCCCGACAGACATCAGGGGCAGGGGGGAAGGAAAAACAGGGCAAAAAACTGCTCTGGAATATGAGCAAAATCTGATTAGAAGAGCTTTGGATTGGAGGGGTGGGAAGTGTCCTTCTTATCTCAGCTGCTTGTTGACACCAGGATCCTCAGGCGCACATTTTGACCCCAGAGCCTGAGGGCTCCGGTGCCGATAGGCATGATGGAGACGGCGCTGGTGGAGACCTGGGACAGCCTTGCCATAGCCCACCTGTTCCGTGAGGATGAGCAACGTGAGGGCATCTGGGGAATCACAGGAGAGCCCCTGGCTCTGCAGGACCTCTGGCAGAGGGGAGTCCCGGGGCACCGTGGGGACCCCCCATTGCCACCACCACCGCTGCCTCGCCAGGCAGCGATGGGAAGGGGACCTCCTGCCTGCGGCACAACTCAGCTACCTGTGAAATGCTGAGGAAGCGGCAGTTATGGTCCACAGAGGGCTTTTGAAATAATTTTTTTAAATTGGATAGGAGTATAACATACTCTTAGCTAATGTATCTAAGAGTCAGCTGAAGGCGCTGAAGAGAGCTAGATCCTTTTTTCCCTCTGTAAATACATATGATTTCTCTCTGTCTGTGCACAGCACAGCCACAAACTGTACCAAAATGTACTTTCCAAACAGTAATCAAATTCGCTGAATTTATATTCACATCTATTTTGGACCCTCTTTCTGAAAACATCCTGCTAAACCTGTCTCTTTTTGAGCCTGCTGATCTTGAAAAAACAAATGTTGTAGATATTCATGAAGAGACTATGTGGGGTCTGTAACGGCAGATTTGCAGCAACTAGGGGGTAGGCTGAGACAAAACGATGTCCTGGGTCAGGAGCTGGGTGTCGGGCTGGCACTACCAGGAGCCGGTACTCAGGTGTCCCTCTTTTGGTGGGGGTCTGCCTATGCAGAAGTCCACCTCCTGCACCTGCAGTGAGCTGAAAACACGGGATGACTGCATGGAAAAGGAAGAGAGCCTGAGCCAAACATAAATAGTCAGCTCCATTGCCTCTCAGGGAGACTAACAGCCCTTTCAGGGTACGAGTTACACCATTAAACACCGCGACTGGCAAGAGAGGTATTTCATGGTGAGGGAAGGATTTGTTACCTCTTCCACATAAGAAGTGGAAAACTATAAAGAGGGGAGGACACTAAATTACGTATGCAATCTGCTTGAGGAACAGTTTGGAGACATGGAAAGTCAAAGGTGATGTGTTGTTGACAAGCAGGGCACAGGAAAAGGAAAACGCTCTGTCGTGCTAAACACATTACACCGCTCTCCAAGGGCTTGCAGGAGAGAACACTGAATTCTCCAAAGGATGCCAGCATGGAAGCGAGCAGGACTGAAGTTTATTTTCTAGGAAGCTCACCAAATGCAAACATTAGACTTTGAAACTATAATAAAGGGAAAATTTAAAAGACCATCGAAATAAAAAATAATTCCAAGAATTGTACCTAATGAATCATGAAACAGAAATAAATGGTGTGACTGGTGCATCCAGATCAAAACTCCAGATCACATCGTTTAAATAACTGCAGTTATTTTGCTAGCATAGAAATAGTTCTTGCAAAATATGTTCTTCACAGATAATTAGAACAAACCATACATTCACAGCCTATGGGGAAAACGAGAAGTACATTGCAAGTACAAATAAACACATAGCTTTGGTTTGACACTATGTGCTGCTGAAATATGCCGAGATCTGCATGCACCAGAGGTGGATCCAGGTTCCGGTGGTTTTTAATGCTACTTGATGTGAACTGGTGCAGCAGATCTGACGGTGTTCCCATCTATTTGCCCATCCGGAGCAAGCCCAAGGAATCAATTGTTCAGCCACACTTTCTGCAGTGGATCAGGAATAAGGATCAGGCTGCTGGCAGGGCGGCTGTTGCAGGGAATCCATTGACGTGATTAAGGCATTACAATGGCAAAAGAGGAAGAGAGATTTTTATCTAACCATTATCTTCCCAGCTTTTTCTGCCAGGTAACATTTTTGTATGCCAAGTAACATTATCTGTTTGTCTCTTTGTAACTGTCTAGCACTTTTTTCATCATAGATAGACTTGTCTTAATATAAGATCAAGGATAACAGCTATATTTAGGAGGACTTGAAAGACATCTATATTTAAAAGGAAATCCTGGGAATGGGAGCTTTAGGGAAATGTTAAATATATAAGATATGGCCAAGCAAAAAGCTGTTATTATATCAAGTCAGAGGATTTTGTCATGAAAAATGCTTATAGAGATTTCATACTGACGGCTTCACTACAAAGGGAGGATATAGTGCAGTAACGGAGCATGTGAATTTACAGAGCACCAATTACCCAGCACTAGCTTCCTGCCCAGACACCCCTAATGCATAATGGATGCGAGGTACCTTATTCCATTTTTTAAAGCAGAAGCAGCAGCTTTCCTATGAATACATAAATCCAAGACTTTGTCTTCCATGACAGAGTGATGGGTTGGGGGGAAGAGGCAGTTTGCAGAAAAATACCTATTACTTAACTGTAATCTCAGCCTATGTCCTAGATGAAAACAAGGCATCTGACATGTCCACAGCAGGTACCGAGGAGGGTCCAGTATGATACCACGCACCTGTGCTTACATTGTCTGGCAGAAGATGCCCAGTGCTGTAACTCCATTTTATTTTCAAAATGAGACAACTAATATGCAATAAAAAGAGACCAATGCTTCATCTCTAGTGTTAGAAAGGCATATTTTTATTGTGTGTGTGATTTCCCTTGCATAACCTTTGTTGGGGGAAAGCATGGAAGACATACCAGAAGGGTGAAAGAGGTAAGGTTAACCATTAGTAGATATTCTGCTGGCCTGTTCTTGTCTTAAAAAAAACCCAGAAGACAACGAAACCAGTCGGTGCCTTTTCTTCACTGATATTTTACAATGTTATAACAACCCCGCACTGTAGAAACCATCCCTGGGGCAGTGAAGAGAAAGAACGAGGTAATGTGAATTAGTAAGAACATAAAGCTCTAGAATATGAAATGGGACAGAGTTTTTCCAGAGAGTAGTAAAACTTCAAAACTTCTTAATTCAATGCAGAGTTAGTCCAGTAATAGCTTTCAGCAGTCATACATGTGTCTTCTTTATGCAACTTCTTGCCCTAGTTCAACACTATTCCCAATAAAAAAAATGTCCAATTAAAACCAAACTCTATGGGGTTCAAAAATATATCTTAGATTTTGACTCATAGTGCTTGGTGAGGAATAAACTACTCCTTTGAAAGAAGCTAGGAAAAATTTATTTGACAGCCAACACAGAAAGAGAAGCAGTCTTCCTCTCAGAATAATACCACCAAAAGGACTGCAAGAATTACTGTGAATATTAATAAAAACAAACAGGCACTGGAAATTTATACCTAGAATTTATTTGTGAGTTCAGTCGTGACCCCTTAAAAAGAAGGAAGGAAGAACAAGAAACTTTAAAGTTCCCTTGGTATCATTTCAATCCTATACTACATATCCCACTAGTAGAGCTGTAATGGGAAATAGGAGTTTGGAAGTTTGAAGACAGTGAAGGAATGTCTTCTACCAAGTCGATAATTCGTGGTGATGATTTTCCAGTACAGGTGAACACCTAGAGAAATAAATTAAGCTAACATAGATTAGGAGGTGGATGTTAGAATCTTTTCTTGTTATTTTTTTTGCATGTTCACAACACTCGGTGCCTGAAATGTGAAATTCCATCTGTGTTTACCAGCCTCAGATTCAGATCATCTTGACAACTGATGGCCATCTCAGCATTACCCTGGTGGATTCAGGAAGAGAAAAAGAAAAAGCAGAAAAAAAAAAGAGAAAAAGCAGAAAAAAAAAGGAGCTGATTTTAAACAGTGAAAGTAAAAACTAATTTCATTAAGACATACAGTGTCCTAGGAAGTTTTTATTAATTTTTTTCTCTCTTCTGTAGGCAAGCAAACATGGCTGTACAGACTTTGAAATCTCTTTTAAACAATAATGGGGAAACATTAGTCATTAAATACATGAAGATATAATTATATAAATTGTATTGAATTCCTGGTGAAAGCTTATCTTTGCAATTACCAGCATTAATACTTAAATAAAATAAAAGTTTTGTCATTGACTTCAAAGAAATCAGGATTTCATTCTTAATTATATTTTTCAAGTCAAATTATAGGGCAAAACTTTCTGAAGCTAACAACAAAAGACTGCGGTTGATGTCAGTGAATTTAGTGGAAGTAGGCGGTAAATTAACAATGTATAAAGGAGCTACAGAAAATATACAAGAATGCTTCCCGAATCTTCTAGAATGCCTTTTCCAAATTCTGTACAGTATATTGGTTATTCACACTTATATCAGTAAGCGTGGGTGAAACGAAAGGAGTGTTTGAGCCTACTGCTGTTGGAGTCAATGAAGGTTTGTCTCTCATGTTTATCGGAAGCAGTCCTAGGCCTTTCCAGAGCAGCAAAGCAGAGCAGATCATGAAAGGAATCAGCAACACAGTATTGCTGGGGCAGGATTTTTTAATGAAAATTATTCTTGTGTGCCTAGTGTCTGCTAGACACAGCCCTTGCTTCTTTTTTAGGTAGTTTATCACAGAATCTCCTTATTTCTGAAATGATTATTGATAAATAATATTAAGTCAAATTTCATTAATCACTCAACTGATAGTTCTAATCGGTCCAAGAAAGGTTGGAAAAGCACATTCACGGGTGGAGGGTGTTGTCCCAGGTTCAGTATCTTTTCTTTTCTTGCTCTTACTATGCAAATTTGTCCTTTTCAAAGAGGTGATGATGAGCCACATGTATTTATTCCAAATAAGATCCAAACTCCACAGCCAGCCTGTAGTCCTTTCTCACACTGGATGTCCCTGTCTTCCCTGGGAGTCCCTCGGGCAAGGTCACGTGCCGGGGATGGTGTCTGTATCAATCACGACCAATTCTTCCTCATATGGCAATGCTGGTGTGCTGCAACTGATAAATAACAGGTGGCTAGTGCAAAGGAATGCAGGCACATAACAAAGGCTGTGTAGGGTTAAAACATTGGGATTTTGCCTGCAGCTGTCCACAATAAATATGCATAAGTTCATTTTTTTGCTTGGTTATGGATTCATCCACCTGTTTTCCTGAGAGTGCCAGACATTTTGTACTTTAATTATTACCAGGTCCTATCCAAAGTCCATGTAAGTTAACACAAAAGAAGTTGTCAGTGATCTCGGGGAGCTGGGATCAAGTCACATGGAGCAGTTTCACTGGCATATTGATATTACAGGTTCTCGGGTTTGACCTTACAAGAGCAGGGCTTAGATTAAAAGAACATTCATTCTTTGTGGCAAGGCACTTACAGGTTCTGTGCTGTTCTTATTTCCAGGTAGTTTTTAAAAATAAACCTGTGCTCCTGTTAAATTACTTCGATAGATATCTCTGTGGAACCACAAAGTCAAGGGAGGATTGCGAGCTGCAGCCCCAGTCAGCAGAGACTGACATTGCTCTGCTGAGGGTTCCCACCTCATCTGGGGCTTCAGCCCTCCCCGGGCCAGCTCTCACACTCTCTCCAGAGCTGCTTCATCTGTAGCACAACATTGCCCACAAAGCAGATGAAGCGTTCTGCTGCCGCAGAAATGAGCGCTCCTCCTTCAGACCACCACTTTGACACTTCTTCTGATCCTTGTTGCTTTCTACCCGCTCTTCTCTTCGACTCTCGTCTTACCAGGTTACGTCTGATGATTTTATCTCTAATGCCTTTGTACCCAAGTAAGGCCATAGGGTAACCTACAGGCATAGTAAATCAGTAAATTCACAGGCAAAATAACTACCCTCAGAAACATAGACTCATCAGGAAAATACCTATAATTTGTGAAAGCTCCAGAAGACTTCACATACAGGGGTCAAGATTTGCAAAAGAAAAAAGGAATACCTCTAGGTAAGTTCCCATGGGCATCATTCAACAACTCTGTAGATAACCAGATGTACAAATTATCAAGCATTACCAGTTTCCAGTGAGTTTCAGGATCCATTTTATAAATCTGGAACTGCATCATATAATATACTATATATCACTTAATAATACCTTTAACAATGTAAGCCGTCGTATCATGCAACTTGGCCTTCTCTATACTTCATTTTCCCTCTTCGTGAAACAATCAGTGAAGCAATTTCTTGAACTCGACACTGCATGGCTACTCAGGATCATTAAATCTCGTGCCTTATTTTATAACAAAACCTCTAGTTAATCAACATCAGACTCATCTCTTTTTATTACTGTCTGGTATTTACATCGAAGATGTTGGCTAGTCCTGAAACTGAGGCAGTAGAAATGTGTTTCTCATTTAAAAAAATGAACCCACGTTCACTGACACCTCTCTGCATAATTATTTTCTGGCGTGAGTCCCTCGGGATGGAGATCCTTGTCGGCCAGGTTTCGGGAGGTTCATGGATATGATTAGGTGTCCCAAGTGGCGAGTGCACACAAAACAACATGAAATCAGTCTTCCACTCTTGGCAAGTAAATGGAAGAAGAGCTGGCCCAGGCTTTTTTCTTTAATGTGTCTTTACTTGTTTAGTTTTCTTCATTTATACATACAATAGCATACTACGCTAAAATTTTATGGGTAGTTTTCTTCTCTGTAGTAATGTAATTTGCAGTAGCTGTTAGTGTAGACCTACTTATGTGACCCATCAGTCAATGGTTTGGAGCTTGGAAAAAAGAAATAATCAGGAAGGTTATTTCCCCAAATCTGTTTGCTTTTTAAAGGCTGGAACAGAAAGTTTGAAATACCTTGTCTTAACATCACATTGGTGAATCAATTTGCTTGCTGCTGACTACTTTTCACGCAGTACTCATGACTATTTGAGTAAGAAGAGCACTAGCGCCCCTTTGATCCCACACGAGGTGGGAATCCCTCCGCTGGATCCAGACACGGAGCAGCAGAGCTGCTTGCTCAGGGGCCCCCAGGAGAGGCTGAAGAGAACTTAGCTCTTCACGGTCCAAGTTAGCGCCTACCCAACTTATCCATGCCCTCCCTTGCTAAGTGCTGTGCAAGCACATCTAATCAGACCTATTTACTTAACATGTATTTTTTGAAAATATTAGGGCTGCACCACCCCAACAATAGTAACTGCGCTATGATTATTTCAGCACAGAAATACTGTACTGCATTTTCTTCTTTTGAAAATAGCTGCAGCTCTGTGGATGTCTAATGATTTACTCACCATTTTTTTGAGACCCACATCAACATTTCATAAAAGGCTATAAAGCGTAATTATAGATTTTTATTGTAATATATTGTATTAAAATACAATGCATATCAGAATATACAGTACATTCAAATACCTCAGTGCGTTATTATATGTATCATATCATTATTCTTGTCATAAACTATGAACATTGCAAAATTGATGATGAAATTATAAGTCTTTTCTGAAGTCCTGAAAACATGAAATCTGATTACAAGAGGATTTCAGATATCAGTTAAAGCAATTTCCATATCCTCTGATGTGTATATAAAGTTCAAAAACCCAAGCTGAATGCAAACTGAACAGACGAAAAGAGAAGAAAAATACACATATTTGTTAAAGCCTTCCATAAGCTGATTTCATTCTGCGAGTAGAAGCCTGGTAAAAGTTGATTAGACTCCTGATTAAAAATAGTAAAAACTGGTAGCAAGCAAAAACTGAAATAACTCTTTGCACCAGTATCCAGACTGTTAGTGAACTCGGGGCCTGAATGCTTTCCAGTTTTCTCTGGTATGGCTGAGAAATTTTAAAAGCCACATTTTCCATTTAAACTAATATTCAAAAGGGGAAAAAAAACCCCAAACCCAAAAAGGACTTCCAGAAGATAATTTCTGGGGAGTTGAATCATGCTTTTCACTGGACTTTGCTGCAGCAAGTCAGTTTGCTGGGAATTAAAGAGGTAATTAGCAAAACACCAGGGAGAGATGCCTAACCGGGTGAACCTGTACAGATCCAATACGATCCACAAAGACTGCCAAGACAAGACGAAGACAGAGCTAAGACTTTTCTTCGTGTTTTCTTTTGATATACAAATACACCTGCACAAAGATTAAAGCTATGTCTTTAGCAAAACCGTACAGCTATAATACCTGATGCGAAATAGCACTCGGCTTCAGGGGCCTAGCCCACATCATAAACCTTACGTATGAGAAGTTAATAATTGCTTTGGCTCTGTATTCAAGACAAAGCCTTATTTCTCAGAAGCATCAGCATATGCTGTAAAGGGACTTCGAGTTTATGCGAAAAACACGCATGCTGATTTTACCATAAGTGATCTGCTTCAGGAAAAAAATTCTGCAAAGAAATATCCCCTGAACTTAATAAAAATATAAAGTGCTTATTCCCAGTAAGCCTGAACTTTTTCTGGTGAGATAATCCCATGCAATAAATTTGGCAAGAATCACCCCTTAAAAAATTAACTGGTCTTATTAAGCATCACTAATAATGTATTTTAAATCTAAGACACATATGCAAAGAGACATTAACTTAGAAAAAGAAGTCTGGATTTTGCAGCAGATGAGCATACGGAATCATTTCAGTATAAGTGGACATCAATAACACAAGACTTCACGGATACTAAGCGAGACTTTATCCTTGGTTTTCATAATACATCATGGGTAATGAACCTAAGAACTTACAACAGAATAAACTACATAATACTAACGCTAGAAAAACTGGTTCTGTTTTACCTAGTTAATGGTAATAACATTTCTGCAAGTGTGGATGCTTGTATTTTAAATATTAATAATAAAAAAGTATATTTGGAACATTTATGTTTTAAATGTTCTTTTACTAGTGACTTCAAAGAGCTTTAAATAAATTTAATCAATTGTGGTAAATCTGGTTTAACAGTGAAAATCTAGATGGTCTGTTTTAATACTGTTTGGTATTTCTGTGTGCCCTGAGACATCTTGAAAAGGTTTTGATACTCAGGATCTCAAGAAGTAAATAATTAAGGACACTTCTGCAAGCAGATCAATCCAGTATTCACCGGTGCTGATTCCTCATCATTTTGCATCTGGTCTAGTCATTTAGAGATGTGCAGGGTCAGTGCAAAACATTACAAAATTAGAATCACATTGTTCCAAGTCCCTTTATGAAGGTGCACAAAATGCAGGGCAGGAAACTGGAAAGTCACTCCCAGTGTCTTGTGGGCTGGATTCTCCTTTTATTCAAGTGAATTCTTCAGATCTGATCCTTTTTACCCTTAATTCACAGTCAAAGATGAGATTTGTGGACCTGAACTCATGAGTGCTCTCACGTACAGTGTGGTTTCTTTGAAGAAAAGGTAACCAGCAGTGAACAGGGGCAGACCCTCAATCAGTCTCTGGGGGGGTTTTTAGGCATTTGCTAGAATTCATAGAGCAAGAGTCTGCTCTGTGCATTTCGCTGGACAGAATATGCACAAAAATATTTTCAAACTAAATGCAGCTGGTTCTAATCCTCTGATAATTCAGTCTACATGCATCCCTAGCTTTAACATGAACCAAGCCATCTGTAAAACGTTAGTTACATTAGAAGACACAAATCTAGCTTTTGACCAGACCTGAGCCAATCAATACAACTTGCTTTCTTTGATCCTTGTATTTTCTGGAATAACGGCAAGAAACCAAACAAAAGTCACCACAAAATCAATCCAAGCCATAATGCAATCTTACAACTACTAGGCACTCTTTTTGATGAGGGGCTTCATTGCTGATAGAGTTTCTCTGCTCGCCACATGCATTCCAGCGGTGATTCAAATTCTTCTGCTGAAATGAACTTAGAGGATAAACTGTACTTGCAATCATATAGCAAGCAGTAGGAATACTGAAAATGAAACACGAATTTTCTCTTAAAAGGCATATATGGCCCTCCTTGCTTTTTTTCAAATGAAATCCAGACCAAATTTGTTTAAGTAACTAGTATAGACAACACAGGAACTGAACACAGGAAGAGTGCTGAGAAAAAATAAAATGCAGCCAATTCCAAGTACGCCAAGAGCATTTGATTCATATTGTATGTTCACATTACATTCAAACTGTGCTTATTCCACTCTCTCACAATCCAGCATAATGCGGTTTCGGTAACATTTACAGATAACAGTCTGTATTTTTCCAAAAAGTTGCTTTATTAAAAGGAAGTAAGTTCTGATAACAAATGCCACTTTTTAGCGAAAGTCCCTTTATGTATCATGTGAGATGCATATTCTTGAGTCAGTATTTTCACTCTCCTACATGTATTTAAGTGAGAGCTAGTTGAGTAGGAACGGGCACAAAGCACCGCTGCTGGGGCAGGGTAGTGCTCTGATTTTGCCGGGTACAATTGTCCGTGCAACGGGCAGATGAGCAGAGTGAGAAACCGGCACCTGCCCACCAACTCCTCTCTGGACCTTGGGGAAAGACAGTAGCCCTTGAAATGCCCTCGGGTCAATGTTTTGGCTGCATATAAAGACGATTTAAATGTAGTTCTTCACTTGCTGCCTGAAGTACGCAGCATGTTTCCAGCAGTATCCCTCCTACGAACCTGCACCCATAAGGCACAGAAAACAAGAAAAAGATGACTAACTTGACTCCAGGTCTGCTAAAGAAAGCTGCTCCACTCCTCCCATTATCAGGCATAATTAATAAGTTCTCCTCCATAGTTTTCTTTCCAGTTGCTGCACTCTTCTCTTTTCCTTGCCATTTTATTCATGTTTATTAGCTTTACTCTACATTTTTTGCAATCCTCAAGATCAGTCACTCTCTTCCACTGCTGTGGAACCAGCTAGAATAATTTAAAAGCCCTTCCAAATGCCTGTCACTTCAACCAAACTTTTACTGTTTCATTTACCTGAAACGCTTACAGTCTGAGTAGCGATACTTTCATTCAGAATACTAACTAAGGTCTACTAGTGCCTGATGGTGCTTTTTGCCTTTTCCGCTTAGCTGGTATCTTTACAGTCTCCTCATAAACCAGAGGACCGGTTGCTCATCCCCTTCTTCCATGTTGGTAAAAGATTGTGCAGACTCTATCCGTTCATCCACTCTACTGGTGTGGTGTGCCATGGCAGAATGGGTGGAAATAGTCTTACCAAGGTGTATGGTCAGTACAGGGAACCCGTCTGTGGTACTCCCAGCTCTGAAGGATGCTGGAAGGCTGACATCGGCAGGGAAGGAAAGGACAGGAAAACATTCAGTGCAGATCTCTTGGGCTTCAGGACATTACCTTTAGCACTAAATATAGCGGCAATCATACTGAAGTAAGAAAAATAAAAGAAATAGATCAATTCCCCCTTTCCTATGCTGTCACCTGTCCTCTCCCAGCAAGATTCTGGTTTGACAGTCTTTGTAGAAAGAACATTTAAATCAGATTTTGATCTCCATAAATTGTAACAGCTGGAACAGCAAAATATAAAAAAACCAGCTCACAATGGCTTTCCATATGAAGAAATGCTGGAGACATCTCCAAATCCTTTGACTTGGCAGAGAAAAATAATATGTATAGCCAATATAGTCTGTCTGGTGTATCTTTTGTTCAGAAAGAAAATGTCATTCAGTATCATGCATACTTCAACCAAAGCATGCAGAGATACAGAAAGAGAAGGAAACCTTTAAAAGGCTTACATAGGAATAGGAAGAGCACTGTAACTTTGAAGTCACTAGAGGCAACCATAAGAAATTTTCTTCTTTAAATCTGAAACAAAGAACCTTCAGAAAATCACTATCAGTTGTGAACTGGGACTGGAACAGGCAGTCAACCTGGCAGGGCCGCTTGAGCCAGAAAAACTCTTATATCCCACAGCAGAAAAGAACATGATGAAAGAATTAGCAGAGTGAAGAGAAAAAACATTTAGAAATATATGGCTCCGAAAAGGACTGGGTTGCCTGGTCTGAAATGTGGTAAAGGAATCTACAGAGCATGAGACATCTGTGCAGCCAGCATATAATGTGCAGGAAGAGAAGAAAAAGCTTCACATAGGAATGTCTGTCAAAACAATGGATTCGGGGAAACTGCTTAAAAAAAAAAAAAAAAAAGAGAGAGAGACTATTCATAACGTCACAGGAATGGTTAACTTGAGATATTTTCGCTAAATTTGATTCTGTACTGTCCCAATGGACTTGCTTTCCTCAGCTATGAAGCCCTAAAGGAAACTTGCCCTTCTCACAGTTCAAGCTTTATTTCCTTAAAACAAATTATACCTCTGCTGAGATGGAGCTGCAGAACCTGATGTCGATGCCCTGAACTACCCGTGGAAATCTCACCTCCTGGCTGCTGCTTAAAGGAAGAATCCATGAGCACCTGGATATTAAATGCAACTTCAATGTCTTTAATGCCCGTCTCACAACTTCAGCAGTATTAGGTTCCGAATGACATTTTTCTTTCTCTTTTGAAAAGCGTTGCCTTTGCCTGTGACTCCATTTATTTATCACATGATGCTCAGGCAGAAATTTTCTCTTATCTTGTCTCCAGTCTAATATGTTCTCTGCATCCAGCAGTAAACCCTGGGGTTGTGGCCCTGGCACATAAAGGATTTTGTCTGATAAGCAGAAGGAGAAATCTTCCTATTCACCAGTATTATATTTAAAACAAAATGAAAAGATCGAGTTGCTCTGGGCACTCACCTTTGCCTTCAGCACCATTTCCCGAGCATTATAAACCACATAAAAGGACAAAGGATACTTCAGTGCCAGGCCAGAGCCAAGAAATACCTTTCCAGGGTGAAGGTCACAGATACTGAGATCACATGCCTAAAAGAAAAGGGAATTTTCAACGTTCTCATATTTTCATGATCAACTAGAAGAGATGTTAGCCAAGAAATGACTCAAAGCCTACCCGCCAAAGCAAAGGCGGCAAAGCCCAGGTTTGGTTGCACACTGTCTCTCCTGCTGCCATCTGCTGTTTCCGCATGGAAGCATGGAAAATTTCAAATACTACACCACGATGTTTCCCTCTACCTGCTTCATTAAGCCTGCCTACACTTTGGCAAAATTTCATGGACCCGATTCCTTCACTCCGTGGTTCCAGAAAACAGCAAGCGCAGCTCTCTCGTTTGCAGAGGTGCTGGCAGTAGCTGCTGTTACCGAAGATGCCGGACTCAGATCGGCTTTGCTCGTAAGCACCGGCAAACAAACCAGCCTGAGGGAAGGCTAACGCTAGCTGAGGAGCTAACTCCCGAAACGCTCCGCAGAAGCTGCTCTGTTAGTCCTTCGGGAGCAGAAGGGCACCAGGGATGTGCTAGCAGGCGCTGCTCACAACGGAGGAGCTCCAAAAGTTGCTGTGCGTATTACTCTGGTCTGACAAGAAACTCTTCAGGGATGCTGCACGAAAACTGTTCCCCTGCTTAATAAGAAGAGTATGCCAGAAAGCTTTTGGAAGCCATTTTTTATGTGTCTTTGTTTGGAAAGTGCCTGGTGATTTTTTTTAAAAGGAAAACCTAACGTAGTTCATGATGCTATTATTGAATGGCTTGCTTTCTCCGGGATATGGGCCATCCTGCGACAGAGGCAGCTCAGTCCTGTGACATTTTTCTCTCGACACAAGGGGGAATCAGTATTGTGTAGGATCAGACCACGTTTTTTTCAATTTTTAAATGCAAACATATAAGCAAAATTAAAGGGAAAGCTTTCATTTTCCCAATTCTATGTTTAGAAACTGTAATTTACTAATTTGACCTGAAAAATTTTGCTTTACTTTTGATGCCTGTTTCAGGGGTTTCTTTTGACATGAATTCCCATTTGGGGCAAAGTGGAAGGTTGATCACTTCTGCTGAAAAGCAAAGAAAGCAGATTAATAGGGGAAATAATGTATTCATTCTGGTGTATTATATACTTTCTGTGAGTAAATTTTAATTGGACAACTTGCATAAATGGAATGTAAATGTGTCTACAGCACAGCATGAGTCTGGTGCTTTAAAAGCCAAAGTTCAACTCCTGATGTCATTAATCGGGAACTATAATTTGTAAATGTAGGGTAGGTAATGGAAATTAAAACAAATGTGCTTTATTAACTAATTCTTCAGGCACAGGTAAATCTATTTGAAAATGAGTTCATTCACCCCAGCTACACACTGCACACTGCACTGCTTAAGACAGCCTTATTATGAACAAGTTAATACTCTACTGCCTTTGACTACAGAAAATCTAACTCCCCTGGTTACATCTGTCAGGGACCCAGGTCCAGGAATCATGGTGCAAGACAGGTCTGAAGCTTCATCTTCGAGTCTTTACAGATGTGGTCCAAAGAAAGATCAACTGTCGCCCCCATCACACAATCTGCCTAAATGAATTTGAAGGCCTCTGAAAGCAGGAGATACTGAGCTGAGACAAGGTTTTGATGAACATTAAGAAACGAAGATTAGAATTTTTATTTTCTTGACTGATAGTGATGCTCCTGATATTATTCATTGAGCAAAGATGCAATCAGATATCTCATTAGACTTTGCAAGTGATAACACCGTTTCTGTAGGACCCATCCTGCAAATGCAGTAATGGTGTAAAAGCGTCCAAGTACCTGGCAGAAGCCTCCTTCCTAGATCTAAATTTTTCAAGGAGTAGTAAAGTAAATGTCTCTTACTGCAGACATGGAAGATACCAATGCCTTAAAGCTCAGTTGTGCACTGCTGGTATACAGAGAGCAGCTTTGCCCTTAATCCAAGTTATCTATATATAGATATTATTGCAGGATTAATATTTTTTAATCAGAATAGAGTTTCTTTCCACTTTATTTCAGTTTAGCCTATGCTGACCTGTTTTCGGTCTTCATTCTCCAGCTTACGGTCTTACATTAACATCCTTGTTGGTGTTCTCAGTCTGTAAAACGGAGGACGATCACTGTGCTCACTGAATTTGGGTGCTAACGTTACCTTTCTAAAAGAAAACATTGCACACCTGCCCTGCTAGCTAATAACCAGGCAATAGGATGGTTGTCACAGCTTAAAAATGTAGAAATGGAAATGGGAAAGAATCCCAAATTCCCAGAGGGGAAAAGGCCAAACATAAAAGAGAAATTTATTGCTGAGTATAGCATAGCTGAAAGACAATAAAAGATTCTTTAAACTGGGCATAACAACAGGACAAAAGAAAAACAAAACCTCCTAAGCCACGTCTGCTCATTTTTATTATGGGGTCGGCTGCAGACTGCCAGCCTGTTTTAAAATCAACACGTCACAGCAAGAAACTATACAGTAATGTATCACTTCTCTGCAGGCACTTCCTTCCACTGACAAATGGTTCGAGCGAAGTAATAGCTTAAACAGAATTGCACAGAGGGGTGAACGGCATTGATGGAGAAGGATCTACACGAGTGTATTTATTCACAGATACATACACACGCACGCAGGCTCTTGTGTGGACCAGCTTCTTATTGTGGATAATGATCTGTATAAAATGCAAAGCTACAGGAGATGTTTTAACAGTCAGGGAAAAAAAATATAAATTCCACATGTAACGCTAATTTATTCCGTCCCCAAGGGGGATCTCCATAAGCTCGTCAGTCTAAAAATCAGCTCCTCTTCCAGCAGTTTTAACACTTACTAGTTAGCAACCCTAGTTAACATTGCTAATCTGTTAGCTTTACCTTTTCCTAATTTTTCTAAGTAGGGAGAACAGAAAAGGGATCGCTCCAAAACTCATCGTGCTCCCGAGTACAAGCTGCAGCACATTTTTTCCTCAGGCAGAGAATAAACTGCACCCTAATGTAAATGGCTGATACAAAGCCAATGCACCAATTTATGCTTCAGCTGAATCCTTAACTTAGCACTTATGTAAGACATTAGACTTTTATAGGGTTTGGACCAAGGTATGAATTTCATGAGGAGCTCACTAATTTGAGAAAACAACCGAGTGTGCTCTTTGGTATGACAAACCAGACCACTTATCCATTAGGGAGAGATGAAGGAAGATAAGATTCTATTTTTCCAGCTTTGTGAAATGTTTTTCAGATTTTTTCATTTAATATAAGCTCGATATCAACAAAGTTTCAGAATAACTTTTTTAACCTGGTCTCTAATGCTAAGCCTTTCCCCTCATGAGAAAAAAAGAAAAAATTGCACGCACAGAGTTTCAACTGTCTTTGCTCGAATTCTGCCAATTTTCAAATGCTCAGAAATCACACTGAATCTGCTCATTCCCCACCAGTGATGGTGAACAAATTAGCACCAAAGCTCTGCTATTTTCTCTTACCTGGTAGTCACATTTCTAGGAGATTGCTATTTTCTAAATACATTAATGTAATGATGTGAAATTTAGCTTAAGCTAACAAGGTTTTGTAGGTTCTACAGTTGAACCAAAATGTGCATTTAATGAGGACCCCAGGAAATTATGCAGTTCTTGCCAAAGTTTCATTAATGGCTTGGAATTGCAATTTTGGGATAATCAAGAAAAAGCAGCAAACTGTAAGCTTGATTTTTCAGGAAGTGGCTGCTCAGCACTTCCTTCAAATAAAACCATCTCTATTGAGTCTCCATTATGGAGGCCCTCACAAATCATTAGTACCTTTAAAAAATATACTTTTCTTCTGATTGTCAGTAAATTATGTTTATTTTATTAAATGAAGACATTTTGGAACATTTGGGAATGACTTTGCAAACTGTGATCAAAATCTATTTGCAATAAACTGCAAAACTAAACATGCAGAAGTTAATTGAAGTTCAACCATGTATAGCTGCAAAAGTCAACCCTGACTCTTTATGAGTTTTTTTCATGTCAATCAACAATGAAGTAGTGGGCATTACAGAAATAAGAC
>VFFE01007199.1:4445458-4482711 GCA_008921705.1 Burhinus oedicnemus | reverse complement strand
TTTATGCTTCAGCTGAATCCTTAACTTAGCACTTATGTAAGACATTAGACTTTTATAGGGTTTGGACCAAGGTATGAATTTCATGAGGAGCTCACTAATTTGAGAAAACAACCGAGTGTGCTCTTTTGTATGACAAACCAGACCACTTATCCATTAGGGAGAGATGAAGGAAGATAAGATTCTATTTTTCCAGCTTTGTGAAATGTTTTTCAGATTTCTTCATTTAATATAAGCTCGATATCAACAAAGTTTCAGAATAACTTTTTTAACCTGGTCTCTAATGCTAAGCCTTTCCCCTCATGAGAAAAAAAGAAAAAATTGCACGCACAGAGTGTCAACTATCTTTGCTCGAATTCTGCCAATTTTCAAATACTCAGAAATCACACTGAATCTGCTCATTCCCCACCAGTGATGGTGAACAAATTAGCACCAAAGCTCTGCTATTTTCTCTTGCCTGGTAGTCACATTTCTAGGAGATTGCCGTTTTCTAAATACATTAATGTAATGATGTGAAATTTAGCTTAAGCTAACAAGGTTTTGTAGGTTCTACAGTTGAACCAAAATGTGCATTTAATGAGGACCCCAGGAAATTATGCAGTTCTTGCCAAAGTTTCATTAATGGCTTGTGGTGGTTAGTGGTCAGAAGATCACGTGAGAGATGTAGGGGTCCGCGTTCGGAAGATCACGTGATGTGACGGAAAGGTAGACGGCAAACCCCTCCCCTTGAGCGGAGCTTGGCCAGGTATATAAGCTTGTGACGCAGTTTAATAAACAGACATCTTGTATCCACCACATTGGTGTCTGTGCTCTTTGTCCCCGAGGCGTGTCTGTCGCCTCGTAGGCCTCCGGTGGGGTATGCCCACTTCCTGTTGCTGATTACGGGTGATGGTGTTGCAGCTTGTCGTAGTGAGTAACTGCAACAATGGCTTGGAATTGCAATTTTGGGATAATCAAGAAAAAGCAGCAAACTGTAAGCTTGATTTTTCAGGAAGTGGCTGCTCAGCACTTCCTTCAAATAAAACCATCTCTATTGAGTCTCCATTATGGAGGCCCTCACAAATCATTAGTACCTTTAAAAAAATATACTCTTCTTCTGATTGTCAGTAAATTATATTTATTTTATTAAATTAAGACATTTTGGAACATTTGGGAATGACTTTGCAAACCGTGATCAAAATCTATTTGCAATAAACTGCAAAACTAAACATGCAGAAGTTAATTGAAGTTCAACCATGTATAGCTGCAAAAGTCAACCCTGCCTCTTTATGAGTTTTTTTCATGTCAATCAACAATGAAGTAGTGGGCATTACAGAAATAAGACTGTCACCCATCCTACTACAAAAAAGTCCACCTAACCAGAGTTTAGCCACTTGAAACGTTCTGGCAAACTTTGATAATTTTGTTTTGGAAGACAATTTCTCTTCCTACTTTATATGACAATGGAGGAAGACCAGGAGACGCTGAGGTATGCCTTAACCTCAGACCTCTAGGAATAATTTACAAAAACTGAGAGAAGCAGTACACAGCAATGCCAAGAAGACTGGCTTCTAACACGTATTATACAGGAGCAGCTAGGCATCTTTATCAAAATTAACGATAGACACAACAGTTAACAAATTCAGCCCCATTTTGAAAACCCTATGTCATATTTTAGTTAAACACATAATTAAAAGCTTTAATCAAAGCTCTCTAGTTCTCCTCAAGTCCCTGGCAAGACTCCCAGTGCCTCCCAGCCCATTCAGCGTTACAGGTGCTGATTCATGCCCTTGGGTCATTCAGAGGGACTGAACCTTAGGCTGCTTCAGTGGGGAGGCGAAATCCCAGCCCAGAAAGAAAAGCTTCAGAGACTCTGTGCCGCAGGTAAGAGCAGTACCCTCTATAAATCGGGAAGGAGTAATTTAATCTACCTCTACGTCAGGCATCAATTTTTTTCCCTTACATCAGTGACCCCTGGGAACTTCTTATAACTCGAGCCTCACTTGGGAGAATTAACAATATCCCATGCCTTATGGCAAACCAATAAAGCTGTTCCTCTCCAAAACAAGGCGCCATAAAGAACCCCACATATCTGCAAAGGGACAACATCTCAAAGGAGCACCACCACAGCACCGGGAGTGATCCTACACTGATTACACCGCCAGCTGTGGGGCACAGCTGGTTACAGCTAGCAGCACCTCTTCCCCCTTTCCCAGGACTGCAGGTGGGAGCAGGGGAAAGGCAGGACCAGACCTGTGGGGCTGGGGCTTCCTGGCCGCTCCTTGCCAGGCATCCAGGCTCTCCCCGCTCACCCTGAGGAGGTGCACCAGAAAAACTGCAGGAGGGAGAAGATTTCTTTCAGATGTTTCCACTTTGGTCCAGGAAACTAGACACCATTGTAAGTAACAGGAGATGAGTACTATGGGAAGCGCGTTCCTCTTTCTAAGGGGTAAGACGAAGTGGCTCGTAGGCTCAGGCTCCCAACTTCGCATACAAGAATCTCAGCAATTTCATTTTTGGTTGCTAATCATTTTTATGTTTCCTCGGTGGAAAAATGCTTAAATCTAATTTACGTTCAAGCCACCAAAAAGTTACAAACAATTCCCAGGCTGAAGGTTGCCAAACTATGGCAATTTAAAAAACCCCATGAAAACAACAAACAAACAAAGGTATTCTTACAAGAAGTACTGCTCAAAAACCTGCGGCCCGAGGAAAATGTGCCAGAGAAATGAAACAATGGGGGAAAAATAGCCTATTTCCTTCAAGGGCTGGGTAAAAATCTCTGGAATGTGCGTAGCCTCCACTGTGTGTTTCAGGGTGACCTCTTCCCGTGGTTCGTATTTTCCACAACTTCTTTCTAGTAAGAGGGAGACTCCACATGTACGTTCAGGTCCTCAGCTGGGGCACGTCAGCCTTGTTTGGCGAAGTCTGTAAGACCAAACTGATTTGCAGCAGCTGAGGCACCGGCTCGCTGCTCGCCAGCTACTCTGTGCAGCGTGGTGCGGGCTTCGCCCTACCCCACTACTGGTCCAGTCGTGGACCATCGGTGGGACCCGCAAAGGTGCGCTGCAGAGGGAGGGGAGGCTGCAGACAAGAGTTTGCATTTCCTGAACTGTGAATCTGTCAAACTGATGTAAAATTCCTGCCCTGTGGTATCGCAGTTGTCTTTTTGTATTTACCATCTCTACGTGCAATAAAGCACAGGATGTTTAGCTGATGTGAAAGCTGAGGTGAGATAGTCTAAGTTTACTCCAACCCTGAATAATGTAATCTTTCTTCAGCATCAAAACGTAAGCTAAAAGGAGACAATCACTGAGCTTGGTAAAACTTTGTAACAACTCTTTGGTTCATGTCTTTGAATCACTGTCAACTAAGAAACAGAAGTCAAACCCCTTAAAGCACTGTACCACTCCTCCCTCCCCCAAGTTAAGCACTAGGTACTATACCAGCGGTAAGAAATCACCTTGTCCTTAGGGTTTGCACCTGGGACAGTCACACTGTTTATCAGTCTACAGGCTATATTAAGTAATTTGCCAGTACCTGTCTGAAACCTACACAAACAAAAGTATTTTTTTGCTTTAATTGTAAGCTATTCTGCTCCACAGCCAAGTAAAATTGTTGAAGATGATAAATGCGCACCCGCATATGTATTTACTGCGCGTTGTTTTGCCAAAACTCTGCTTGTGTATTGTCTATACCACAATTACATCTGTTGTCTACAGCATAAACACAACCAATAAATAAATTAACACTCCAGTCAAAATCCTGCCTAAATTTAGGTAACATTCAGAACTTGGTTTAGACTGAAGAAGTTAACGTAAGAGTTTAAAAGCTGGAGTTTGCCATATTTTCTGAAGTTCGGCATAGTGTTTGCTCTTCAGAACTTCCCAATTAACAAGTCACATGGAGGTAAACTTCCTTGCTTTTTAAAGTCTTTAGGTTTTTTTCAGTTCCTTAACTCTGCAGTGATATAGCTTCAATTTTAAACTGTTGGAACCAAAGTTTGGGGTTTCAGCAGTACTTGAGTACCATACTCATCTTGGGTTTAAGATAAGATTATGGAGAACTAGCTTTCTTTGCAGCTTTTAAACTTTTTATGTACTTTTATGCAAGCTCTGCAGGACCCAGATAATCAAAGGTATTCATTCATGTTCCTAACCAATTTCAGTAGGAATTAAACGTCTAGATAAGGATCCATGCTGTTGTCTTCACCCCTGCACCTCAGGCTGCAGTCTATAAGATAGAGGCAACGCTTCTTTACTTACAAACCTCAGGATGTTTGCAACAACTCACTCGCTGGCGTGTCTGAAGGATGGTCCTGCTGAGAGCTCCAGAAGGCAGCTGGGCGTGCTTTTTGTTTGGTTGGGGTTTTTTTTGTTTGTTTAACAAAACAGCACACTGAAGCACACGTGTCCCACCTGAAGGCTTTACAGAAGGCTCTGCCTCAGAGGAAAGGGCCCCTTTTCTGAAGAAAACTGTCCACAGGCTCTGAATTCCCTGGGCACTTTTCCCAGCTAGAGGAGATTTCTTTCTCTGTACTCCTAATGCTTTAAGCATGTTGAAAACCTGGCCCGAGGCAGGTAATAAATGGGGGGTGGGGAGATGGGACTGGAGCTGTAGTGCCTTGTTCTTCTTGCTTTTGTTTGTAAAACAAAGCATTTTTGAGGGACTTTTTGCTGGAGTGACGGCAACGCTCTTTGGCCATGGCTAAAAGACCATGGAAGTAGGCTATGTAGAGCCATTCTACAGCAACAGACCCCACGAGCAGGTAGGAAGTCTAACACCTGCTAGTAATTAAGGCCAGAAAGAATAAGAACCAAGAAACTTAGTGGCTAATGATGTCCCATGTATAGCTGATTGACTGAAAGGCATCTCTTACGACTACAGCATGTATGAAGATGGGCTCTTTATGTAGTTCGCAGGCAGCCACACTCAAATTCAGTGCTGTGGCAGCTGTTCAGTAAAATTTGCTGGAAAATCTGGTGGAGATTAGGTTTTAATGAAAAATTTCAAGGTGTTTTCTTCTAACATGAGCATGCATTAAACCTCTTGCGTTTATTTTGCATTGCAGATCAGCAAGCTAATGATGCATTTGCCTAAGTGGATGGAAGGCGCTGGGGAAACGCGTGGTGCTACCGACAGGTCTGCGCAGCTCTCCAGCACCACGTTTCTCCCCCGTCCTGTTCCACAACACCCACAGACTGTCACCAGGGGACACGGCCACAAGTGCCAGGGACGCGCTCACGAGGCAATGATCCATTTCTCTGTACGACCGCAGCACTAGCACTTGAGCGCATTAAAGGAAAACACCGAGAGCAAAACAGGATGTTGCAATGGGTACACAGCTTTTCCTGGCCGAGGAGAAAGCAACGCACCACACAACTCGATGAAGTTGCTTAACGTACGAAACGCTCTTGGCCAAGAGATCAGATGGTGCGCAGCATGGCTGACTTGAATTTCTGGTTCTACTTTCTGTTTTCCCTCGTCACCAAGCACATGGCTGGAAGTTGCAGGAGACAGCTGGGAGCGCGGCTGGCTGGAAGCGGAGGGAGCTGGAAGTGTATAGGATTGCCTATACACAGCTTATAGCTATATAGGAAATGTAAGGTTACAGAAGCGACAGCTGCTCTGGCTTAACATCCAGTGAGGAAAAACTTCCCCAAACTAGTTTGAACGAACGTTTTTGGATTAATCTATGAAAGCCTCTGTTCCGGTTGCTGGGACCATTATATTAAGTCGCCCAATTAACCCTCCCACAACCTGCCCGACAGTACGCGCTTCCGAACGTCAGTCCAGCTGTTACTCCTAAACGGCTTCTCCGGGAGGAGGTGTGCTGGCAAACACCGGGGCCTGGCACCGGCACCCCCCGGGTACCCCCGGCCGAAAGCTGCGGCGCGCAGCAGCTCCTCCATCGCCTCTCCCTCCCCCTCCTCCCGGGAAGCCCCTGACAACCCGCGCTCCCAGCGCGGCGGCGGCCGAGCGGCAGCAGCAGCAGCCGGAGCCCCGGCGGCGGCGGGGCGCGGGAGCCGCAGCCGGCGGCGGCTGGGAGCTGCCCGCCGGCGGGGGCCGGCCCGCCCGCAGGGGAAGCGGCGGCTGCCAGGGCGGGCGGAGTCGGAAGCACGACAGCACGGGGCGCTGGGGCGGCGCTGGCGGCGGCGGGAGGAGCTCGGCACTTGCTGCCGTGCTGGGGTCGCGGCGCAGGGACGGAGCCGGGCAGCGCCGCCGCCGGCCCCGCAGCAGCAGCAGCAGCAGCAGGAGGAGCAGGAGGAGGAGGAGCCGCCGCCGTGAGCCGCCTCCCGCCGCCGCCGAGCGCGGGGAGCCGCCGGAGCCGCTGCCCCGGGCGGCTCATGAGCGCCGGGCTGCGGCGCCGCCGCTGCTGCCTGCCGCCGCTCCGCGGGTGAATGAACCTGTCCCGGCCGGCGACGGCGGCTTCGCCTCGGGCTGCGGCACCGGCCTCCCCTCACACAAAATGGACGGTTTCGCCGGGAGTTTGGGTGAGCGGCGGCGGGAAGCGTGAGGGAGAGGGCGGGACGGGACGGGGCGAGCCTGCCGGCAGCCGCCCGCCCTGCCGCGGGGGCGCGGGGCCGGGGCCGCGCACCTGCGGCCGGTGGGGGAGGCTGCCCCGCCGCCTGGGGCCGCGCCGGGCTGTGCCCGCGGGGGTTGCGCGGGGCCGGGCGGGCGGCGGGGACCGGCCCGGGGACGACACGGGGCCGGGCCGGGCCGGTGCGTGCAAACACCGCCCGCGGCGCGGCGGGAGGGGAGGGGAGGGGATGCCAGCGCGAAATCTGGTCAGCTTCAAACCATCTGTTGCGAGAGCTCCGGCTGCACTTGCCTCCTTTGTTCTTCCCTCGCCGCGGGCTTGCGCTTCCCCAGAGTTACTTGCTTGGGTTTGGGCTGCTGTTGTTGGTGGGTTTTTAATTATTATTATTTTTTTTAATGTTGTTATTTTATTTTTTTTGTCCCGCCCTTTCGCTCGGTGGTGCTCGCCCGCACGCCTGAAAAGTTGGTGGTGGCGGGCGGGGGGGGACGACGACACACATTCTGCCCTTTCCCGGTGGGCGCGCATCCCTCCCTGTGCCCGAGGGGTCCTCCCGGGTCCCCCAGCGCCAGCCCCCTCTGCCCGGAGCCGTGCTGTCATCGAAAGATCGAAGACAACCCAAATACGCCCAGAAAAACCGACAGGCTGCCTGTTCTTCGGTTTCGTTATGGCTGGGGCGAGTTGTCATCGGTTTCTTTTAAGGGAAAATACTTCCCCAGCCCGCTTTCTGGGTGATTCGGAGGACGGACTGCGTGTCGTACGGAGTCGTCCTGATTAAAAGCGTGAGCTGAAAATGCATGCAGAAGTAAGAGTTGCAAAGCGTGTCGGTTCCGATGTATTTTGTGCGAATCAGGAGGCTGCCGTGGGTCTGACCGTTCGCTCTGCGGTGACACGACGTGGGGTGCCTACCTGCCGCTCGCTCTGCGGCGCTGCGGCATCTCGCGGGCGTTCCGTGGGCGAACTCGCTCCGTCTTCTGTAGAAGAACAACTCTCTGCCTCGCAAAATCAGATTGATTTATTTTTACAGCACTCCGGTGAAATCGGTAATAATGGTTGAATAGTTCTCGATTTTCTGGAAAAATTGACTCATTTAAATACTTCTGAGTGTGGTCCTAACCTTTCAGGCTTTTTTGAAACGTCAGCTCCAGCATTTTGGGCACCTGTCCAAACCAAACCGGTGCACCGTAATTAACAGTACGCTTTGGTAGTTTGGCTCTTTGCCTGATGCACTCTCCTTGCTCAAGTAACTTCCATGGTCATTTTGTATCTGACGATGAGAAAGCGACGCACGGAGGAATTGTACGGGTTCTGTTCCCAGTTTTCAGAGGGAAGATTGTGCCTGTGGGTGACATATGCAAATGTGCCGCGGTTAATATTTATGAACCTCTTTACCCAGTAGTGGAACTGATCACCATATCAAAGGGCACCGATACTGCTTTTAACTCGTGGAGTACTGGCCCGGCTGAGGTCGATTTTTAGAAATAACTGGTTTGTGTTGTAAGTGGAAAAAACCCAATTATTATGAAATAATGAAGCGTCATTTTCCCACGCCGAGGTTGCTGGCGGAGCGGTGGGGCGGGCTGGTTGGGTGGCCCAGCACCTTGCGCTGGAGCGGTGGTGGTCTCTTCAGAGCATCCCGCTTGCCTTATTAAGGGAGGCTCCAGCTGGACCTTTAATTTGTTTCACTGTTTGGTCAGGAAGGCACTGTGATTTTATTAGAATTTAATGAGGATTAAGCTTAGCTCAACCTTTCAAGCTGTATATCATGATACTCGCTGTTAGTTGGCCTTTGATTTTGCTTTTATGGCAAGCACTGATGCACGCTGGTTTTCGGGACTTGGGCTGAGGAGAGGGCATTCCCAGAATCTTTAGCTTTGAAGCATGAAACTTCATGTGACTGACTTGTTTTCAGGTTCGGATCATGCTGCCTAGTCCTTCTCTGTATTTGTAATCACTTGTTGGGTGCTCTAGCTGCTAACGAGCATGTAGTGTTCACAAAGATGTGTGAATTGTTCTGAGATTATTTTTTTTTTAAACATCTCTAATTAAAATCTAATGGCTTGAATTTAATTAGCTGTCCGCTAAATGTCTTTTTAGGAAGGCTATAAATTAATGTAATTTAGAGTGAAATGTAAAAATTAATTAAAATTGTTGTTGGCAAACCCGTGCTATCTATGTATGTGCGTGCTCAACCAGTCAAGCGAGCTTATTGGAGAGCAAGTTGTCCTTTTAATGCCTCCTGTCATTATCTGGAAGGCAAAATGTTATTACAGATTGTGCCCTCCAGCGCAGGCAGAAATACCTTCTTTACATGTCTCTTGCAGTTGAAAATACTTTACACAGCTGTTTTCTTTTGGCTTCCACATTGAAATTTTTATGAGAATAAACAGATGAAAGAAACCATTTTATATGTAATTTAGAAAATTGTTTTGGTTATTAGTTTAGTAAATGCTTATGTAGCACTCTACTTAAGAGTGTACAATTACTGTAAAAAGTAAAAAAAAAAATCTATGTATTATGAGTTAACTTTCACTGCTGAAATAGGTATTGATTTACTCTTTTGATTAAAACACTGAGCTATTTCACATTTACTGGAACTTCAGTACCTTTTGAATATCACCAGTAGCAAAGTGGTTATTGAATCCCATTTATTGTCTCAAGTAGGACATCGCAATTGAGCACTTCCAACACGAGGGTTGTCAGAGGGCTCAATGGGTTTTGGCCATCTGCTTTTTCGGATGCATCCCTTGAAGCGAAAGAATGTGCTTCTGAATGGGAATAAGAAGTCCGGGAACTTGGACTGAGCGCCTGGGCTCCTGCCTCGCGCCCTTGCCGAGACAGGAGCACAGCATGGGTGTCTGGCTCTGGCTCTGCCAAGCTCTCTCCCGTCTTAGGGTCCTGATCAAAACAACCCGAAGGCAGCATCTTCAGGGAAAAGAAAGCACTGTTAATTCCACCAGAAGAATCGAGCAAGGGAGTTCTACCAAACAAACCCAAACAAACAAGTCTTTGTGCTGCAAGCTACTGCCTTGCATCTCATCCGAGCCCACACCAGTGTCTGGGAGCCCATGGCAGACTGGTTCAGAGAAGCCCTGTGGTGAGGGCTGCAGAACTGTAGAAGGCTGACAGTTTTGCCGACAATAATTTTAATTTTTACGTATCGCCATGGATTATATTCATTTGTGGCCTTCCTGATTGCCCCAGCGGTTTTGGTGGGTTTCTGCCTAAATTGGCTTGTTAGCAGAAGCCCGACAGGTGGTGGGAGGGAAGCGGTAGGAGCCCTCAGCTGAGGGTAGGTGGGACGTGGTGGCAGTGTGTAGCTGGCAGCTCTTAGGTTGGCTTTGCTGTATTGTGAAACTGCTGCAGTGTCGAGGGTGATGCCTTTCGTGGGCCTAGAACGTAACTTTCTGGTGCAGCTAATGCCCGCCTTCGGCTGAAAGGTGTCTCGGAGTGCTGTCTAATATGAAGTATTTGTCACTGCGTCACTTCGCTGTGGCACCTCTTAAGCCATTCATTTATTTTACTTTCTGTAGGGTTAATTGGCTAAGGTATGAGATCTTTCTGGTCCTACTAGATTTAGGCTTATGAAGAGTAAGCCACGGCCAGCTGCCTAGGGCTGGTGAGGGATAATGCTCTTCGGTGGACAGTTTTCCATTGCTTTTAGCCATTGCATTGTTTTCCCTTCTGAGAAAGCTTCTGCTAATTGAGCTCTGTAACAATAACTCATTGTAAACAAAGATATGGAAGCATTCATCAGATTATGTTAAAAAAATGACTACAGCCCTTGCCAAATTTGTCACCAGCGTATGGTAACAACATGGTATAAAGCATTTCAGTAGGACTCTCTCCAGCGATGCGGTCTGTCGCAGAAGAGTAACTCATAAAAATAAGTGAAGAAGTCTCAACTTCTGAATTCTAACCATGGGTTTTGTGCGGCTGTGCAGGTTGCCCTGAAGTTTAGAAGTAGTCTTTACTGAAAAATTCTCTGTGATTGAAAATATTTTCACAGAGAAATTAAAATCAATCCTCTCTTGAAGTCTCAGGCAAGCAGAATAATTGAAAAATTTTTAAAGAAAGAGTAGTTGAGCTTACGCCTTTTTTCTTCCCTCAGAGAAACCGAAGGCAAAGGAGAGCTGTAATGACTAAGTGGAGACCAACGTTTTGCTCTGCTGTTGATGTTATTGGAGGCAGAACTGGAGAAATAATAAGAAAGATTCACTTTTTCGTTTTATGTAGGTTCTACGTATTGCTCTGTCACTGTATATCTGTAAGGCTACTAACTGCACAACACGAACTGCCCACTTACTGGAGGGGTGGCGCGTGGGTCAGTTCCTAAAATTTTTTTTCCCCGGTTTGTTATACTGGGTATGGTATGAAAGTTGCTGGTACGTCGGGTCTGCGTCGGGTGACCACCTGAGGCAGCGTTACGTGCTGCTGCTGAGTGTTTGAGGAGCCAGCGGGGTCTGCTGGACCCGTGGCTTCGCTAAGACCCATTGAGTCCTCTCTGCGCCCCCTTGGCGATGCGGTGCCACGCGTGGGCAGGTCTGCTGGAGCGGTGGGCAGAGCTGGAGCGGAACCGATCTTGTGGTCGCCGGTGCTCTGAGCCTGGGGAGCCCGTGTGCGTCACGATTCTTCTCTGGCTGCGTTCAGTACCAAGGAAAACGAGCGAGTGGAATGACTACGGCACGTTGGGGTATTTGTCATTTATTTGGGCTAGGATATGAAGTTTTACGGTTGCCCGTCTAGACCGCAAAAGCGGCCGTGGTGCTGCAGCGCGACTGCTCATAGGGACGGCGAGTTCAGCTGGATTCACGGGCGCTGTTGGTGGGATTGCTGTGTGCTGTTGTCAGCGCGCTCGTCTTCTTAAAAATAAAAACTTTGGCAGGATGTCAGTCTGTCCTGCCTGAGAAGGATGGCCTTGGCCGGTGCCAGGGGTGATTAAACTGCAGCAGCGAGGAAGGCAGGCTGTTTGCTTGAGAAACCCCGTGGTGGCCCACCTTTTGCTAAACGGGGCTGTAGTTCACGGGCAGCGAGGAGGAACCCTATGCTCTGTAGCCAGCCGAGAAGCAAAGGATCTTGTGTTTAAAAAACAATCCTTCCCCCCCCCCCGAGTGATTGGCAATATTTGGCCTGGTTGTGAGTAACAGTCTTGCTTTTAAAAACAAAAAAGAAACAGAATTCCAAACACAGGAGTCTCTATTAGAAAGACTCACTTCTCACTCCGTTAGAAAGGCTTTTAATGCCTGGGATGCTGAGAAGAGTTTTTGGCCTCACAGTGTGTTTTTCATCCTCTTTAACTGAGTAGTTTTGATATGGGAAGTACAGTTATCTGACAGGATTTTCTCTTGCCTGAAGAACCTACTCCAAAGGATTTTTTTTTTTCCCCTGTACTTTTTATCACGCGGTATGTAAGAGGGGAAAAAATTGGTCAAGAACGGTCCTCTTGCAAATCCTCTGAAGCATCGTTTTGTTTTGTAAGCAGCATTACGCTGCTAATTGTGCTGTTAGTAATGTCCAGGGAGATCTGTTTGTCACTCCTTGCTCTTTGGAGTAGCTGCTTCCCTTCTTGCTGTGGTTTCTGTCCATTACTGAGGTTTCTTTTTCCCTTCTCTCTTTGGGTCCCTGCTAAATCTAATCCTTAATGAATACCATTTTAAGGCCAAGAATGTTGTTGCTGTTTTACCCACACATAATGTAATAGGAAGGGTGTTAGAGGGTACTTAATTTTATAGCACATGGCCTGTATGATGACAGCGCAAGTCTGCCTGCTCTTGGTGTTGAGCATTTCTGGTAGGGACGTTCTTCTGTTTAGGAGATGACAATCACCTGATAAACAACTTTTTATAAGCTTCACTAACTTCCTTTTCGAGAAATCTTTCTGCAGTTACTGATGAGCTCAGGTGGAGCCACTGCTCACCTCGTTTTTCCTCTCTGTGAACAAGTGAGCACAGGCACCGGCAGTTCAAAGAGGAATTGTTAGCCTTTTCTTCTTTCCTCCACTTGTCGAAATGGATGCAGAATTTGGGTTTTCTAGGGTTTTCTTTCATCGGGTGCTGGAGGATGGATACCTGGAAACACCACATGGTGATGTGCAAGCTTTTCTGAGAGTTCTGAGTCACCTTTAGGAAACACAGATAAGTGCACTCAGATGTGAGAAGGTTGTGTTCGTGGGCAGGCTCGCAGTCGGAGCTGATAATTCAGACAGTGGCAGTAAATGGGTGGTGCTGCTGGAGGGGTGGGATGCGAAGAGAGACACCAGAGACAGTAAAGGCCGGAGCTTATTGCTAAATCTTGGAACATGCGAAATGTTTTTCTCTTCTGGTTTTGCTTTTTTTTTTTTTTTCTTCCTGGTTTGTGTTTTTCTTTTTGACCTGCTCTCCTTTACTTCTTACTTGTATTTAATTTTTTTTTCTTTTTGCTCCATGTTCTAAGTATTCATGCTACGTGTTATCAGTGAATATTACAATATTCTTTCTAAGCTTTCTGCCCTAAGACTTCTTACTGGGTTGGATGAGCTAGGTTTTTGTATTAGGTTTTTTGATTTTTTTGCCTCTCAGTAAGTTGCCTCTTCTACTCATCCTCACTAGTTTCAGCCTAATTTGTTTACTAAATATAGCTGTGTGTTGGTGGTCTTTAGCTACTGGTTTCCCGACTGCTCTCCTGACTTTTTAGTGTCTGTACTGCTCTACTTCATATGACAGTGGTATTAATTTTTTTTTTTTTAGCAAGTGTTGGAGAATCCAATTTCTTTCTTTGGTGATGGTCTACACTGCCTATTCTGCCCCATCTGATGATGTGGGTTGCATGCTCTTGCAGCTTTTAGGCGAGATACTTCTGAGTGCAAATCTGTCTTATTGTAGAAGTAGGCTTACTTTTTGTATTTAAATAAGTTTTCTTTAGCTTTCTGGAGCTGCTTGTACATGTGAGTGACTTTTATGCACAATAAAAGTGCAATGGAAGGGGCAAGAGATGGAAGCAACGTAGCTGTGCTCTATGAACATTGGAGAGGTACAACTACCTTGGATTTCAAATGTTGTCTTGAACTAAAGAGAAATACTGACTGTTGCCTCTCGCCTGGTTCTCTTTTGTTTCGCTGAAACTCAGCTCGTAGCTGTGAATGCAGTGCTCCAGCCTGGAGCTGGTTCCCACTTCTCCTGCCAGTTTCTTTGGGCTTAAAAAAAAAAAAGGGGGGTGGGGGGAAGGGGGAGCTGAAACCAAACTGTTTTATGTTTGAATGTATTTTGGACTTGTGTAAACAGTTTTAATGCATCAAGCTAAATTGGCAGGCTTTTGTAATCCTCTGGGAAAATTGGGAGTCTGAAACCCGGTGGATAAATTAAAGTCACAAATGCTTCTAAGCCCCAGATTTGGCTCCCTAAAGGGATGCTGTACATTCATTAGGCCTAGAAATGTGGTTTAGTAGAAGTAAATGAAAATGCTTTTTCGTGAGAACTTCATAATTTTAAAGACAAAAGAGTTGGATTTCTTCATTCTGAGTTGAGGACACAAAAGCAAGAAAATGGCTATTAACCAGAGAAATTTATATTTGCTGTCCAAACACAAGAGGTAATGATTTCACCACTTCTTACGTTTTTTAATGAAATTATGATGTAAGGGTAATAGAAATTGTTTTAAAATGCGTGATTTCAGTCAGCTGAAGGTAAGTCAGGTAAGCAAGCGCTCGCAAGCGTAACTGAGTTAACAATCCCAAATATACATAAAATGAATGGTAGAACTATTAGATTGCTTACGGTTTACTGTATGGTACATTTTTTTTTCCCCTCTTTCGAGAACAAAAGAAAAGTGTCGCTTTTACGTCAGGGTCCTGACAAGCTTTGCGCCCATGGCTGTACAAAACAACAGCAGTAGGGTGGGCTGCGGTTTGTTTCCTTCCCCCTCGTTCACGGTCACAAGCAGACCATGCTGTTTTCTTAAGAGGTTTCCAGTTGTGTGCGTTACATGGATCTTGAGTTGATTAGACCACTGAATTTCATTGGCAAGTTCTGCTTAAAAGTGGCAGAATGAAGCCGAAGGCTTTCTCTTGCAGGGTCAGTTTTTGAGGTTGGACGTCACCTCTGAAAACCAACCATGTTTTTCAGACTGTTACTATACATCTTGTAGCACCTCTAGCTTTTATAACTAATAGATGAATTTTGTAGTGGCTTGGAATTGTAGACTTAATGCTGTAGGTGGGGCGTGGTTGACCTAATTCCTTTCCAGGAACAGTAGATATTGGAAACCTGACCATGTGGAATGGAAGGAAAAGCGTTGCTGTTGGAGGTTTTCTCACACATCTCTGGTTTGATGTAGCTGTGGTGAAATCATGCATTGAGTCGGAGCGCTTCTAACGTGAACACTACGCACATATGTCTGGACTTCTCTGGGAGAAAGGTCCACTTCAGATGCATTAACATGCGTTAAAACTGTTGTGGTTTGGGTTTTTTTTTGGATGCGGTTTGACTGAATGGCATTTCAGGAGAGCATTCCTAAAAACGTGCTGCTCTGTTTTCAGAGGGAGGTGTGGAAAGGAGGAACCTTCAGTGGTAGGAACCATAAATTTAAACTCTTTCAGCTGCAAGATTCAGAGACGTGGCAATACTCATGTCTGTGTAGTATCACTTAGCTTTTTTAAACAAGAGCTCTAACAAGGAGAAAATTACAACTTTGTTTAGCTATGAAATTCTGCATTGACCTGCTATGGCCTCCTCTCCCAACGTGTACTGTGCAAATGCCATCAGAGAGATCTAGCAGGAAATCAGTGGTTTGTGTGGCGGTAATGCTTGCTTTCTGAACTCTAAACATGTCCGTTAAAGTCATGAGGCAAGGGAGACAACAGTAACAAGCAGTCCAAACTTTTTGCCTTTTTTTTTTTTTGCATAGGATAAGTATAAAAGAGCTCCAAGTCCCTGTTGACAGGTTTGCAATAGCCGTAATAAGCACTGCTTTGGGATCCCTCTTGTTTTTAGACTCATGTGCATTGAGATTGGGGTGAGGGAGGATTTCTGTGTGTCTGTTTCCTAAACACTTATCAGGTGGGATGGCACTTTTCTGTGAAAATGAAATGACTTGTTGGTAGTGTTGTTCAGACGGAATTTCCTGTGTTCCTGTTTGTGCCGGTTGCCCCTTGTTCTGTTGCTGGGCACCACTGACAAGAGTCTGGTCCCATCCTCTTGACACCTGCCCTTTAGGTATTTATAAGCATTGATGAGGTCCCCTCTCACGCTTCTCTTCTCCAGGCTAAACAGACCCAGGTTTCAGCCTTTCCTCATAAGAGAGATGCTTCAGTCCTTTGATCATCTTCGTAGCCCTCCGCTGGGCTCTCTCCTTTAGTTCCTTGTCTTTCTTGAACTGGGGAGCCCAGAACTGGACACAGTACTCCAGATGTGGCCTCACCAGGGCAGAGTAGAGGGGGAGGATAACCTCCCTCCCTCGACCGGCTGGCCTCGCTCTTTTTAATGCACCCCAGGATACACATTGGCCTTCTTGGCCACAAGGGCACATTACTGTCTCATGGTCAGCTTGTCCACCAGGACTCCCAGGTCCTTCTCTGCAGAGCTGCTTCCCAGCAGGTGAGCCTCTAACCTGTACTGGTGCATGGGGTTATTCCTCCCCAGGTGCAGGACCCTACACTTGTCCTTGTTGAACTTCATTAGGTTCCTCTCTCCCCAACTCTCTAGCCTGTCCAGGTCTTCCTGAATGGCAGCACAGCCTTCTGGTGTGTCAGCAGCTCCTCGCAGTTTTGTGTCATCAGCAGACTTGCTGAGGGTACACTCTGTCCCCTCATCCAGGTCATTGATGAATATGTTGAGCAGGGTTGGGAAACTGACCCTGGGGGAACACCACTAGCTGCACACCTCCAGCTAGATTCTGTGAATGGTCAGGTAAAAGCATTAAGTAGGTCTGTATCCATATTCATAGAATCATAGAATTGTTTAGGTTGGAAAAGACCTTTAAGATCATTCAGTCCAACCATTGACCCTACTCTACCAGGTCTGCCACTAAACCATGTCTCTAAGCACCACATCTACACGACTTTTAAACACATCTAGGGATGGTGACTCAACCACCTCCCTGGGCAGCCTGTTCCAATGTTTGATAACTCTTTCAGTGAAAAAGTTTTTCTAATGTGCAGCCTAAACCTCCCCTGGTGCAACTTGAACCCATTTCCTCTTGTCCTATCACTAGGACATTACTCTTGTCCTATCGCTATTCATTACTGCTTGGGTGCCAGTGAGGGCTCTGGAGGTCCCCTCTTCAATTCTGGAGGTGAACGTGCTCACCAAATGGTACATGTACAGCCGGCTGACTGGGATGCTCTGTGCATCGTAAGCCAAGGAGCATCAGCAATGTGCCTTCTCCAGGGGGTTACCATACCAGAGGAACGCAAATACAGAAATGGATCATCTCGAATGTCTTGTACGTGTGTGCAAGAGAGCTGGGAGCTGTTGTGTCAGGAGCTCTGTCCTCATCCCATGGTGGATTTGGGAGGAAATGATTGCTGACCCCCAATTGCAGTAGGGCCTCAGGTGGTGCATCTCCAAAACCTATCCAGCACATTAGGCAGTAATTGTATTACAAATTGTTACACGTTTTTATGATTTGATTTGAAAACTTTCAAAGTGCAGAAAATACAATTAATTTCTGTGCGAGATTAACATCTAGCCTCAAGCTTTTCCATGCTAGCTAGTTTAGATGCAAAGAAAATAGATCTAAGCTTGCAATCTGCAAATTTATCAACTCTGATATTTAGAACAACTGCAGCCAAGAACTGAAAAACAATCCAACTTTATTCATGATGTGGGAAAATATATACTAGATGTTACTGTTTAATGACAAATTTAATTCTAAAACAGAGTTCCATTTTTTGTTTTTAGATGCCAAACCTGTAGATGTTAATAGTTTTTAGTTATTTAAATTCTGTTGCGGATGCAAGCCTTTGTTTTAAGATGCATCGTATGGAAAGTACCTATTTGATAACAGTGCAAATATACCCAACGAGTTACTTTAAGACTTTGGTGTAATAAAAGTCTTGTTGACTATATGTGCCAGCATTGGCGAGAGGAAGTGGGAAAGATACAGATGCAGGTTAAGGTAGTTAAATATTCCAGGTAATTTGCATCAATTACTTCTTTAGAACGGTTAGGTACATACAGTGTACGACACAGGAGGGAAAAAACCCGTCCTCTCCTGGTCTTTTGAATGTGGCAATTTAATAGATCGAATATTTGCAAGAATCCTACCTGTAAGAGGGGGTAGGTCTTGTTACGCCGTTGCATGCCCTTCTGGGCTTATAGGCCAAACAGCTTTGTCACTGTGGGTCTTGCAATTATTTGGGGTCTGTTTTGGACAATTTTTTTGAAGATAACTTGACGTATGGTTCTGCTTTTTACTCTGTTGCTGTTTAAGTAGAGAAAGGGGATTCTGTGCTTTGGTGCATCGGTTAACTATCCTACTAGAAGTTCTATTTAAAAAATATTTACAGAGTAAACCTCATCCCTATGTGGGGATAAAACCCCCTTGGTGGTGTGAGTGTTTGTTTTTTTTTGTTTTGTTTTGGTTTTTTTGTGTCAGTCCAGCAATATTTTCTATGATACCAACATGCTTCTTTCTGCTTACCTGATTTGGCGTGGCCTTTCGCAGTAGAACTGCTGACCCTCTCCCAAAGTGAAGAGCTCTGGTCCAAGCGACTGCATTGCTTTATGCCTCTGTGGGAACCTGAATTCCAGCCCCGAGAGAGGCAGGGCAGAGGCTGGCTTGAATCCGTAGAGGATGCTGCCATCCTTCTTCTGCAGCGGAACCCGCGAAAGGCACTTGTGAACTTTTAAGAAGTGCTGAGGATGCTGGCAGGAAAAATGAAAGGTAGGTGCAGCGTCTGTTCTGTGTAAATGCATTGCCAAAGTAACTTTGGTGCGACGGTTTTCAAGCTGTGGGCTTCAGACTGGCAGTTGTTATCCATCTCTGTACTGCAGAATGGTTTCTTTTGGGTTATATATCCTGGTCTGCATTAGAAATTGCAGAAAATACGGTTCATTTGGAGGAACCTTACGTTGCTTTTTCATTGGGATAATTTGTCAGTGAGTTGTACAGTATCGGGTGGGACTTAATCTGGCATCCTATTTTGTGAACTGGGATGAGAGAGGTGGTTTTCTTTAATATCAAGTAATCTGATTTTTGAACATTTTTTTGATCATTCATTTTGTATATGCGTGCCAAGCTTATGGTTCTGCTACAAAAAAGTGTTTGTGTGTGTGTATTGCGCTCTGCTCTTAGAGGAATATGGCGTTGGGAGAGTATTTAATTTGAATTTTAGTAGTCAAATGGTGAAGTGGTCACCCGTCTCACCCATGAAGAGTGTGAGCTGTTTACTGCTGTGTTAAGGCATTTCAAAACGCGTGCCTGAACAGCTTGCCAGCGGTGCAAGCAGCGTCTCTTTCTCTGAAGCGGGGCGAAGCCTGGCAGCTGAATGAACGTGGCTGGGGCGGTGGGAGGCGGGGGAGGCTCTGACCCGCTGGATGAGCGCTGCCGAACCTGCGTGCTCCCAGCCCGGGGCGCTTGCCTGGGACCAGCCGGGAATTGTTTTGTGGGAAGGAAGAAGTTGCTCAGTGCATTGGGTAAGAGAGCGTCTCTAAACCAAGTGCGGACGTGCCACTTCCCCCCCTCCGCCTCCGGGTATCGCTTGGGATTTTTTTCCTATTGCTTTTACAGGGGGCTTGGACCTTTGATGCCCCTGTATTCGGTCCCTTTCCTCCCATTTATTTGTCAGGTCTTCCTGTTTTAAGTGGTACTGAAAGTGTGGGCCATCAAAGAGTTAAATGTCTGTCCTTTAACTCAGATATTTATGGGTTGTAAACTAGGTGCTTGAAGTTCTGGCTATGCTGAAGTCAATAATAATTAAAAAAAAAAAAAAAGTCCTGTTGGTGTTGACAGAGCAGAGATTTTTACCTTTCGTTTCGCTCCCCTGAAGGAGGCCCCGTTCCTGTCCTTGTCCTGCTCCGGTTCTCGGGCTTTTCTCGTCTCAGTTCAGGGATTCCCTGTTGGGACACTGCTCGCTTCCCCGAAGCCTTACAAATTTGGGGTAAGGGCTGGGGAAAGGTAAAGAGGGGAGGTGTGATGTGTCTGCAGGTGAGATTTGAACCAACAGTGGGACTTGACTTATTTGATCATCTTCCCCCTCACCCCCCCAGCATATCTAAATACGGTGATTTGAAACCTTCAGAAATATGAAAATGAGAACTACTCTTTGTGCACTCTCTGGATATCGGTTCAGTTATTGCCTAGCTAAATAATACAGGTAAGTGTGTAGAGGTTCTTGCTAACGTGCTTTTAATTATCTGTGTTTACGTAATTCTTATTTGCAGTAGAAACGTCAGTTTCCTGTTCCTATAGCTATAGCAGCTTTACCAGTAAAGGGGCTCTAACTTGGCCGCTGTTTTTGTGAATTAATGGCACCTTTTGCTATGTACTTTTTGTAGACCACAAAGGGATGTTTTTCCAAAGATAAAATAGATAAAATGACAAAGGGAATTGCAAGAAAGCAAAAGGGAATTGACAGTAAAGCACACACAAGCATTTGCAGCATATAGCATGGTTTGTAGTTATCAGTATACGTGCATTTGTGTTTGATCTGCCTTTCAGCCTTTTAGTTGCAGTTAACTTAAACAGATAAAATTTGAGTAGTCCTTATTTTTGTTTCCAGAACTAATTGGGAAGCTTCCATGCTTTGGCGTGTGCATATATATTCCCCCATCCCCTCTGTCCACCCCTGCTTTATTTAAAGAGATTGAAGTCTGCCCTTTTTAGTTCATAACTGAACGCTTTGAAGAATGGTAACATCTTACATTTTCATCAGCATCTACAACGGGTCTTTTTGTCTTCTACAAAAACTGCGTAAAATCATTATGTATGCTTCTGTAATCTCATTGAAGTAGACGTGCATTCTTCAGTTGAAGCATTTCTGTTGCATTATGTAGCCCTATTTTCAGGTACTTTTTGGATGTATGATTACTACGTCTTCTTTTTGATATTATTGGTTCTTACTTATCTTATGCATTGTAGTATGTACTTTGTTTTTGCAAAACTTTAAGCTAAACTTTGAAGGTAGCTTTTTTTCCTCTTTGCCGTATTGCTATTTACAGGTCTTTTGCATACAATGTACAGATTAAAACTCAAATAGCTTCAAAGTTAAACTAATCAGCAGGTAAAAGAAGATAGGCAAGTCACTTCTTTCCAGTAAAGATTTCTGAGGTGAACAAGAAGCTACATTTTGGCAAACAGCTCTTCTGTACTATCATATGATCTTTGTGTATGTATTTTTAGAAGAAAAATGGGTAAGGTTGATGTCATCTAAGAGTTGCCTGTTCACTCTTTAACTCTTCTTCATCAGCTTAATCACCCTGGGATGTTACGGACCCTTGAGTTGCAGCACTGGCTGAACAGCCTTGGGTACTGGCTTCTGCTTTTACACTGCATCATTCTCTATTATGGAACAGGGGCGTAGAAATAACCATTTCACAGTGATTTTCATCATCTGTTTTCATCGGCTTTCATGTATATGGGTTAATGTCCCCTCTTCTGTGCAGTGCCTAGTGCATGTTGTATCCAACATTTTCCTCTAAGCTCCGTGAGGAGTGGCTGGTCAGTGGCCTTCAGCCACGTGCTGCCCATGGGCACCGGCATGCTGGGAAGCAGAGCCGGGTCCCCGCTGGGGTTTGGGGTAACCCATTCGGAGGGAAAACCTTGGAGGTGATGCTCAAGATGAAAACCATCCCTGCGGCTGTTTGTTAACCCCACTGCATGTGTGGTCCTAAGCCCTGTCTGGGGAAGCGGGAGGTGGGTTGTGCGACAGCAGGCTTCCGTTTGCATGAGACAGGGGTAATGTTAATCATTGGATCTTAAATGCAGTTTTGGTTTGCTGTGAACAAGGGGCGTTGTAGCAGGGAAGAGAAAGGCAGACGTCCGCCCCTGGAAGAAAGGCCTCTAGTCGGAGGCTGTGGGAGCCACCCTCGGCTGCTCTCTGGGAAGTGTCACTGGGATGCTGAGTGGCTGCAGCTGGCTGGAGTGGTGCTCTGCAGAGCAGCTCTGACTTCTTCCCATTGTGGTAGGCTGCCGTAACGTGTGCTCCTCACTCTAAATACCTAGATTTTCCAGCACTATAGAATTTTGTAGAACTCCCCCACCCGTATCTGTATGGATGTTTTGTTATGTGGTGTTTTGTGTGGGGGTTTTGGTTTTTTTTTTAAACTTTTGTTCCTTGAGGAATATAACTTCCGTATTTTCATTGACTGCTATTTAACTTCGAGTTTTTGCTGAAAAATTCTTGAGGTGGGTCCTGACTATTCTCGCTGTTAGCTGCAAGGCTACACTCTAATCTTTGAAGAGGAGGCAGGGGAACGTGGTGATCATCCAGTATACTTGACAGCAGGGAAAGATGTTACTGCAGTCTCCCTTTGCAGTGCTGCTGTGCTTGGGGGAATGAAGGGAACTGGAGGTGATGTGCACTTTATGGTTTTTTTTATACATTAAAAATGAATAAATTATGAAACGGGGAGGCTTGTGGATTCCTTAGCCCCAGCTGGTGGCTGCACCCCTGTGGCTGCCCTGCCTTGGGCTCCCCAACAGCATGTCCCTGACCTTGTGGTGGTGATGGAATAAAGTCATTCCCTTGATCTTGGGAGGGGCAGCCTTGCTCTGCAAATCTTTCTGTTTGTCAAAATCTGGTGGTGCACAATGTGCCCCCCCATGTTTTCCTACTGTGCTCTTGGTTATCGTGGGCTATGTTACGTCATGCCACTGTTTCTGACCTGAGCCCTCCCTGGAAGCTGACTTTGAATGGCTTCAGCATTATAGAAGCAATTTTCTGTCTCCTGGAAGCAGCTGTTAGAACAGGTTTTAGGAATTTAACTTTTGTGCTACATTAACCACCAATATTCTCGAAATGGAAAACTGAGTCATGTTGATGCTCCAAGAACTTGGTGTGTTGCTGGGCTGTTTCCAGGGACCTTGGAGCAGGAGGGTGCTGTTGCTGCTGCGCTGTACTGGCTGTTCAGTCCAATAAGGATTTTTCTTTGGTTCTCCTCTAACAAGAACCATCCTTCTTATTTAATAAGATGATGGCTGCCATATGGCCGCCGTTTTTTCCCCTCTTCCCTTTTAATTTTGCATGTGCGTTTATGTAGTAGAAGCATCAGGAAGACCATTTTCTATACTATAACACTGAAAGTAGGTAAGTTTGTACTTGTTTTTAGGGAAGGCTTTTACTCACAGTTTAGTGAATTAAGAAAATGCTGTGTTGATGTTTGTAAACTATACTCCCAGAGTTCCCGAAAGTTCTTAAATTTGTGGGGTTATTTTGATGTTGGTATCTTTTTTATTTATTTTTGGTTTTCCCCCAGAATGGTTAGTGCATTTTAAGATGACTTTTAACTATGGAAGTGTTACACAACTTGGTTTTACAAAATAGAACTATGCTTTTGTAACATATGACACATAATCTTCTTTTAAAAGAATGTGTAGTGGAGAAATGTTTTTTATACTGTAAGGTATGTTCCACTTGTTTGTTAATCATTATGGTTTGATTATTTTGTTTGACGTGACTCATTTTCCAAGGACATTTATTGCAGCAATTACACACATACAACAGGAAGCCTAGAAGGAAGTGCAGCATCAGATCGCTGAAGATTCTCTGCTGCTTTTACAGCTGATTTTTATGTTTTGTGGTGTTAAAGTTAATGATTTCTTGATGTGCATGTTCTTTCACATGCACAGTGTATATTGTGTCTGCTTTATCACTGAGAATATTTTTTTGAACCCACATGCGTCAACACAATTGGTAGGAAACTTATCTTTGGTTTTGTAATTGAACACACGGCTGTACTTAATTGCTTTCAAGTGCTGCTTCTTTTGTTGATCTACAAGGTGACCTGTAGTAACCATATAGAATAGTTACAATTATCAAGAGGTAGCGCAGCTCTTCTGCTACATACTGTGGTGGTGTTATTGCCCTATGTGTTCTTCTACGGTAATTTTGCATTCCTCTTTCTGCTGCCTTTTGAGTTAGCCTTAGAGAGGAGCTGCGCATTGAGCAGTTCAGCTACTTTCTACCTACCGGAAAAAGCTCAGTTTTAGTTTTGAGGCAGTATTTATAGTCCTTCGGTAAGTCATTGTTCCTGTTTGTATGAAAACGTTCCTGAAAGCGTCAGCGAGGGCAAACCAGAGGGACCCAAGTTCTGGCTGCGTTGTCACCACCTTCCCTCCGTGGACCGCGGACGATGCGGTGCTCCCTTCGGGAGGGTGCTTTGCTCCCTGTGTGTAAGCTCAGCTCCATGGTGCTGTGCTGAGCTGGACCCAGCCTGGAGGTGCTCTCTGAAACTCCTGGCTCAAACCACATGGTAGGTAAGGCTGTGTTGGAGGACCACAGGGGGCTGGTGAGAGGCCACTCTGGCAGCAGAGGACAGCGGGCTGCCCAGTGCTGTTCAAGGAGGGGGCTCTTGAGCGTGGCCCTCCTGCCCTGGGAAACAGAAAATCTTTTTTATTTTACTAGTCAGCTCTTATAAACCCTCTTCAGGTGAAGACGGTAATGGCTGCATTTGAGGGCAGAGGGATGAGAAAAACAAAAGGTAAGTGCTTGAAGCCCAAATGATCTCTTGTACGAAATGTTTCAGATTAGCCGTATGCCCATCAGCACGGGTACATTTCTGCAGACAATAAGCTAATTGGATTGCTGGTAGTGGCTGTACAGGAGGTTACCAGGAGGATAAATTTGTCATCTTACCTCTGGAGGACAGAAGACATGAGTCTTACGAGTGAGCGGGCAGATGGTGGTCTGAAACCTTGGTTTGGAAGGTGCAGAGATAACGCTGTGCCTCTGCCCTTTTGAAGAGCTCATGAGTTGGGGGGAAGAAGTGAGAAGGTGGTGGTGAGCTGTTGTGTGCCACCCGGTGTGGCCAGCCTGTGGTCCGGTCCCCCTCTGCAAAGACCCGTCTCTCTCTGTTGTGGAGCTCCTGTCTGCCAACACGGTGAAGGCGGTTCGCTCCTCACCTCAAAGGGGAAGATACCTCCTCCAAGCATGGCTGCGGGGCCGATGCTGCGAGGAGGAAAAACTACTTGCTATTGTGGTGGAGCAGCCGGGGAGCCACTTGGGAGCTGTTGAACATCCCTGTTCCTCTCTCCAAAACCTAGCAGCTTTCTTCTCTCTCTCTTCCTTTTCCTCCACTACTTCCCTTCCTTCTCCACATCACGCTGTCCTCAAAAAAGGTGAGTGAAAAGAGAGACCAGGTGCTCCCATCTCGGGAATGAATTTTCCTTTTCAAAGCCACCTGAAAAAGGTGGATGTGTAGCATTAGGCTATGTCATCGTGTAATCTCAAAAATTGTATATAAATAAATGTATTACTGTTTTTTTTGAACTAAACAAACCCCAACGTTGAACACAGCTAATGAAATAACTATCTCACTTGATTATCATTATTTGTCTAGCTGTCCTTGCTAAGGCAGTTATGCATATGTTCCAGATGAGAAAATGTATTTTAATATGGTTTTACTGTTGCTGTGTACTAAAAGAAAAAAGGAGCCAACCTAATTCAGCCTCTTAACATGTATATGTTTTATGGAAGTAGCCTCAAATTAATGAATTAATAACTTCAACTTAGTATTTTGTTTACAAGACCAGATTGCAAGCCCCATATTCTAAAGCTAGTATGTTGCGGAATAGCTAATTATAAGAAAGGCAAATAAGTATCAGATCACAGAATTTTTCTACATTAAAAATAGGACCATATGTGCCTTTGAATAATTCCAGATGGAAGGCTGCTGAGTTATAATTTGTTGGTTTGGATTTAATTTCTTCAGAATTCTTTCTTTTTTTTTTTTTTTTTTTTTTTTTTTTTTTGGTAAACAGGCCAATCCATAGCTGTATTGCAAGCAGAATAAAATAATGTATTTGGTTTGCTAGGTGTATAAATCTAAACTTTTCACCTGTTTATTCTCCCCTCCCACCCCATTTTGGTTGCATAGCAGAGCTATTGGGATGTGTCAGCTATCATTGTTTAGTCCCTAAGTGACCACGTTTTACAGTGATTATTTTTTAATATGTCTTTTTAAGAAGCATATTCAGATGCTTATCAAGAGCGTTCCCAGAGTGAATGTGAAACCTTTCAAATAAAAAGATAAATATTTGAGAAATTTACAAACCTCTGAAAACAATATTATAATGGACATTGTTTTGCAGCCTTGGCTCTGGCTGCCAACGCTAGTGCATCCTGCAACTGCTTTTGAAAGAAACATACTTTGAGAGCTTGCCAGCTTATTCTCTTTAATGATTCCCTTCTTAAAAAAAAAAAAAAAAAAAAAAAAAAAAAAAAGTACTTTGTGTTTATCGGGTAATTTTAAAGACGTTTTTGTTACAAAAGAAACCTTAGAAATAGGCATAAGCTTGGTTCATGTTGTCAAAGGCAGTGGTTAAATATCCTGTCTCAGTAATTGTAGCTGCACTTTCCTGGTAAGGTGAGAAAAATGCAGTTTTAGGTTATAGTTAATGAAGTCTTAATTGTTCCTGTATCTGAGGTCGCTTGGGACTCCCTTCCTTCAGGAGTGGTTTGTAGCAATCCTCCAGTGCTCTTACCCTCCTGCCCTGGGCAGCTTGATCGTTCTGGATCCCCACGGGGAATGCCTGAATAATGTTTCATGTCCTTATTAGTGCTTGTTTGCTTATTCTTTATGGTAAGGCACTAGGATATCCCAAGGTAATTCAAGATGATAACGGCAGTTCTTGCTATGCGTGTCTATTTGTGTTTTCCTTGGGGTTTTTTTATTTACTACTTCCTCACACAGTTTTAACTATTTTAGAAGTCAGTATTGTAGGAAATAACTGTACCCATGTCAATGGCTTCTTTATTTTTAATTTCACTCAGAGCATCACATGGGGTCCATGCATGACCTATTAATAACACAGATGATGGGCTTGGCACCAAAAGTGCCTGTTCTAAGTTGTTTTTACATCTTAATCCTTCCTTATTTCTGCTGCCACAGTCAAATTTCTGGAGTTTAAGAAAGACTACGTACTGTAATTTCTTCATGGCAGAGGAAGGTATAGGATTTAGTCTTGGCCATGACAATTACGAAGTCAGAATATCTGGAAAACTCATTTTCATGGCTGAGAACTTTATCCTTCTTTTACTACTTCTTTGGGCTAAAAATATTGTTTATTGATTATTCAGGAGTCATGTGAAGTATAAAGTAGGACTTTCAGAACCTTGTGGCTTTTAAGCCTTTATAATCTTGGCCTAATGACTTTCAACCGATCACTAAGTAAAGAGGTTCTTCGTACGCTTTGGTGACGTATTTACCTGTTTGTGTCTGCAAAATGTGGGTTTTCTTTATGCAGTGTAAGAAAAAGTTCTCTGATACGTCCTTTTTACAATAAAATGTGAGTATTTTTTTAAAATCAAATCAATTTCAACCAATGTGACAAGTATGTGCAATTTCAGAGAGAAATCATCTTGATTTCTCAAGAAGCATCCCATTTGATATCATCTTTGTGGAAAAGTGCAACTTGAGTAAAATAGTTTCTGGAGTACAGAACCTACTGTACAGTGCTATTTCTGAAATACCGCTAGGAAAGAGGCCAGGATTAGAAGGACAGCAAAATTTAGCAGTATATGGAGGACTGAGGTTGCTAACGGTAAGCATTTTCTCATGCTCGTGACTGTATCGTTTTTATGCAGCAGTCTCTTAAAATGTTCAGAGGAGGGATAACGTGGTAAGCCTTTTTGGGCTCAAGTACTTCTGTGGCTTAGACTTTTTTTGGTTCCAATTCTGTACTCTAAAGGGTTTTGTCACTTTTTTATTAAACCTTTGCCCTGGCCCTTCAACATCTTAGACGAGAACGGCCCCGTGCAGCTAGGTATTCCTGTTGACTGGCTTGTACCTCACGGGGTGTGTAAGTTTAAACGTGTTCCCAAGTCCTTGCGTATAAGGAGGAGGGTATTTCCGCGCAGTTGTTTTGAGAAACCAAGGAATGAATTGGCTTTTGCAATATTAGGCTTATTTGCACGGTTGCTGTTGTTAGAAACCCCTCAGAAATGCTGCTTGGCAAATTAAATCCTACTTGCTGTGCAGTTAATTTTAAAATTAAAGACAACTTATTTGGTGTGCGGTTAACCTGGAAAACTTGCCTTGACACATAAAGATGAATAATGTGTATGGTGCAGTGTTCTTTGCCCGCTTCTTTTTTTTTTTTTGTATTTTTAGACAGCTGATATAGCAGCAGTGAGGCACCATCTGGCATTTTTTAAGCTCTGCGATCATTTCTGTGCATCAGGGTTTCAGGAGGACACTGTCACCACACACACCAGCACCTCCTTCTTCTCTGGGGACTCCTTTTCCTTGCATTTCCTAGGGTGCCAGTGGGATTCAGCTGTTCAGCAGCATTTGACTCGTTCAAGGCGACAGGATTTTGCTTGAGGGTAAGAAGCCCTTGAGCAAAACCCCTGCAGGCTGACAAAATGTGCCAGCCCGTGCCCTTGCAAGGGGTGGGGGGCTGGTGGGGTGACGGTGTGCACCTGCGATCCTGGAGTGACTTACGGTATAAACTGTGTTTTGGAGCAGAAATGCGTGGCTGGCTCGGTGACGCCAGCACCAGTTTTCTGCGCAGAGCGTAAGGAAGATGTCTGTGGGGTGGGCGCACAGGCAGTTTCAACAAAAAATGGCTGAACTAGTTAGCATTCAGTCTTTCTGCAGAAATTGCCTCTGGGTAGAAAATGAGCATGAAGAGCACAGGCCCAAGTGGCAGCAATTTGCTGGAGCTATGAGGAATTAAAATTTGGGAAAAAGAAAGGGGATGCTCTAATGGGAGATGCCCTTGCCTCCCCCAACGTACCTTTCCACACAGTCTGTGCTCCTTCAGGTGAACACGGGCTAGCAGAGTACAAAAGACAGCGTTATACCTCTAGCTAAACACCTAAACATTGAATATACTACATTAATCTCTGTAAAACTGAAGACTTACGGAGGAGAGGATGCATTAGGAGCTATTACAAAGCGTTGTCAATGCATTCCTGAAGGGAGATGGCAGAGATGACTTTTACTTACTTTAAAAAGTAAAAATTAATTGAAGAAATACCAGAAATTGTTACAAATATGATGATCCATGCTGTCCTCTCCTACAAAGCAAAAGTTTTTAAGTAAGCATGGATTTTTTAGTATGTAGTAATTTTTATGTGATGCAAATAGTGTGTAGTCTCACTTCTTTATAGTCTGGGTCGCCACAGGCGATTGCAGTAACCAAAACGTGTTGAAAGATAAGGTGATGCATTGCATAAAAAATCTAGAGTATTGTTGAATGACAAAATTTTGTGATACAGTTAATTTCTTCATAGAGGAGTTCCTCTGGGTTACTCAAAAAACATGCTATGGCTTGTGGCATCGATAATATTCAGTCTGAAAGGCACCTTTTGATTACTTTGCTCTTTCTATATGGGTGTGTTTGAAAGTTTTAGTTTGAGACCTCTGAAGAGGAAAATGGTAGGCATGTTCTTGGTTCTGCAAAAAGTTGATGCACTTGAGTAAAACTGCTAACAAGAGGAGCTGTAACTGCTTAAAAATTACCCATAGGCAGGTGTTGTCATGTTAAAATCCTTCAATATATATATAAATAGATAGAAATGTTGCAGGCTTTTGTTTCCTTAACTGGATTAGACAGTGGTTTCTCCAACTTTTTTTGGTAGTCTAATCTGATTACTTTAATTGTCCAAATAAGAAAATCTTGAGTGACGTGAGGAGACCGCTGGGGGACAAAAGAGTGCAATTGTGCAATTAAATTTTCTTGATATTTTTAGTAGAAACATGTAAATCTCTAATCTGTATAACCTTCCTGGTTTAATGAACCATGATATCAATATTAGATGTGACTACATACTTTCTTCAAATGTCTAAGTCATTACTCAGTTTTTCTCTATTTTCTAAATGGATTAACCAGATGTATCTATTTAAAACCTGAATTTCTTCTGATGCCACATTATCTTGAGTCATGAAGTGTGTCTCGTTCACTCAGACTGCATTTTTGTAAATGACACTTGACAAGCCAGCAGGCAGGAATTTAGAAACTGATAAGTGTCGGCATCTTCAGTCACTGATCAAACTCTGCCACACTTGCTCTCTCAAGGGGGCTTAGTGTTCTGAGGGTTTTTTTTCCCCTCCCCTTACATCTGTTCATATAGAGCTTATTCTTCACTTGTTAGGTGATTTACAGACATGTTAGTTGGGTTATTTTTGTGTTTATTTCTTTGCAAAGAGGGGGCTAACAAAAACTGTTGGAATTAATGTGTATTTGCACATTGCTTATGTTATTGGTCTAGGTGGTTTTGCTTTGCATCAATGTAAGTGTTAATTTGCAACTCGGCAAGAATGGTGAGGAATTTAGCATTTAACATCTTTTCCATGTTTTTGACAACATTCCTGCAGTACCTGTTCAACACATTCAAATGTACTCCTTTCATCAGATGTCTCAGACGACTTAGCATTTTGGCCAGCAAAACGATCTTCCTAATACTGAAATATTTTTTCCCCCCTTTTCCATTCTTTTTGTGATTTTTTTTTTTCTTTTTTCTTTTCCTTTTCTTACATGTATGCCCATATAAATTGCACCCAGCTCAGCAACTTTCTGTACAGCTCATGCAGGAACTCTTATAGTGGAGGCTATGTTTTCCAAGTGTCAGAATTGACATTCTTACTAATGGTTGAGAACCCTCTCTGCAACATGTCTCCCTCAACCTCCATTATTTTTTTTTTTTTTTAATTACAGACCTTTTAGTGCATAAATTCTCCAGTATTTTAATTTCCAAAGTTACTTTCTCACAAGTCTAGTCACCTCAGTCTCCTTGATTTGCTTGTGGGCTTCTTGTTTGCAAATGCCCACAACTTCAAGCAACATGGAGCATGTGAATATTTTTGTTGGAGTTGCAGTGCTGGACAAGCCTCTTTTCTTTTATCTCCCTTCCTTCTCCCCCACCCAGGCTATCAGAATTGCCTATTCCAGAGAAAGGAGAAGATTTAGACTCTGCAGTTGCCCTATTAACCCCGTGAAATTCACAATCCCCAAGTGAAAACAGAATTCTTCAAAATAGTAGTTTTAAAATGAAAAGAGCATTTTCAATAGCGTAGATGAGGTCTGTCCTTGTAGTTACAAGAAGCAGGACCATCAGCATGTGTGCAAGCCAGCTTATTACTGGCTCTCAGCTTCAGGTTCTACTGGCACTGAAATTTTCCACCAATGTAGGTTTCTCTTACTTGTTTCACCTTGCTAGGAAACCTAAATTATGGCCAGAGTCCAGTCTTCGGTTAGTCTCCTAAAGCTAATGAGGACTTCAGGCACGCAGTATCTTAATTATATTTATTAGCAAAAAGCAGTAATTACTTGTATATTCTACGTGTAGACTGGTTTCGCACTCTTCAAAAAGCTGGTATACTTCCATCCACTCCCAACTTAAACTGTCAGACATTGAAATGACCGATCTCTTACCCTGTTCTCCATAGCAGACTTTGTCATGAGGACTGTCCACCAACATAAATCAAAGTTACCACAACAGACTTTACCGAAGTTCTTTCAACATGTGCAACGAAAGCACAGCAGGCCAGATCCACTCTCCTTGATGGGGTTCTGTTGATTAACATCAGCTGAATCTCTGGCCCAGCATGTCCAGTGCTCTCAATTCCCAAACCTGGCCACACTGGCTCTGTGAGACACCAGGAGGACATTTATATTGGAGGAAAGTTTGTTGTAACAGCTGTGTTAATAGAAAATCTATTTTCCCTGGGCTGTTTGTTACAGATTTTTTTTTTTTATTGTGACTTTGGCTAGCTGTCAGATGCTTCTATTTAAACAAACAAGTTTATTCCTCAAGTTTTTCTCAAGATGTTCTGCAGTGAAGTACCTCTGTCTGAGGCAAAATGGGTGATACATACGTATTTAGTAAGTGACGTCAGGATTTGTTCAAACACATTGATAAATCGGTTGTTGAATTGTGACCTCAGAATAGGATCTAGTGGGAGGAAAACAGTGGAAGGTATCTTAAAAAAGAAAATTTCCATTTCAGAACACTTACCTTTCATCCCAGATGTTTGTTCCCCTTCAAGTCAAGTCCGTACTACCCGCATCTGTGCTACCTGTGTCTGTTGCTGAAGGGTGAGCCTCAAAATGTATGATCTGCTCAATATAAGGTAGCAGTCCTTATGTACAGATATGTCAGAAAAACTGCGTGTTTGCATTTCTGGATTTTTTTTTTTTTCTTTCTTCTTTCCCCTGCCCTTTCCCATGAGTTTTGACCCAGCATTTTGGAGCATCTGCTGACAAGGCTATGTCAAAAGATTGTAGAGTATATCTTCTATTCCTGCATTTTGGCTGGCAGTGCATTTTGGCTTGCTGGTATATTACATTTGTAATCCTATACTGTGCATGCCCTCCTAGAATAGATCATAGAATCACTGAAAAATGTAGGTTGGAACCTCTGGAGGTCATCTGGTCCAACCCCCTCCAGCCCCGGCAATGCTGGCTTCAAAGTCTGATCATGTTACTCGGCATCTTCCTCCAGTTGAGTTTTGAATATCTCCAAGGATGGGAAGGCTACAACTCTGGGTACAAAGGAAAAAAAAAAAATCATCTCACTGAGAATGGTTAAGAGCTAAAACAGGTTGCTGAGTCGGAGGTTCCCTTGTTGCAACTTGTGACAGTTGCCTCCTGCATGCCCCTTCCCTGTGCACCTCTGAAAAGGGTTTGGCGTCCTCTTCTCTATAGCTCCTGCCCCCCAAGGTAGTGAAGAGCAGAGCTGGATCCCAGTTCTCGTAGCCCTTGCTCATACATCGCGTGCTGCAGCCTTCTTACCGTCTTAATGGCCCTTCACTGGGCCATGTCCTCAGTGGTCAATCTCCACTGTACTAGGGGACCCCAAACTGGACATGTGTCTAGCTGCCACCCAGAAGGGAATAATCATTTCTGCCAACCTGTTGGCTGCACTTTTGTCATCAGCCTTGGTTGTGAGACTTCTGTCAAGCCAGTCTTCCAGTTTGTCCTGATGCTGGGGAGTGGCAGCCCTATGCCTCATCATTTCAGTCCTCCCCCAGTTTGGTGTCATCCACAAATGGGATGAGGGTGTGTCCATCCCATCGACCAGGTGAAGCAATATTGACCTTGGTACTGACACAAGGGGGGCACCACTTGAAATCAAACACCAGTTGGATCATTAGACCAGAACCATTAGACCACAACCACTGCGTCTGAAGTCTGGTGACCCAGCCAGTTTTTCACTCAGCTTCTAAAAACAATCACGTATTTTCTTCTCTCGCCCAAGCCTTATGTTTCAGAAATGCAAATTTAATAAGCAGATTATTGGAAAACTGAACAGTGGAACAGAAATTGTTTGTGTTGTAGACTTGTAAAAATGCATCATTGCTTTTAAGAAGGAATAGGGAATCATGAAAAGGATAGAGTCCAGCAGATAAATGATTTTTTTATTTATTTTTTTTTTAAACCAGTCTGTGTTCATGTTGAAAGTGGTACATTCAAAGTGATTTGAACTGGAAAGAAATTAAAGGGAGAATTGCAATTGTTTTGAGTTAATGTTTTTGGTACGAATTTACATTGTTTGAGCTTTATTGCACTGGTTGTGTGTGGAGGACCTTTATAGGAAAAGCAGTTGAGGAAGACTGGTTTTAAGGGAAATACATTACAGTAAAACCACAAAGTATCAGGAGGGTTCAGCATAGTGGAACTATTTTTAAATCATTTTTGCTTTAAAATCACTGATGCTTTGAAGTCATGTTTATGTATGACTTTTTTTTTCTTTTTTTCTTTAAGATTTGAGAGACTCTTTTCTGGAGGTGGTGGCAAATTATTGTTAGTCAGAATTTGTTCTGTAAATTATTCTTCATCTGAAAACGAACTTGGGTTTGGTTTGGATAACCCCAAGGTCTGTGAGCGTGGCTGTCCCGGACTTGAGCTCATCTGAGCGGTGAAGTGCGGCACTGAGCCGGGTTTGACTGAGGCACGGTGCAGGGGGATTGTTTTCCCCCCCCACTTGAGACAGCCTTGGTGGGTGTGAGGATCTTGCAGCTGAACACCGTGGAGCTGTGAAATGGCTGGATCGTGGAGCGTTTTCCACACCATATGAATGCGAGGAATGGAGTGGCAAGTTGGGGGAAACGCTCTCTGGGCAGAGTCAGGCTTTCCAACCTTGCACAGCAGCTTAATGCTGGAAGACTTCAGTCCAACAGTCCTGTTTTAAGGGAAAATTCACAGGAAAGTCCTGCGTTATGTTGATTGTAGGGATTTTATACCTCTGTTCCTGCTCTCCCTCCTTGACACCTCCCTCTCCATCCCGCTCCCCTCCTCGGCAAACCAGCCAGCGCCCACCACCGTCTCCTGCATCGACAGGCACCTGTGTTCAAACAAGCGTCTTGTGTTTCAAATATATGCACGTACCTCTGCACAATACGGGAAAGCCTTGCCATCCTGCCTTAGTACGTTCATTTTGCTAACCTTACTAGATCCATTATTACTTCCACGTGTGTTCCTTTTTTTGTTTGATTTGGACTTGGAAAAGCTTGCACAACAACAAAGGTGTATTTGAGTGCTTTTTAACTAAGCCAAGCAGCTTTGATTGTTAAAAGATACGCAAGTATGTTGACTTTTCAAGTGGACGAGCATTTGGTAGGTGAATGAGATGGATCTATGGAGAATGTCTTCTATGAGACATCTCGATGAATGAACATTCATTTTTGTTATGACACAAATGACTTGTATTATTACATTTAATGGTCAGCACATCACCTGCAAAAGAAAATTTGGTGGCAGAGATCAGTAGCAGTGTTCTGGAAATGAGCAAAAAAAGTTACTGAAAATCTGCATATGAATTTTTTTGTCCTAAGTGTTGATACAATTTGTTTGAAGGGTATAAAGAAACTGTGTAACACTTTCTGTCCAAATAGTTATTTGGTTTTTGGTTTTTTTTTTTTAAACAAAAACAAAATCCTAAGAATTCCTGCAATGAATTTGGAAAAAATTCCATTCCAAGTATGAATTTATACAGCTATGCAAGGAACTAGAGATACTGACTTGTCACATATAAAGGAGGCTGGAGATGCATTGACTTTTTAAACACTCGAGTTTGCTGGAGGCACAGAACAAAATAATGATCTGTTGCTTAAGGTGCTGAAGGTATAGATTGTTGCCAGCCGGAGTACTTACAATAAAGAGAATGCCTTCAGTTTTGAGTAAAAGCCTGCTCACCATACCTTGAGGAATACTCACTCTCCTAAAAATAATCTGCTGTCAAATACAGGGAAAAAGTGAGAGCTATCAGCTTGCAACCTAGTTTACTGAATGGAAGATGTGTGTTTTGGTTTTGGTTTTGTAATTATTTCTTTTCATTGTTGACAGTGGAAAGCGAGTGAGTGTTTTGTTTAGGTTTTTTCCTGCCTCTCTACGCGTTCCCTGAAGCTCTTCTTGCTGTGGTCGAAAGTGGAATTGGGCAGCGAGCTGGAAGGAGCTGCAAAAGTTCACCTTTAACTGCTGTTGCAGCAAGAGAGGACTTTGGTGTTGGGGAAAATGGGGCAGGGTTTTGAGAGGGAAAAGCACGGGTACAGTTGGGAATTTCCCTTACGGTGCCGCAGGCAGAAATTGTTTATTCTGTTTTCACTACATATAATCGCTGGAGGTCTTACCCTTTGTAGTGACTTGGTCAGGATCATATGCGGTCTTCAAGTTTCTGACACGAGTCAGTAACTGTAGTTTGGAGAAGACTGCAAACTTTTAAGCAGTTCTGTTGTTCATCAGGTACACGTGCCCCTGGGTATAACCCTTGATTTGCCGTTATAAAGGTGTTTAAAACATCTTAGTCTGTCAATCTGATTGAAATTTAAAAATCAAGTTAATTTTGGAGACTATAATTGCTATTCTAATAATTACTAGTAAGCTAATCATTACTTTGCAGCTGCATCAGTTTCAGGAACACTCCTGTTAAGCTGTTGGTTAATTTGTCTTTTGTGCTGTTAGAAACAAGCACAAAAACCCCTTTTGATAAACATCTGATCCTGATCTGTAAGTTTGTTAGACGGAGCTAGTGGGGTTGAGGATGGACAGAGCAGTTCAACTGCGTGAGCCAACAGCAGCGAGGGCATCCAAAACTTGCAGGTTTTCAGCACACAGCTTTGTAAGAAGTTCCAGAGGAAAAACTTTATCGGGTTGCCTGTGGGGTTTTATATGTTATTTTTTAAGACAGAAGTAAAGTTAAGAGGGCACTGTTAGCTTGAGAGCTTAGTCTTTTACTGACGGCTTCACATTCGTGCTAAGTAGAGGTCTTTAATAAAAAACTAGTTTAGATGTGAAAATACACCTGTAGCTTGTGCATGTGATACTTTGTAGAGCACATTAGCAGATAATGATGTAAAAGTTTTGCTCTTTCACTAATCTTTTTGGTATTTTTTTACCCTGATGCAATAAACAACATGATATAAATATTGTACTCTTTTTGTCAGTTCCATAGGTTTAAATCTTAGTAGCAGTTTGGAGAAAGATCATTGCTAGAAGCTTTTATTGTGGTCCTCCAAAACCACCCTATTATCTCACAGGATACTGAGCCTTAAGTGCATGGTTCTGATTACGTATGACTTTATTTTTTTGAGGCTGTGCTATAGCTTTTTGTTTGGTTGGGTTTTTTTGTAGCTGGTGTTCTTGTAGATAAGATTTTTTCTTTTTTTTTTTTTTTTTTTTTTTTTTTTTTTTTGTTTGTAATATGCTCCTATTTTGAAATTAACCTTCACAAAAGGTGTAGCTAATAATTAAAGGAGTTTGGTCTCTGAAGATGACTGTATCCACCTCAGCCAGGACATTTCCTGTATGGTAGTCCTAAACGTGAGGGGGAAATAGAAAAAAACTGAGAGCTCACAAGGCACCAGTGCAATCTCATCCCTCCACTGCATGCCACCTGCTGAGCTTTGTAAACCATTGCTGCCACTGGGACATGGATCTAAAGAACAACATGCTGGGCAAACAGCATACTAATATTGCTCATGAAATGATCTGCATACTCATAAACATTTATATCTGTGTAGAACTGTGTGGGATCTGGGCCTCACAGTTCAGTTGTAGAAAATACTATGGGAATAGAGAGAATAGTGCTGGGGTATTTCTATAGTTTTTTTTAAGGTGAGTCAGAAAGCCCCTCACCCACAGCAATACTCCTGGCAGTCAGCGTAGGAGAGGCAGCCCCAGTGAACAGGGCAGCAAAACAGAGATTCGAGGGATCATTCAAAAGGGAATTCAGGAACAGTTACTGCTTCACAGTTTTCCCACAAGAGTGTCGCGAAGCAGGCCATCATGGGTAACAAGGTCATGAGCTGATGGGTGCCCTCAGCCTAGTCAGGCAGCCCGTGCTTGCTCTGTGGTGCTGCCTTGAGCAGATGGAGGGAGCTTTCCTGCAAGGAGACACGCGTGTGCCGGTAGCTGAGGCAGCTGTGGCCAGCGAGTGCAGCTGAGCTGGGAGCAATGTGCCGCCCATGTGGGGCACGTGCTGGAGCCCTGGGATTTGGGGGAGAAGGGGCCATGGCCGCGTCAGTCTCCACAGGCATCACAGCCACGGAGAGCCTCAAGGCAGGGCAAGGCTGCCCGGGGCTGTGGCTGCTCAGCCCCACGCAGGTCCCCCACTTACCTACTCAGAGGTTGTCCTGCACACACAGAGTTCCCCAAGACTTTT
>VFFE01007199.1:4405123-4445438 GCA_008921705.1 Burhinus oedicnemus | reverse complement strand
TAGATAAGATTTTTTTTTTTTTTTTTTTTTTTTTTTTTTTCTTCTTTTAAATTCAAAGCTTTGCATAATTTCAATGGATTCTGTGGTTTCAGCAGGTATAAGGCAGTGGATTCTTAACTCTGAAAACACCAGACTATAATACCTTGTCAGGAAGAAAGCTGGCGATTAGTTAAATAGGAACTTTGAGCTTTGCTTTGTTATGAGTTGCTGAAAAAGAAAGAAAAGGTTTGTGTAGTGTTTTGACACTGAGATTTGCTACTTTTCTGTTACGCAGCGGTCTTATGCGAGATTGCCTAAAGCCAGGTCTGTAATGCAGGAGCTCTGGGGGTTTTTTGTTGTATGGACGCAGCAGATCTGGAGCTGGTGTTCAGTCCGTAACAGCATTCCATTTTACATTCAGTGGACATCACGGTAGAACAGGAAGAAGAAACTCAATTTCTGCAGGGGGCAGAAAGCCTACAATGAAAAAAATATTTTCTTTGTTTCTGTGGATTACATCAGGGGATGCCCAGAAATTGTCAGAAGAAATTGGAACAGAGCTAGAGTTAACATGAAAGAATAAATGGAATTAAAAACAAGGTTGGCGCTGAAATTGAAGGGAATTTAAGAAATCTCTTCACTGAATTCTGTATGGTCAGTCCCCAAGATTCATCTGGTTAGATAGTTCAGTCACTTTTATGCAAAGCAAAAGAGAAATGCAGAAGTTCCCACTACCTTCCTGAATGTGGGTTTTTTGTTTTCCCCCCCCCACCCCTTGCAGATTTAAAGCGCTGACTGGAGCTTGATTTGCTCTGTGTGTATGCATGTGTGTCTACACAAAATTCAGACTGCAAATAATACTTTGTAGCATCAGAACTTAAGAAATTAAAATCTCCCTGGGTGATGCCTTATCCTTTTTCTGCCCCGTGGCCTCTTGCTGTGCTCGGTCCCTCTGCTCCCCTGGCTGGGCTGCTGCCTTGTCCGATTCCCCCGGCTGCCGGCAGGTGCTCAAAACAGCTTACTGGCAGGGACACACAGCTCTTTCCTCTTTGTTGGCGGGATTTGGTGGGATCACACGGGGAATTGCTCCAGGAGCTGGGGAACTGTGTTGCAGTCTGTTCCAGTTCGGTTTTGTGAGTAATCGCAAGCTTCCCGTATCTGTATTGTCTTATGGTTTTTCTGCTGTTAACAGATTCAGTTGCTTGAAGCTGTGACAGCTGTGATAAGCCTTACCATTTTTACTTCCAGTTAAATATTTATAAAATGTGAATTTCACTGTACGTGGCTTGAAAGTCAGATGGTGAGTCTCTGAATGTATTTGTTTAACCATCTGTAGCCAAGTACAATTAGCGTGTACTGTAAGGGCAGTGGTAATTATCCTGGCTAGTAAGCGTGCAGAATTCTTCCTTACTGGAAGATTATTTTAATATTCCCTTGGTGTAGCTTGGGGCAAGAGGGAGGTGGATCCCCATGCTAAAAATAATAAAGGAAGATGTGCATTTGTGTGTTGCATCAGTTTTCATTAAGCTTAAAATAATGTATTGTGCAAGGACACGTCTTTTTCAGCTTCTTCAGTCTAAAGACTATTAACAAGTTTAGCTGCTTCAAACACCCCCCTCACCCTTCCCAGGCACATGTATGCACACAGAAATAGTTCATATGGAGAAAGCTGTGTTCACCATTCGGGTTATAAAGTAACTCATCCATTTGTCTGTATTGCTTTAAAGTCAGCAGGATCTGCACTTCAGGTGCAGATTAAATTGCACTAAGAAAGGGAAAGAATCTGTAAATATTACCAAATGGTGCAGGTAAGAGGTGACTTGAAATGTCTCAGGGCAAAACAATTTTGCTTGCAGTTCCTCACTGAATGAAAAGGCTAGTGGTTTGTTTACGTGGAAAAGAAGAGGTAGCATTAGCTTTAACTAAAATACAGTATTTTGAATTTGAATTGTCATGCTTTGACATGGGCCCTGGTCTAATTAAATAAGTGCTTTCTGAAAAGGTTGTTAGGTATCCATGTATTTTCTTTGGTTTCTTTGTTCCCCACGGAAGGGAAATGGAGAATGGATGAGTAATGTGAAAAGGGGTTTTGGGAATGGGTGTGCATGTGGGGTCTGGTTGGGGTTTTTTTGTTTGTTTGTGTTTTTTTCAAGGGAAATCATATATGAGTGTTTCAGCAGTTTTAGAGTTCTGGGAAGTCAAGGCTTATTCATAGAATCATAGAATGGTTTAGGTTGGAAGGGACCTTAGAGATCATCCAGTTCCAACCCCCCTGCCATGGGCAGGGACACCTCCCACTAGACCAGGTTGCTCAAAGCCCCATCCAACTTGGCCTTGAACACTTCCAGGGATGGGGCCTCCACAGCTTCCCTGGGCAACCTGTTCCAGTGTCTCACCATCCTCAGAGTGAAAAATTTCTTCCTAATGTCTAATCTAAATCTGCCGTCTTTCAGTTTAAAACCGTTACCTCTTGTCCTATCACTACACTCCCTGATAAGGAGTCCCTCTCCATGTTTTCTGTAGGCACCCTTCAGATACTGGAGGGCTGCTATAAGGTCTCCCTGGAGCCTTCTCTTCTCCAGGCTGAACAACCCCAACTCTCTCAGCCTGTCCTCACAGCAGAGGTGCTCCGGCCCTCTGATCATCTTCGTGGCCCTCCTCTGGACTTGCTCCAACAGGTCCGTGTCCTTCTTATGTTAGGGGCTCCAGAGCTGGATGCAGCACGCCAGGTAGAGGGGGAGAATTTAATTATTTTATTGCTGACTTTGGACATGATGCAGTCGTAACTGCCTATTTATGGGGCAGGACAAAAAAAAAGTTAAGGAATTGGGTAAGGATGGGGGAGATCACTCTGACACTAAAGTACTTCTGACCCTCAGCTTGCTGTTTAGGGAAGACAGAACTTGTAAAAAAAGGTGTTATTGTAGCTTTTCCAAGTTGAACCGATTGTTGCACTTGTTGATGTTCGAGTCAATACTGGACTTTGGCTTCTAGTATCTTTTTATACTGGCAGTGGAGCGAAATGAACCCACTTCATGGAAAGGCTCACTGTGAGGTTTTTTTATTTTAAGTTGCTGTAACAGGAGTGATCTGAAATCATACGTCTCTTTAATTCTGTCTACTAGAACCAGAATCTCTTGATCTGCATGTACTTGCTCATAAGTTGACTAAAGGAACTATAGTATGAAATACCTTGTACAACTTCCACAGAGATCCATAAAATAACTACACATTCCTCTCTGCTGTTTTGTTTTAGTTGTAGAATAATATTTTTGTTCTCTGCTTTGGTGGATTTTGTGTTTTGCTTCAATATATTTGATATTTAAAAAAAGAGCATAAATGGGTGTTCCCATTAGGCTAAGTAGCTATTGACCTAAACGTTTAAAGCTTAGCTTGGAGATGTGAGATTAAAGTATAACTTCCATAAATTAACAGTCAGCTCCTATGTTTGAGATCTTTGTTTATTTTCTGCTCTATTTCTCACTGTGATTTTTTTAATTTTTTTTTTTTAGGCGTAAAGCCAAAATAATGGCATTGTTAAGAAGAAAAAGCAACGCAATGTAATTTTTACCTATACTTACACACACAAGTTCGCATGCACTGTTTCCAAGTGGGTATTTCCCTTCTGAGGCATCCATGCCCTCAGTTGGACTTGGCTTAGTGTGGTACATCACTGCTCACTTTGGTGCTTCTCCCGTTTCTTCTGAAACTTACCTGTAAACTCCCCAGGTCTTTTTGTCCGTCCAGTGCTTATTGCTCTGATCTTCATCTGGCATTTCTTGGGACAGCAGCAGTGGAAGTAACAATGCGCACAAATACCTAAACCCATCTGACTCGAGTGACCCGTCTGTTGGAAATACACTGCAAATACCTGTCGCAGTATAGGATTACATTTAAAAAGCATCAGTGGATAGTAGCGATAGTCTGTACTGTACGTTACTTTTTTTGGGAGGTACTGAATTGTATAGTATGTGTGCTTGAAAAAGCAGGTGTACATTTAACTTGGAAGAGAAAAATGAAGAAGCTGAATAAAATGTTTTAGAGTATGATTATAATACTACAGAGGAGGCATGGTACAGAAAATTGCACTTTTATCCAGGTGGTTTATTCATGGTGTCAGAACCGGGGAATAGGTAGGCATGAAACACAAGGTCTTTACCCTCTAAAATGTTAAAAAGAAACTCATCCTGAATAAGGTGATTTATTCATTTATTTATTTATTTATTTATTTTAAGGAAGACGTGTATGCTTTCAAAACTTGTGTAAAGAGCTGACATTTCTGTTAGTGCTTTTGTAAAACACTGGCATGTCTGATAAAATGCATTGAGACAATTAATGGAGGCTATTTTGTAATAATAATTTTCTTGACTTGAAATTTTAACTCGAGTGTAGTTCACAGAATAGGCTTAAAAGTGCAACACTGACTTTTGCTTCTAAATAATGAGAGGTTTCCAGATATTACCACATACAGGAGTCTGAAATTACAATTAGTAGTCTGTTAAGCTCTCTTAAAATACTGCTGTATTAAAAAAAAAAAAAAATAAATGTGCAGAGTAGAAATTACACCGTTTGTTGATATTCTGATGAACTTTACTAGTCTACAGTTAAAATTAAATATAAATCAACATTTGATTTTTGTGGCTTGAATTTTACATCAAATCGTACTACAAGGGGCTGAATCACAAGCCCATTGCTCTTTACCTCTTCTTTTATTTTATGTACAGTACAAGGTCTTTTAAAAGTAAATAAATAACCTTTATCTACACAATGAATGTTCCTAGCCTTAACTAATTACTGATACAGATAATATCAGAGGTATAATTAGAGTTGTGTACCTTAGGGGTGGTGTTTTTTTGCTTATGGTAAATGGAACATTTTCTCACCGTTCATTCTGGTTAGCCGTAGGGTTTTAAGTCTTGTACTTTCTTTTTGTGTTTCGCTGTGTTTCTTACAACTCTGAGTATGAAGGAGGAGGACTTTTTGCCAGTGTAAGAACTGTTTTATACAGTTCTGTGTTAAAGGGTATTTACTGGATTTCACTAGTACCGACTGATCTGGAAAGATGAGCTAAGCTGCGCAACGTGCTTTAGCAGGTTCCTGCCGTGTTGAATGCCTGCCTTTTACATGCAGTAAGGGCAGAGGCAGCTGATTGGGGTTGGCCAAGTTCTGCTACATCAGTCGTAATTATTTAAACTTAGACATGCCAGCTGTGATTTAAAAAAAAAAAAAAAAAAAAAAAAAAAAAAAAAAAAAAAAAACCAAGCAATTAACATTTTAGAAAGGTCTTTCTCTTCTATCTTCCCTCCCTTAATTGAAGTGAAAGCATATCAGCTCAGAGTCAAAAATGTTTTGAAAATCTTTGTGATAGACAAAGGAAACAAAGCCATGATATTGTCTTTTTTACATATAAGAGGTTATTGTAGCTATTTTCCTAAACATAATATGCAAGAGTACTGCTGAAGTGGTAATGCTGAACTGATAACTAATGCCATACCCAAACAATCCCAGTGAATTTGTGGAGGAAGGATTTAATTCATGCCCTCCTACCCTTTCAGGCAGAAGTGTGCCATCAATAATTCGACTCGGGAAGCAAAGAAACATGAATAATTAAATTTAGGTCATAAAAGTTTAAGTAACGTCCGGTCTCAGAAAGGATACATGTCTGGAGGAAAAGAAAAAAAAAAAAAGGCAAAAGGGAAGCAGGAAGGCAGAGTGGGACACCAAGGTTGAGTCAACAGAAGCCCTTCAGAAAAGGGGAATTCAACCCGAGTGAAACCAATACAGAAAGCCATAAAATACATCAGACAAACGTATGGGAAGGAAATCAGAAGGGTGATAAGTCTATGAAGCAGATGGTCGTCTTTGTAATGCGTCACCTTACAAAAAATATGAAGTAAGTGAAATAGTTTCTTCCTCAACAGATAAAGGAAGAAATTAGGTGGCGCTGTGGTGGTAAGTACTCTAGTTCCATGGTGGTTTTGTTTTTTTTGTGTCTTGTTAATAAGAATGAATTGCTGTTAGACTTTAGGATGTTGAATAAAAAGATGGTTAAGCTGCTGCACTGAAGCACAGCACACTGTCATGATCAGTTGGATATGCCAAAGAATTCTGGTAGAATTTAGGGATGAGGGGGTTGCTTTGTTCCAAATATGTGCGTTTTTACTGTCAGTGTGAGCAACACGGTGAAATGACAAAAATTGTACAAGAATAGTCAGTTATGTAATTTGGTTAAGACTAGGCAGGAAGAGGGCAGGACAAACAGGAGTTTACAGAGAAAAGAGGACCTTGATGTAGATTCTGAATCCAGAATTGAGCAACCAAATTTTAAGTACATGGAAGAAAAAAGATTGCTTTATCTTAGTGCTCATCTCCAAGGGATCAGAAAAAAAAAGGGGTGGGGGAAGCATATGAGACAATGGAAAGGTAGAACATCTCCTGTGAACAATGAACACTCAGCGAAACTAAATCCAAGGAAAAGGAAATACTCCCACCCACTCTTTTTTCCTTATCCTTGTTCTCACAGGATTAGTGTTTACATTGAAAAACACATCTCCTCTGGAGGCTAATGAAGGCAAGAACTATCCTGAGAATTGAGATGATTTAGACATTCCTACGAGTAGCAAGTAGGAGGTGTTACAGTAAATAATCTGTTTTTAGAAAACTGCAGAATTATTGTGGTTTTGGGCACAACCACATTTCAGAGGTGTGGATTGTTAGTGGTTGTTTGTTTTTTTTTTTTTTTCCCCTCCAGACGAAAGCATCTCTGAATTTGTTATTAACATAAATGGAGAAGCAAATGCTGTTTTTAGAAACATGGTGTAGGTTGGATTCACCAGTAGTCTCACTAGAAATGTTGAAAAATTGTTTTTTTTTTTTTTTTTTTTTCCCCCCAAACATTTTGCATGGGCAGCTCGTGACCTCAGTTTGTGTCAGGACCTCCTGAGATGGGAGGAACATTACTTTACTTACTTTTTGTAAAGACAAAACACCAAAAATCAAATGCTTTGATTTGTATGTTACTCGACTTTTGCTTGGGAAAATCATCAGGAATAACTTGTTTTACGAACATATGAGTATCTTCTCTCCCACTTTTAGGAAGCTGGTATGAGGCTTGTAGTATCAATGGAGATGTCATGGGCTCTTAGCTCTGTGAATATAAACAGATTTAAACAGGAATTGCTCTGGCTGAAAACTGAACTGCCTGAGCTGTTCAAGTGTTTCCAAGTGCTAGTGACTGCTGGAGCCATGTTGCCTTCGTCTGCATAATTCCAGCTATTTTGCAGCCACTGCTTTCACCAGGGAAAAGACTTCTGAGGAGTTGAGATCTGCCCAGTTGCACGTGAATTTCCATCTCAGATATGCAAACAAAAATCTGAGGGCTGAGCAAAGGCTGGTACAATAGAGTCAATCTTGAAGTTGCCAAATACAAGTCTTGGGTTACATTTCTCTTTAGTAAGAGAAGAAAGAAGTTGGTTGATGTTAGGTTGGGCGTGTTGGATCTTCTTGTCACTCCTTGAGATTTCTGAGATATGTTGTGAAGTTTCAAAATTTGATGTAGAAATTATAAGCTGAATTTGTACGACACGGCTATTTTGGCAAATCACGCCGGAGAACCATCTAATCTCATGCAGATGGTGGCTGGTGGTTGTGCTCCCCTCTTGTGGTACAAGGGAGCTCCATAGTTTGTGATTATGAAATAACCTTTTCTTTTGATGTTTGGCTTAAATACTAACCAGTTGTCGTTAGTAAGCATGAAATGGAATGAAATATCTTTTTCAGAGGGGCTTTAGACTTTATAATGCACTTAACAAGTATTCTTCTCTCGTTCACTATGTGTTACAGAGCACATCTGCAAAGTGGTTTATGTGCCTACTGCATTTATACTGGATTTGTTACATTTTTTTACCCAGGTATGTGTGTGTAAATCCTTGATGCGTGAATTGCTTGTGCAGATGTGTTCAAGTAGAAACCCCATGCTTCAACGTGTGTATGTTATGGATGTAAAGTACTTTCTTGGGCATGAGGAGGCCTCATGTCAAAGTGTTATCTCAATACATGTTTCTGAGGCTTGCGAAAGGAAGGTGCTTAACTTTAACTTTTCTCCTTGAGGAAAACCACCTTTTATTACTGTTTGAATTAAATTACGGGAGTTAATCATTGTTCATGTGTGTATGTGTGTTGAGAGAGAATGTGTTCACTGAAGGCAGTAAATCTAACAATTCAAGTTGTTTTCTTCAGCTCTCTGTGCTCAGCGAGATCTTCAAATATGATTTTCCTGTGTTAGGTGCTTTGAAAGCATTTTTAAATCCAGTAACCGCTGGTGAGCAGCATCTTACCAAAACAGCTCTTGTAATGTTTGGGTAGTGTTGTATATTCTGAAGGATGCTAAAGCTGAAATGTAGCTGTGCATCCTGAAGCTGTAGACATGACAAGTCATATGTTTGTCAAAGGCAAAAAAAAAAAAAATTACAGCAATTGCTTTGTTTTCCTCATTATCTCTCAGAATTCAGTTGGCAGGATTCAGTTCACAGGAACTGAAGGAGGCATACCCAGGTAAAGTAAAAGAAACTGCTGTCCCCATAGTAATAGTTTCCACACACCTGATGACCTTCAGTATGAGAACATACTGTGGGCTGTCTAGTCCAGTATCTTGTATTTAACTTGAGGCATCATCAGCTGATTTCAAGAAAGGTGTAAAACCTCCCTGCCAGACAAATGTGGGATGATCTTCCTCCTTATTCTTAATAGAAGTTGTTTTAAATCCAGAAGAAGGCTGCTTTGTATCGCCTGTAAAGCACTTGTGTGTGGGGTTTTTTTATACTCTTGCCTATTGTCTGTTTTTAAAACTCGCTATTCTTTGTGATTTTTTTTTTTTAATGCCTGTTTTTGTCAATAGTAATCTGAGTGTATTTATTGCACTCCTGAAAAGAAGTCACATTTCTAGGAATGGTTGCAGCTTTTGACTTTGCAGCAAAATGTAAATGTTTTTATTAACATAAATACAATGATACTTGTAATTTGAGTGCTGTTCTATTTTTAAGGAGAATATTGATATAGGTTACATAGCCTAACAAATATAAAAATGCTTCTTTTCCAAATATGCATTGCATTAGAGTTCCTAATATAAAGAAGAACAGAGTCCCCAGTTAATGTTTTTTTTTCTCCTCTTCTTAAAATTGCTTTGAAGGCAACATTTTTTTTTTCCCTACTAAAACCATTAAAACAAGACATTTAATTTTGTTTTACTATGCCAAAGTAATAAAAAAAATAATTTTGGTTGTAAAGAATGTTAAGAATGAAGTGTAATAGAGAAGAATACAAACCTCTGAAATATTTATTGCTTTTTTATGGAGCTCTTTGTTCATGTTTATTTGTGGTCAGTTGGAAGGAAGTAAGCACTTTGCATCCTGCTAAGCGTGGAAGGCTTTAAATATGTATTGCTTGGTGTTAACTTTTTTAAAACATTACTTATGACTGACACATCCTGGTGTAGTTTACTCTTCCCGCTAGTGACCTTGAAAGCACGTCTGTGCAATAATTGCTTATTGCTGGAACAAAAGATAGTTCTGTCTAAGATTTGTTTGACTTCAGGAAGCCGTGTTTGCCAAAGTAAAATCTTGGTGACGCAGCTATGTCAGGTTTCAGCAGCCCCACCTCTGCTAAGCAGTTTCAAGTTTTCAGTTTTAACCTTTGTTCGTAGCTATATTCCTTTTCCAGCAAAACATCTGAGGCGGTTTTCTTTCCTCCTTTTGCGATGGAGCTGTGCTAAAGAATTGCGGAGTTTCAGAAGAAAAAGCAGCAGCAAGTACTGTTGAGGTTTGCAGTAGTTTTATGTTGAGGTAACTGGATGGCAGGAGGATAAATGGATTCTCTTCCCAATCATTGTGGTAAGGATAACTCTCAATATTCCTAAGTACTGAATGGCACGGATGGTGTGGGTTTTGTAGAACAGGATTTCATAATGAGCTATACTTCATGTCTGAAAAACAGTGCGAAATGCCGTCACTGGGCTCTGATTGCCTCCCATTGCGAAGGGATACTGGATCACATTAAATAGGTACGTCTTCACTGCCATAATACAGTTTTCAGTGTGGCTCCGGGGTATTGCATTAACATTTGTCTTTGGTATTGGTGCTTAATGGAAGAATACCTTTCTAATGAGCCATGCTGCTGAAAGTGCTCCCTCTTGGACTGTGTGAATATAGTTTTGACTGCTTTATGAGGAGGATTTGCTTTTCTGTAATTATGGATTTGTAGGAATCCCTTCAAAATGAATAGGTTTTGGATAGCAATTACAGTTCTGAAGCTTATTTCACTATTAATGTCGCAAGCTGCTGAGTCGGTCCCTTTGCCTGTGTTGTACCTGCGTATATTGACCTCTGTTCCCGTGCTCTATGTGCTCCGGTGAGTGTGGGACCAGGTCTCTGATGAGCCTAACTTCTCACCATTATCAAACTGGAAGTGAGCATGTAATTACAAATTAGCTGTTATAATTGCTTTGGGGGAAAACCAGAGTTTTGAAATTGAGTCCTGAAGCATCGGCATTTCAAAAGCAGATCATCCATTTCTGCCTGGAGCCATCCCTATTTATGCGCCTGCATATAAGTGTGGCTTTTAATTATCAAGTACTGAAGTTTTGTGCTGAGACTTCTGAAATTTGTCCCTCAGATGCAAATGCTAATTTTTGTCAAGCCCGTAAGTGTTTTAAGCATCCTTTTTGAATGTTTGCGGAACGTGGAGGGCTGGAATCAAGAGCCGTGCTTTTGGAGAGCGTTCAGCGCATTGTTAATACTCCTCCCCGGCCAGATGCGATGCCAGGGGTCGAACCCTTGTTTACAGCAGAAGTAAATAAAGCAGTCTTTTTACAAATGACTTGTGAAGGAGTGATAGTAGTAGTGTGTGGAGCCTCTGTATTTCGTTCGTCACTGCGTTCAGCTCTGCCTCATCTTCATACTGCCCCGATTTACTGCCAAATTACGGGAGGGCTGCCAAAGACCCTCACTGAAAGCAGTTTGTAATCTTCTTCTGTGGTGAAGTACATGTTGAGTACAGTGTGACATTCATCTGCACAATCCACTGTTAATGAGTTAAAATGGGCATGCAAAATTTGTCATTTACAAAATAGACATTTTTTTTTTTTTCTCTGACTTGCCAGGAATGCCGTGTTTCTTTCTCTCATGTTCCTGCTTCCCGACTTCCCTTCTTCCAGGGCTAATCAACGCTACTCCTTTCCTAAGTCCCTTGGGGGAGCTGGTGAAGGATATAGGCATATTCTGTACCTTAAGGAACTAGGCACGACAAGAAAACTTAACAAACCTGGGGGTGCTTCATGGGCAGCACCATCTGACTAACTCGGTGGTCACCAGATTCAGAAACTTTTCTTTTTTTTCTTTTAAGATTTTAATATGGTTACCAAAGTATTTAATGTGGTTTTCCATTAGAAAAAAAAAAAATTCAATTTCCTCATTGAATGCTCTCCCGGTCATTGATACACACTGACTCTCCTGCTGCAGTGCAAGTAGAGATCTCCGGTGCTCAGTGTGGTCAGAGCTTGCATCTCCCTAGGAGACAGCGAGTATCTGCAGAGAGAATAACTTCAGCTTTACTTGAAATAAATCTGTTACGTGATAGATAAAAGATACCTGGAACGAGAACCTGCTCAAGAGCGGTGTCTCCCAAATGGTAAATGAAAGAAAACTGTGTATGGCTCAGGTTGTTTGGGGAATGTACTTCAACCAGGACTCAGGGTAATTGCTCAAGTGTTTGATGTTTATTGAAAGTTTCCTTGAAAAAGTCGATTTTTCCCCCCCCGCCTCCGTCTGTATCATAGTCAGAAATTGCAGGCCTCAAATTAAAATGAAATAAAAAATGCTTGTTGGAAAAGGCAGTGAGGAAGAGGAGGTTATACAACATCTGTTATAGATGAAAAACCTCTTTCAGCTTCCAGGAGATTGACTGTTACCTTCCCTTTGGGTCACAAAGCAGTGAACGCTAACGTGATGTCAAAATGGGATAGTAAAAGACTTGGAAAAAGCATGAAATAATCTCATTTAAGAATGTTTTAATTGACCATTGGTTTTCTGGCTGTGTTTAGCTATAACTGATACCTGTTTACCCAGTGTGTGACAACCTCTGAGAAGGGCTAGGGTATGCTGTGGGTTTTTTTGCTTAGTTAGGAAATGCGTAAAATTAAGAGCACTGATAATTGAGTACTTAAATTTATTCTATGCAGAGATGGTCCTTTTACTTGAGAACAGATTTACGTGATATTCACGGCCCATAAATCATTCTTGCGTTGCCTCCCCGTAAGACTATTGGCAGTAGTGTACGTTACTCAAAATATGCCTGTTTTCAATTAGCTCAAGGAAAATTCTCTAGTCATGGAAAGAACATCCATCTCTGTTACCTGCTCCGAGAATTAAACACACAAATACATTTGCACGAAGATTACCGAAGTTTACTCTGTCTAAGTTGTGGTAAGTGCTGATTTTAAAATAAGAGAGGATAGGAAGATTTAACAGAACTACCTTTGAAATGTTTCTAATCCTGAGACTCAAGTTGTGATCAGCTGCGGGATGGCTCCTAAGAAACAAGAGAAATGCAGCAAAAAGCGTTTTCGGCTCGGAAATCGGGAAGGATTTGCGAGAGCCATGTGTACGACGTGTGCTGGAGCTGGTCAGTCACCACGGCGGGATGCCAGACGCGTCGGGCCTAGCGGCCAGGCAAGGTCCTGCCTCGCTCCCCAAACTCGCCCGTCCCGTCTGGAGAGGGGAGCACTACTGGTGTTTGTCGCTTTTCCTCTTTAGCCGCAGTTTCCTGCACTCTCTGTTTACAGCCTTCCCCCTTTTCATCTCTGGGGTGGGGGAATTGAGAGCTTTCTGGGTCTGTTTTGTCTTCTCTGTACGACGCTTAGACACCCTTGGTTCTTGTTTGTGACTTTGCCCATTTCATTGTGCTTTGGTTAAAACAACAGGTTCTTTCCTTGCAATTACAGCTTACAGCACGGATCGTTCTGTGCTCTCCCGGTTTCTTGTCTAGCTAGTTCCACCTCTCCTGCATCGACTTTGTTCTCTTAATTGGAGAAAAGGCGAGGGACCTTGCCAACTTTCACGAAAAGCTTCTTTTCTTCTAAGGGGAATTGAAATAGTTCTCGTCTGTGACTTTTTCTATTGAAAACCAAGTTTGTGTGAATTGGCATACTTAGAAATGAACAATGTGCCATTAACGTGGTCAAACCTAAATCCCTTTTTGAAGGCAGAATGGGTGATCTTGATTTGTGTGCGGTTGCCAAAGTAAATGTCAGTTGAAGTCTTGTGGCTTGCATTTAACTGGAACAATATACCTGGCCTTTAAACGGAGCTCTCTTTCACTGCCTGATCCAGGATGAAGAGCTAATTTTATTCTGTTTTGCTGTTAGTGAACAAATTTCTGCAGGGACCGAATAAATAAGCACAGCTGTTTTATATTTTTCTAATGGAAGAGGCATTAACTTCAGGACACACTTCTTGGTGTATAAAACTTTATGGTGAAGATACGACTTTTTTAGGAGCATCTTGTCAGCCTGTTCTAGTGGAGGGCGCGTGCAGGCGTGTATAGATTTGGAGGAGTCTCTTTTGTGAACGTACGTCTGCTGCTTGGAGAAAGTGAAAATTTCCATACAGCAGTATCACTACATGTGTTTAGATTAAACTCATGGTGATGGTTCTTTGGGCTGCTAGGGAAATGTTAAGCATCTATTAATTTAAGTAGTCTCCTTTTTGTTGTGGTGAGAAGAAGTGGGTCATTTTGCATTGTGCATAAAAGAGAAATACACTCTGTGGCAGCACACTGAGGCTTGTTGCTCAGGCATGCAAAAGACTTAATGCGAAAGAAATACTGTATATACATATATATACACTCTATACTGGGAATTATTGACATTTTTGTTAATAGCACATAAGTGCATTTATGAGACTTTAAAAATACTTCAGATGTCTTCACTCTGGTCATGGCTGTTCAAGAACCTGAGAGTGTAGCTGTGTCAGTAGAAAACTGGCCTTTTAATAAAGTTTAGTTTTTAATAATCTGTTTCAGACAGTTCTGAAGGGCTGTATTTTATCATGGCCTGAAGTGCATGACAGGAAAAGATCTGTTGTGGCAGGTACCTGTGGAGGGACCTTTGTCGGCTTGTGTTACACTTCTTGAGGTGCAAAATACTCTTTACTAAACTTAAAAACCTGGCTGTGGGTTCAATGTAATATTTGGATGAAGGGAATCTATTTGTCATATTTTTGGCTGGAAGGTGGGGATGGGAGGAGGAAGGCCCTGACCATGATAAGATGACTTGTGTAGGTCATGAGTCAAGGGGTAGCAAGTGTCAGTTTATATCTCAATTTTTTTTTTTAATTATTTGTATTTTTTTTAATATATCCACGGCCTCAGGCTTTTGCAGGCTCAAGCAGACTAATGCCCAGTTCTTATGAGTTCAGGTAGTAGATGAGTAGCTCTCTAATGTAGGTTTTCTGGAAAATGTAGTTTGTCCTTTACTTGCACAATGGAAAAGAAATAAATTGTAGAGCTGGGAACAGATTATTTATTACTTAACTATAGGTTCTGTGCTTTAATCACAATCGTACGCGTCCCTTTTACAAATGCTTTTACCCTCTTGACTGTTGCATCCCTGTGAACACCTTCCACTTGAGGAAAATCTTGAACTTCCAAAAAACCGCAAGTTTGTGGAAGGAATAGGAAGAGAATATTTTTTAATAATAATAATAATAATTTAAAGACCCTGTATTTTTATTTATATACACTTATATAAAAAACATCTATATGTGTGTATAAATAATTTTTTTTTTTTTTTTTGCCAGCTGGCTTCAGTAACACTTAGTAAGATGGCTGGTTACCATGGGGTGAAACGATTTTTGTAAAACCTGAAGAGAAGGAGCATTAGGGTTGCCTCTGGGGAAGCCTCCGCAGGGAGCGGAGGTGCTCCGGCTGAGCAGCACACAGGGAAGAAGGAAACACCACCATCAAACACACGATGCCATTCGGTGTGCCAGGTTGTTGCAGTGCCCCTGGTCAAGTCCACTCCAGTTTGCTGGTGATTGTGTCGGGTGGAGTTGAGGCTGACAACTGCGAGAGGTCCTGCTCCTTTTGGAGTTAGTGGGAGCTGTGCCCTTGACCTGCCGGGGAGGAGAACGGGTGAATTCCTAGAATAAACTGAAAACTGTGTAAAGCTAGAATTACGCACATCTTGGATGTCTTAGTGTTTTGTTGCTGTCAGAAGTATTTGCTAGAAGAACTTTTCTGAGGGATTCCTGGGTTATCACCACAGCCCTAAATCAAGACTGCTTAGGATGGCTGCCATACTGAAGTGCTACACTGGGCCGTGAAAGGTAGGCAAAGCTAGCACAGCGCTTCGGGTTGCTTTTCAGGAACAGACAATGCTCTTTAAAAAGCTCCTTTTTTATGCCTTCCAGAGAGCGATTTTTGAATTTAAACATCCTGTCTCTTCAGGTTGTTTGGATAGAGCTCACACGAGCGCAAGGAGGAGAGAACAGATGCATGAGGAAGCACTCTGTTTAGCATGGTCGAAGGCTGGTATGTGCCAAACACATAAAAGCAAGAAAACTGCTCTTTATTACTGAGGAGTTATGTATTTAAAGGAGGGGCAGGGCAGGGGGAGAGAAAAAGGAAAGAAAAAGTATGATGGGTTTCTTCCAGCCCTGACTGATAGAATCTCTGTCGCTTACATAGTTTGTGGAAAGGAAATAGTCCTAATGGTTTTTCATGGATCATTGGTTTATGGGCTTGGCTCCAGAAAACCTTCTTGTAGAGAATAATTTAGTTAAAACAGTGACGCTAATCAAGTGAAATCGAGAGGGTAGATGCTCAGCAAGTTGAATAACAGGATGTTGATTCTTTTGTTGATACTGTCTCCCAAGTCCAGTAATGGTGGGCTTCCTGACATTACTTCACTTTCCTAGGTGGTACATGAGAGCTCCATCTGACTCGCTTTTTTTGGTGTGGCTGCCTTTACTGGCAGGAGCCAAGGACCTGTGCATCCACTAAGGTCCAGGCTGGAAGGCAGAGGATTCTCAGTGAGGCTTCTGGATTTGAGGTGGAGCTTTTTGAAACTCATTTTCCTTAACTATGTGTCTCGGCCACCTTTGACTCCAGCAGAGGGTGTTTTCTAGAGGACTGACAGCGGGTCCTGCTGGCTCCCCCAGAGCTAGGAGCAGCAGCAGGCAGTGCCCAGATTCAGCAGCAGGGGGGTCTTGGCTCCCAGCCCTGTATGGTCACGGGTCTTTCCACCATCCTTGGTGGTCTTCCCCTGGCTTCCATAGCATCTCCCTTTTTCTGTTTGGCAACGAATACAGGTCAGGAGTGAATCAGGTCAAGAAAGCCCTGAATTATGCGACATCTGAGGTACCCAGAATGATAAAATTCTTGTTGTCTACAAGATTTTTTTTTTTTTTTTTCCTAAACAGTATCATAGTTTTTACTGGTAACTCCACGAGCGGGCTTATTTTCATCAAGTTGCTAGCTTGAGCTAAAAATGGAGATTTTGTTCCTTTCCCCTGATGTCAGGCTCCCTCGTGGGTCTCTAGCGCAGAAGTAGTGGTACAACCAGCTGGTATGAACTTGTGCACAGCAGATGACTGGCAAACGGCAACACTTGAACATAAACTGAAATAAACCGGGATGTTAACTCTAGAACTGTAGTTTCACGTTCTTGTATGCATGTGGTATCTTTTCTTGTATACCAGTCTTGCTGAGGCTTTTCAATGAGATTTGGACCTCATCATTTATACATAGAATGAGAAAATAAAAAAAATAATGCTGAAATAGGCTTACTATAACTTTTGCCCTTTATTCTTCCTTTCAGTTATCTTTTTTTCCTTTTTCTTTTTTTCTTTTACTGACTGTAAAGTTGCCATTGAACAGGTATAAAATCAGAATCAGTCACACAAATCCAGTGCGCTTTCCTCCTGTCATAGTTCATCTTACTGCTTTGGACTTGACAGTAGCCTGCTGCTTTCGGACAACTGCAGTTTTCCACAGCTTACTGTACATAATTTATTAAAAACTAAAACACACACCATTCCTATCCCCTCCCTCCCTCCCCAGAAAAATAAATTTTAAAACAACTCAGGATGGAGAGCTGAAGTTCATTTCTAAATAGGGTGCAGACGTGTTTGCAAGTTGGAGAAGGGAACGTTCTTCAAAGTTACCTACTCTAAAGTATTACAGGGTATGGCAAGCTGAACTTGTCTTAAAAAACAAAGGCAAAAGATAAGACTAGAGGCATAATACATGCAAAGTAATATGTAAATTTGCTGAAAACCAGTCTTTTTTGGGTATGCATATGATTTCTATTGAAGTATCATACAGATCTCCTTTTTAGGCCTTATGCCTTACTTACCAAGACTATGAAAACAAGTAGCATGCATGTATGTATGTATGTCTTTACAATTTAACGATTACAAATTAATTTTAGATACTACTGTATTTTGTATATTATACCCAGGGCAGGTAGTCCTGTTTGTGGGATGCCATGCAAACTCGGGAAGAGACCAAAAGTTCCCATGAGGCATTTCTAACCAAATGAATCAGAAAGAAGCATAAGCTTTGTTGGTAGTCCAGGACAGTTAGACAAATCAAAGGTGTTCCCAGTAAAATGGGATTCAAATTCACTTTGCAACATCTAGAGTTTATGTCTGTGAGCTGCTAGACTCGTTGGAGTAAGTTGGGGGAATTCCAGTTTAGTTTTGAAAACTTATTTCTGTTTGAAACCAAAACCTAAATAAATATTTCCTTTTTCTTTTAGCACTGAGATTTTTAGCGGTGGGGAACTTCTTGTCAAAGTGCTTAGTGCATACCTTGTAATGGAAATTGTGGGAGAATGTGAATAGAACAGAAATAGACCCAGCGTTTATCTGACAGTTCAACAAAAAGTAAATATTGAGATTTGTTTCTCTTCTTGTAATGGACTATTAAAGTACAGCTGACTTGGGAACGGAGGGCTGAAGGGGACAATTTCCCCAAACAGTCATGTAAAAAAGCAAAGTTTAAACCTACATGGGCCTGTTGCTCACTCTCCCCACGTGGTCTAACAAATTTAAAGCCTTAATAAAAAGGCTGGAAGAGGGAATAAACTGTAGTATGCCCTAGGGAGGCAGCAAAAAAGATGAGACATATTTTTTTTCTACATCCCTGTTATAGCAGGGAATGTACTAAACGTACATGTCTAGCTGAGTGGGGGAATAGACCATACCTAAACTACAGAACTCCGACCCAGGAAAGATTCACTCAAGCAGTAGTAAAAATGTGAAAGAGGTGCCCAGTGACCCTGCTGAAGTTTGTCTTCGTGTTGAAGTACAGCTTGCCCTTCATCTTCCCAGTTGGAGTAATGCCTCTTGCCTTGTGGCAGTGGGAGCCCTTCCACTCCTGAGCTAGGCAGTGGCTTCTTGGAGAAATTTTTTTTCTGACTCTCAGATAATCAGCAGAAGCTATCCATACAGAATTTAAATTACTATAATACAGTATGTGGTGCATTAATGAACCTTCTTTGAACTGCCTCTTGAGAAATTGGTCAGACAGAACACCTGAAGCCTCAAACCAGGATGGCTTGGGGCGCCTTTGCTCCTCATGTATTTGAGATTTCATCTCGAAACAGTTTTTGCTCCTCATCTGCCCCATCCAGTTTGACAGGTGCTTCCACCCTCTGGGTTGGGACCAGCCTCTGCTTTTCCACCTTAAAAAACTCCTTCCTTTTCCTGTGAGGTCTACCCTGCTTTACACAGCACACCTACAGAGTTCTGTTGCTTTTGGCACTTAATTGCTAGGCTCGAGTGTCCCAGGTGCTTTAGCTTCTCTCATAAATTAGATTTTTTTCCTATCCTGTATCTTCTGAGTAGTCTTCTCTGCACCTGTTTCAGGTAAATTGGTTTTGAGGGAAGTGGTGTGGTCCTCAAACCAGGACAGGGAGAGCATGGGTTTTTGTTTTGCTTTCGACTAGGCAGCCACAATTATACATATAAAATTACAAATAGTGGTTTACTGACATTCTGTGTAATCAGCCAGTCCTGGTTTTCTACTAAAAATACCCTTTTTTTGTCCTTTTTTTTTGGGGGGGTGGTGGTGCGTGCATGTGTGTGTGCAGAACTACTGCAAAGCGTCAGTGTCAAACAGCTGTTGCAAGGGCTAATAGAATCCTGTGATCTTTTGATGCTCTGACAGCTCCCTTCTCCCCTTCATCTCCTGTTAATGGGTCCCAGACCATAGCAGAAGTCATTATTCATAATTGTCTTCCACCTTTTACGTTTATATTTCATTGTATTTGTGTTGCTCCAGCTAACCCAAAAGACTGTCTGATTTCTGCGAGATGCTTTAGGAACAGCGCATTCTCCAACCTTTGGTCTCCCAGAAGGCATTAGCAGATACCTGCTTTTTTCCGTTGTCGCTACATAACTTATTTAATAGCCCTGACCTCGCAAACCTAAGGAACACAGTACCTTCTCTTTGTCTGCATATCTTATCTTTTTATTGTCTGTCTTCAAGCCAGTGCTTTGTTCATCTTTGAAATGTTACAGGTCTGTACCTTAAATATTATTCCACGAGATACCACATCTGTTCTTGCTTTAACTCTGGATTCAGTTCACTGTATTATCCTTTTTTGAGGAATAAATTACCCGGGTAAAACGAAATTTGCATTGTCTTCACTGTTCAATTACATTTCCTTGATTTCTTTTGTTCAGATCTTTTGTATTATCAAGGTCATGCTTATGTGCTTGTAGCACCAAGATTGCTTTTCCTTCTCTCCCAAACTACTTCCTTTCCCCCTCCATCTTGTAATGATTTTTTGGCGTATCTGTCGTTGTTGTGTGTGCCAATTATTTCAGTGTTGTGGGATGGAGATTATCCAGATCCCCTTATTTCTTTATTGTAAATGGTCTAATTTTGTTTCCACGCTGTATGTGGTAATAACCATTATCTTATGCTTGTTTTCGGTGTATCATTTTACTGTCTGTCTTGAAACAGAAGGCAAATTATTTGCTTCAGTGTTTGTTCCTGCTTATTTTTTCCTAAGCATCCTCTTAAACCTCAGTATGTAGGTAGCTGCCTTTTTCTCCCTCTTTTGAAGCTGTGCTGCATAGTAACGGTAATGCCCCCGTTATTTCCTTTGCATGGTTCAGCTCAAGCAGGCTCCTGGTTGGTTTTACTCTTCTGTTTGTGCCTTGTAACCTCTGAAGCATGCTTTTCTTCCTTAAGCTGCTTTCCACTTTGTGGAAAAAAGGTTTCCTGCTTATTTTTATTCATCCAGGTAGTCTGGAGTCCTCCTCACCAAATTTGTTCTTTACCTTGGAAAACAGACCCAGTGAGTGGAAACGGGTTTCGGTTAGAGTGCAAATACCCTCTGAAATCGGTCTGCCGCATCAGCCCCATTAACAAATTCCAGTCACTTCTTGAGTTTTGCCCTTCCCAAATTCCAGACTGTTTGACGCGTTCTTGGGAAGTGATCGGAAATGGCCAGAATCGCCTTGTGATTGCTTGAGCTACTGGTCATCTCTCCTGTCCGACAGCGTGAACTGACTCTGAGACAGCATCCCTCTTGACCTGTGGCTGATGATGACTGTTGACCAAAGGAATCCTTCAGCTACCGTGTCCATGCCATTGCTAACATCCATGGGTTTTTTTTTACCCCAAAAAATAAAAAAAAAAATTAAAAAATGTTGTTTTCCCAGGAGTTCACACTTTTCATTGGCAGTGTATGCGGGGTAATCTATGGACTGCAGCCTGTGTTCAGGTGTAAATCTGTGTAGAATCCCAGTCACTCTCCAAAGTGGTAATTGCCAAAAGTCAGTTATGTTTCAACCATTCTTTATTTCTTAACCATTTCATTAGTATGCAGTGCTTCCTCATTCCTTTGCTTTTTTTTTTTTTTTTTTCTTTAGTCCAGCTTTGAATATCTTGCCGCCTTTGGTGCCTGTGTTGAGGTTGCCGTCAGTGTGTAGAGGATGGATGTTGCCAGCGTGCTGCACCGCAGCTAGGTCTGCGTGCTGCGGTCAGCCTGATCCTCCTTAGCGGTACAACATAGGAAGTCAAGCTCTTAAACTTGCCGATATGGTCAATTGCTCAGTCTTTCTACATTAGTTGGTTTTGATGGATGGATGAATCCAGTGATGAAGATTTGTGTGTGTTAGTACTTCTCTTCCGTTATTTTTCTCCTCACTTGTTGACTATCCTACCTGGCAGTTTTAGCCTTTGGGAAAGTACTGGCTGCCTCTCTAAGGCTGCGTTTCTCTGAATCTACTTCTTGTATTTCATAATGTGGCAACAGCTCATCTTTTGCAAGACTAACGCTTTTTCTTTTGAATCTCTTAATTGCCCACTGTGGCAGGACACTCCAGTGCTAGCGTTGTCATCTTAATGTGGAAAACAATCCATCATGCAAAAGAAATGTGTGGCTGAATTATTTTTTTGTGTATGTTTAAAAAAACTTTTCGCAGGAGACTATTACTTTAGGACCAAAGACCGTGTGGGAGAGCTGAAATTGCTGGAAACATGTTTATAGGGGAAATTCTGGCAGATTTTTAACTGCCATACAAGAAATGTGGCTGTCTAAAAACAAGAAGTTGTATGATTCTTTTTCCAGACATGATCCCTTTACCTTTAATTGCAATTTTAGGATATGAGAAGGTTTAGGAATGGAAAGACTCATATAAAATGTCTAATCACACCAATAATTGGCTTGGGTTTTTTCCTAATTCCGTGTGCCCAGTAATACATCTGCTTCAAGGTGCGGATACTGTCTATGCGGTTGTTAGTGGCTCCTCCCTCTCAAACTGGGGTGACAGATGTTAAATGTGCTGTGAAATTGTGTACGCTTTGAATGGTTAAAATTTACTTGTGTATCTGGATCTGCTATATATGTTTGTGTACCATTTCTGAACGCTCCCTTCACTGAGGAGTTGCCCAGACCCTCTCCTGTGCTCGATGGGTTCTTGTGGCTTTGTTCCGTGTGCGTGTTTGTTTTCTATTTTCCCTTTTCTCGTGCTTTTTTCCCCCTACTTTTTTTTTTTTTTTAAATATTGGGGGGTTTTCTTTGTTTGTTTGTTTTGCTTAGCTTTACTTAAGCTCCGATAGGGGAAGGCATCATCAGATCTCTTGTTTATGGGTCTGTGCATCTGGGTGTGCAGAAGGTGTGGGATTTTTTTTTTTTATTTGTTTGTTTTATTTTTCTGCGTTAATGGTGAGGAGAGATGGGCAGAGGGAAAGCATTAGCAAGTCTTGATGTCTGGCAGGGTTTGATTACATTTGGAATAACTAGCTGTGATTTATGTTGTTTAGTTTTCGATGAGGAGGAAGGGGAAGTGGGACACATCCTGCCTAACAAGTTCTTGTTATGCTCTATGATTTACCTTTGCACCATGTGCAGTAATACCGTTCAGATTATTTTCTATGTGAAAAATGTTCAGTATTGTCAGCTGTCGAGACTTCTGTCTAATATTGTCTGTGCTCGGGGGACGATTCCAGTCTTGATTCTTCTCTGTAGACCTTTGCAGCCAAGGAGCCCCAGGCATATTGTTGTTGCCGCTCTCTTAACAGATGAGCGTGTTTTTAATATTAATGGCATCAGATACAGGGAAGAATGTAGAGTGATTCAGAAGGCACAGGGTGAGACAAGGTCTCTGTTACTCTTTCTAGAGATCTGTAGAGATACTAGTGTAATCTTGCCTTGACCAGTGACTCGTACCAGAAAAAGGGTCTCAAGACTTTTGAACCCAGAAACAACTCATTTATAAATATCATTTTGTCTTCTCGCTTAACACAGTACTTTCTTCCTCTCCTTTATGGTCGCTGAAGAGATGTGAGGTTTGTCCTTTATGCACCCTGAGTGAGCTGCTCTGAGGGGCCAGGTAGGCACCTGATTTTGTAGGTCACAGATGCATGCGTCCATCCATACATATATATGCAAATCAGACTTGCAAGCTGTTTTAAACTAAATTTGGGGCTAAGTTGCTTCAGAGCTGTGGTGGTCTAAGGTGCTACTGACCTGGCGCAGCACGTTGGCATCGGTCGTTGTCCCTGCCGCCCATTTGCCCTGTGAGAGCTGCCCTCCTCCACCGTAGTGGGAGGTTGGGGGTGCAGCCGAGTCCTCCCCGAGGAGCGGGCATGTCACCGCCCCAGCACCAACGAGGGGTTCCTCCACAGGCACCTACTGCGTCTCCGTGTCTGTAACTGCAACGGGGGAATAAGATATGTTGGGGCGATAACTTCTTGAAGAAGTCTGCGAAATCTTGAAGGCCAATTTTTTTTGTCCTTTAGGCAGTGGGATCTTGTTTGCTCCTGTCACTCAGGACCCTGCCTAACCCTGTAAGCAGGTTGTTTTTAAGATGACTTCATGTTAAGATCTAGGGGCTGCTATAACTAAGTCCCACTTTGTCAAGAAAGGGAGCCTTTAGTCTTTATCTGGGGAAGTGCAAGTCTTACTGAGTGTTGAGTTCTGTTATTTGCCACTTGACAAAAGAAGGGTTAGTGCCAGGTATTTCCAGCTCTCTGCTTTTGCACTAGGGAGAAGGGAGGAAAAACAAGAAACAAGCATTTGAAATAAATCCTGTTAATGTTTGCTAATCCAGGTGTAGGTTTCATTTTTATCAAGACCTTTTTGGGGAGTGGAGTGAAGTGTAGATACAAATATCTTCTCTCTGTCTGTCCTTTTGATGCTCAGAGCGGGCTGGAATTGTGTATGTTGTGAGAAATCCTGGGCTAAGAGTATATGTTTCTGAGCAGAAATACTAAGAGAAATTTACTAGATTGAGAAGTAAAAAATACTCTTTCATAATATATCTAAGCACCTCTTTTAGCATAATAGGAGTCTCAAAACAGTTCCTGTCATAAACAATTCACGCTTTCAATAGGCAAGAAAAGCAAAAACAAGGTGAAAGGAAATACTTAAAGGAAATGAAGGTATTTTGTTGGCTCTCTGTTCTCCCCTCGTTGCCAATGTCCCCTAAGATGTTTTTGCCTGCTTGGTGCCTAGTGTCGAACATGCCCATTTTACACCTTCTCAGTTCCCAAAGCGGTGGAGTTACCACCTTTGTGCATGTTGACAAAGAGGAGCAGACAGTTTTCGTGTCATTATTTAAAGGCATTCCCTGGAGGAATTTGGGAACAGAGACAGACCCATCCTGTGAGCGCTGCTGGGAGGTTGCGGCGTCTCCCTCCGTGGTGCTCCCAAGGAGATCGTCATCGCTTTGGAGAGGCTGGAGGGCTGGTGTGTGTCACATCTGTCACACAGCTGGAAGCAGCCCTCCTCTTGTATTCGCTAGGAAAGCATTGCAGCCAAGGGTTCGGCTTAGGAAGGGGCTTGTTCAGTGCAAGGTTTGGGAAACAAAATACGGGCCGAAGTGGAGAAATCCATCCTATCACTGGGAGAGTATAGGAGTGTTTGCGGGGTTATGGGTGTTCGTGTGGCCTGCGTTTTGGTTTTTACATTGTGTATTTGGAATCCTGTTGTGTACCTCTGAATTGCTGGGCATGTCTAATAAATTACTACTTTGCTAGATTATACCATGGATTGGAAATGTGGCTGTGTCCTGAATATGGAAAAGTCATGAGTTTTCATTGATACGGTTTACTGCTTTGTTGTTGTGATCTGCAAAGGAATTATAAATTTGTCATGGGCACAAAATTCTGGCACACATCTGGAAAAATGAACAGAGGCAAAAAATACACCGTCTTAAACTGAAACTTGAGGGAATTTGCACTGATAATTTAGATGTGTGGATTTGCTGTTAATGTGCAGCCCCTCCGAACTGCGCTGGGAATAATCCAGCAATGTCAGCAATGCCTAGAGCAGGGTATGTGCTTATTTTTCAGGAACCTGAAATTGTGTTGATCTGTGGGAAGGTTAGAAAGGCAAACTCATGGTTCTTCCTTATCAGTTATGTGTTTTAAAATTACTTTGGAAGTGTACCTGCCCGTATACGGCTACGGGTTATTTTGCAGAATGGCACGCACTTCGGTCCTTTCTGATACAGCCACTTGCAATTCAGATAGGTTAAATAGAAAAGTTTTAAAGGCTCTCTGCTTAATGCTCCAGTGCAATTAAATCCTGGGTTTGTTTGTAAAAGATACAATCAGCACGCATTGGAACAATTTATATGACCCATAAAAATAAGCGGCGCTGGTCATTTTTCTTGTGACTCTCTTCAAGCAAGCCAAACTGAAGTGAGCTTTACCAAGAGCTGCGTGTTCAGGGACTGAACTCCAGCAGTCCTCCTGGCAGAGGAGCCCTTCTATAGCTCCTGGTGAGGGGTGTTCCACGTCATCAGCTCGATTGCTAATGGGCGTGACTTTGTTGTGAATGTTTCAAAAGTTTGGGTTTCTTTAAAGACACTCTTGATGAAGCTATGATCTACGAGGAGGAGGATTTTTGTGTGTGTGTGTAATAAAATTGGGAAGTTAACAGCTTTCGAAGTTGCAAAAGGAAAAAAGCATGAAAACAGACATCTCAGGAGTGCAGCATTAAGGGGAAAAAAAAAAAATAAAAAAAAATCCTGAATTAACACGCACAAGATGAACAGAAAGCATTGCCCCCCTCCCAATAATTTAGCGTTCTGAGGTTGGCTTTGTATTTCAGATCTGCTTCATAAATTATAAAAACTTGGATGTGGCAGATACCTGTCGCAAAACATATGGTTTAAAAAAACATATTTAATTTAAACTGCCATTGTTTATAGCTGTTCTGTTCAAGCTGCTATCTCACTGAATAGATCGTGCTATCTAGTGGCTATGCCCAGCAGACAACCTCACTTAGCTACAGGGGGCTTCACTCTGCTCCAGCTACCCCAGATATTGAAAAATATTTTTGCAGTTGTGGAAGAAATTCTTTTTTTTTTTTGCCCCCAATAGGAGGCTGATATTGCTTCCCTCCCCATTCTCTGGAAACATTGGATCATTTTAAAAGGAAATCCAGAGTACCTCAGTGGTTTATATCAGCTGGGTTCATTTCAGGCAAAATTGAAACTCCTGTGCCTCTAATATTAGTTTTGTGAAGCCAGCAGAACGCTTTGAGTAAGTTAATGCTTTGTGTAGGACTGTGCACTGTCTTGCTTATGCTGCTTAGGTTAGATCGTAAAGAAACCCAAAGCGATGGAACATTTGAAAAAAAAAATGTTGAAAAATGGAATGCCTTGCTTGGGGAGTTAGTTTATATTATTCCATAACATGAGGGGTGGTATCTATAACAGTACTAGGGCAGCAACCTGTAGGGGGGGGAAAAGATGGCTTTCTGTTATTAACTACGAAGATATTTATTTTTCAGACTTCAGTTATGCCATCTTATGTCTTCTATTTAAGATAGAGCTAAAACATAAATGACAAATCAGTGACATTTTCTCTCTAAGGAAAATGTCTCTGGTAGTAACTGGTGTTTCAGATTTTAATAATGAATTAACTGATGTGGACACAATTTCAGGTTTACAGTCTTCTAGGAGGCAAAACTGCTCTTAACATATTACTATATAATACAAAATAATATTAGTACATAGACTCACTTACCTAGCATTTTAATACACATTAGTGGAATTCATCTGGTGAAGGAGCAAGTCAGTAAAACCTGTGCTGGTCCTGCTTCATGGGGTACTCTAAAGCAGTTTTTTCTATGGAATTCTATTAAGTCAGCATATTTTTGGTTTTTTCATATTTATGAACTTATTAAAAAATATTCTTTTCTAGCAAAACAAGTATGAGAAATCAAAGTATTTGAATATTTTGCAAAAGCGATTTTTTTTTTAACTGATGGAGTAATAATAGCCATTCTTTTTACGAAAGTAGCTCTGATACCCAATCATTGGGAACATGATTAGAAGGAACATAAAAGGAACAACAGTGTCATATAACATTTACCATAGGCCAAGTTGTTCAAATGCTATTTAGTTTTAGTAAAATGTTGTTTTTCAAAAGACTTTTGCACCTACGAGGATGCCTTGTGTTAATAACTTGTTGGAATTGCTATGTTGTGTTAAATTGTACCAGAGCAGAGGGTGTGATAGCCTTGAGGTGAGTCCTGGTTCCCTTTTCAGTCAGCTGGAGTTTCCCACTGATCTTTAGGTTGTCCAGCACCTCACTCAGGAGATGGTCTGTCTTCAGAGCTGTGTCCTCTTTCTGCCCGGTGCCGCGGGCAGCACCAGGCGGACTCCTTCCTGCAGAACTGTGCAGGAGGGTCTAAAAATTTCTTACCAAATCCAATCTTCCAACAGCAAATCTAGTTTAAACTGCTAATTTGCTAATGATCTAAACCAAACTCCTGACTCAAGAGGTTCATGCCAAGTACAGGTTATTTCCGCTCTTAATCCTTTTACTGAAGAGTGGTACCTTGAAGGCAGTTATCTGCAAGCATTTTCTGGCGAGTTTTCAGGGATGGCTGGATTCATTCCCACAGCCGGTGCCTGTCTCTGTCCTGTCTGCGGGAGAGTGGACCTGTGCTGAAAAGCCACCGCACTCTCCCCACCTGCCTCAAGGTGCTCCACACCATGTATACATGTGTGTGATACAGACAGCCCAAGGTGTTGCTTTGGGTTTGAAAAATCAGTAGTGTTCTTGTAGAGTGGAGGACTTTGCTAATTAACATTTAAAAATTATTGCCACTACAGGCTGGGGCAGCTTTTCTTTTTAAAGAAAATAAACTTCCAAGTTTTCTGTAGATCAAATGCTCATCACACATTGATGTTGACACGTGGTGCCCATGCTCAGAGGTCTCGGATGGAGTCTACCTCTGGACCGTTTTGTATTGCTCTTGGGGTGGACGATTAGGATCGGATTGCAAATTCAGTTTACTGTTTTGCTATTTTGTTCCTTCCAAAGTGTATCCTGCCTAAGGATAGCAATTGATTTTTAAATGAGAAAAGGAAGGAGACAATGCAAATAAGCCGTGTTCTCTCACGTCGGTTTTAATGCCATAGACCTGATTTTATCAGTGGAGACAGAAAACAGCAAGATGCTTCCTCCAAATTGCTGTTTAATTTAATCCTCTCTCTCCACCTCTCCCCACTTCCCTCCAATGCACATATCCTCCGTGGGTTTGGAGGATGCTGCAAGAACAAACCGATTTCCTGTGATTGCAGGTATACTTTAAACCCTGTAATTTGCCTTAATGGAAGGTAACGCTGACCACTTCGTAGCAATGAAGCAGATAAAATCGGTTGCCTGATTACCCATCAAATGAGTTAATCATTAAATCAAATACTTCTCCTCCTTTGGTGAAACAAAATGAGTGATTTGAATTCTGTCAAGAGACTAGCAAAGAAAAATACTGCCGTATAAATCCTCTGTTAAGAAAATCTTGACAGGTACGAAGTGTAGTGATTTGCAGTCCACAACTGCTCTCTCTCGACCTTGTTTTGAGGGGGCTGGGGGCAGCCACCTCCTTTTGAGCCACCTTGCAGGGTGAGAGACACTTTTCAGCAAGGAGGTGTATAGTGACAGGAAAAAAAATGCAAAGCAGTTATTTCGAGGACTGCTTTTAAGATACAAATGTGTTTATGTTAAAATGTAAATATCCTAGCTATTCAAGTGCAGGAAAGCTGCACAAGTGACTTGCAACAATTCATTAATTCCTGATTGCTGTAGTATAATTCTACATTTTATTTTCCTATGGGATGGCAGAATATTGTGCAATTTGACAGAAGAGTGAAAATCTGTATTTTTGATGGGATGATGCCTCTAAGGTTGTTTCAAATCTTTTACCTACAAACTGAATGCTTCCTCAAATGATGCCTAAAGAAACACACAACATTTAGTAAAAACTCGGAAAAGGGACTGAGATTTTCCTGTCCTTAGTATTTTAGCCTGTCTTCTCATTGCTACTTAACATCATTCCTTTAATTCTGGTGTCCTGTAATATAATTTGGTAGCGTACGCTAGTAGGATGCCCAGCATTACAGGTTTGTTACTTTCAAGCAGATGTTGCTGCAGGCTCTGTTACGTTAGTAGGTCTCCAGCACTTGGTTGAAGGAAATAGCTGACTCTTCCTGTTTATAGAGATAGCAGGCAAAACATTTCTACTAAGTAAAACTTAACGCTGCAAACGTAATTTTGTCAGTTGTGCAGGGTCCTGTAAGCTCCTGTGTTGATGACAAACTTATTGTTAAATAAATGACTGTTACAGTTTGTCTTCTGAAGCTTTGCTTTGACAAAAACTTTTTTAAAAACAATGAAATTATTTTGGCTTGGGGGTAGAAAAAGGAAGAATGTGGGAGTTTTGGGACTTGTATACTGGACTGAGTATTGCAATGGTCGGATGTGACCTACAGTATACATGATTATATTTTTGTTAACTAATTTAGAGCACTTTACTAAGGTTTGGACATCTTTTATGTCCCAAGACTGTCTTGAGATCAAGTCTCGCTTTAAAAATTTGGAATATGAACAAACAACATAGACTGTAAATATATAATGACGATTTATTATGTCCGTAATTTAAAAGCTGTGTAGCCATGTGCAGTTACAATTCTGTGGTCCTCCATTTGGCTTTGTGGAGTGCTTTAAACATCATACAAGCTGATATGAGCAAAAGTGTTTGCCGTCCGTTTCATAGGGAATACATAATTCGAATTGAAGTTGGATTGGGGATACCCTCCTGTATTAAGAAAAATACAAATGCTGCCATAGTCTGTATTTTAAAAAAAGGCAGGATGGGGGGGGGAGAATAGTTTTTATTCCTTTAGTTTACTTCCTATGCATGCATATATATATAAAAAATTCCTTATCGTAAGCCCTCGGAAGCTTAGAGCAGTCAGTACTGTTGTCTCTTCTGCTAGTGAAGTTGCTTTTAATTGTAGTCCCATCACCCCTGGTATTGTATTCACTTAGATCATGGATTTTCATCCTTCTCAAAGAACAGATGGGTAAACCCTTCATTTGCAGCTTGATTAAATTCCTGTTAGAGCCGTGACTTCAGTATGTTTTGGATTGTTCCCTTGTTTTCCAGCTCTTATTACTTGAAGATGACTAGGTAGATCTGGAGCACAGAAGTTTCTTGCGGTGAAGTAAGGGTGTAGTGAGCTTCATCACATACTGCTGTAACCATCCCCACCTCCTCAGCCGGTGGTTTCCCAGTGTATGAAAATGCCTCTGACGTAATATGATACCACCAAATTCCTGCCGCTTCTGACCTTTAGTAGGTCTCTGAAGCTTTGGTAAGCTGGATTCTTGGAAAATAGGACTGCGTTTCTTAAAGCCACCAAGGACCTTCTCCGTTTTTCTTTTTTTCCCCATAGCGTGCTGTGTCCTTGTCTACACCACAGCTGTTGAATCTGTCAATTCAGTTAGACCTCTACTGCTGCACACCAAAGTTTCCCCCCTGTCTTTCTCGCTCTCTCTGATAAGCCTTTTTGTTCTTTGCTTTGACCTTGAGCTGTCATAACGGGGTTCATGATCCAGAGGAAGAAATTATTTTTCCTGACCTATAGAACGGTTTTTCTGGCAATATCAACACACATTTCTGTAGTCAAAAGTTGACTTCGGGCTTGACCTGTGAAAGAGCTACCAGTTAAAATGGTGGGTTACTTGCTGTCTCTTACTGTCCTTGGGTTTTTCTCCAGAGAGGCTGGCAAAGGTATCAGTTGTGTCATTTTTTTGTAACGTTACTATTCTGACAGGAAGAATAAATTGGAAATCAATACCTAAATTTGGGTCAATAATGTTAGTCAGACTTTCAAGTAAGTTTGACTTCTAATCTGGCAGATTTCATGTGTTGACTTAGTTGAAATGTCTCTTTTGATCTCTGTCTTGTGAACCAAGCTGATTCCTTCTAATGACAATTTTTATTGAACAATTCATGGAAATAGTGTGGCTTGTTCTTCCCATTTTATATTCACCAAATTTTAAAGTGAAGCTGAAATATAATACTGAGAACACTACTGAAAAACAGGAGAAGTAAACAGGACTTTCCATATTTGTCCTACAAAAAAAACCAACAAACCAACACAAAGACATATATCTTTTATGTCCTTCCAACAGCATAGGCCATAAACCCTGCCTGAGGATTTCACAATAGTTCAATCCTATATTTGTAAACAAACCATGATGTTTGTTATTGTGACCCATTTCACTGAGAGTACAAAATCTGCTGTCAACTAAATTTAAGGGAGTGTCAAGGGTATAGAACTGTCTCTACAGATTCCCTTTAAACCACTTTGTTTAGTAGTCTGTGCCATCAGAAGGGTAATTAATTTATGGACCGTACAGCTGTTATATATAATATGTCAAAACTGTGTGGCTGTAAATGATCTCTTGATAAGGTCAAACTCTGAAGTGTTGTAATAGTTTAAGGTCTGACACCTACATCGCATTTGCGTGTACCAGATAACATTTAAATCGGAGATACTGTCTTTATGCTGCGTGGTCACAAATGCAGAGAGGATCACCCCATCCCCTCAGGTGGAAGGTTTGGGTTCAGCTGGCCTACGCAGAAGTCTGGAAGCCGAAAGGTGTTCCTAGCCATCTAGATTAAGCCAGACTGTGGTTTTTCTTCCTCGTTTACGTGCCGTACCAAGACGCGTGCTTACGTCTGAGCCAGCCTCTGGGATGCATTTCCCATCCCTATCTGCTGCCCACGGAGTAGCCTTCTGTGCACAGCAAGGACTGCGTCGTCCCAGTGCGCGGCTGAGCCGGTCACCTCCTGTGTGAGCCCTTCGTGCAGCCACTGGACGTCATCGATAAGAATTAGTTTTGTGTGAAGGATTGCCCTTTTTGTTGGGTGTGTTTTCATAAAGGCTCTTCTAGTTCCTCAGCATCTTGAAGTGGATAGTAAATGAGAAACACTCTGGTCTCTGTCATAAACAGTGGACTCTTTCAAATTCTGTTGGTTTTATACAGTTAATTTAGTTTATTTTTTACTATTTTAAAAGCAGTAAAAATAGTGAGTGTTGCAGCAAAATGTTAGTGGAAATAGCCAACATTTGGAGACGTTTTGATATGCAAGAATGACATTTAATCTTTTTTGAAAGAATATGCAACTCTTAAGCAGTGTAATATTTCTAGAAGTAGATGATTTATTTTGAAAGTACTTTGTTAGAAAACACTTTTGCAGTTGGTCTCTCCCCTGCTGTTTCCCCACTTCTGCGTGGCAAAAGCAACATTTTTCCTCCTGTTGACATGAACTAAATGATTAGACAGCAGTTACTTAACTATAGCTAGCCCATAACCATAGCTTTGATATAGCTAAGACTACCAGTTAGTTGTCTTTATTAAGAATCAAACTTCTGCTGATTGCTTTCATAAAATGGAAATGCTTCATATTTAACAACCTTGTATGATTTACCTGTAGCTTTAAAAATTTCACTTAGGCAAAACTTGTGTGTTTGAAGCTGCGTAGGTTCTTGACCAGAGATGAAACTCTGATTGTCTCCACAAAAATACAGACTGCACTTAATAAGGATGCTGCTGTTCAGACTCTTCCCTTTTCTCGGGGCAGGGTTGCACATTTTCATGAGCCACCATGTAGGATAACTGGTCTGGAATGCCGTCTGGAACATATGCCCAAATTAAAATTTGCAGGAGAAACCTTTTTGTAGCCGCGTCTTAGATTTAATACATTTTCATCTTGCTTGCTGGCTGTTTCTGTGTTGATGGTAGGCAGGAAAGCAGCTGCAAGCAGTCTGCTGTGCAAGTGCTGCAGGCAGGCAGCGGAAGGCGTGCTACAGCTGTGGTTTGATGTTATGCTCAGTGAAATACCAGCATTAAACACTGCCACCCTTCCTACTCTCTGCATCAGCCTGCTGCCACCTCTGTCGCGTTGGTGCAGCCGCCTCTGCAGGCTACAGTCAGCAGCTGGTGCAGCAGAAAACCCACCTGACAAAAATAGACGTTTCAGGTGGTTAGTCTTAAAAGATGCCTGTGCATTTGGAGGGCTTCATATTGTTTGTGGGTTTTCTTTTTTGAGTTAGGCAATGTGGTTTGGGAAAAAAGAAATTAAAAAAATTCCCCATTCAGACCCCCTTTCCTGGGATGGTTGACCGCATGGACACGGGTATGGTTCAGTTGTGGAGGAGAGCCTCGGGACAACTTTCAAGATCTGATGTATGTCTGTTGTTTCTCGTGTTTTCTGCATGCTAGCTCTGTTTGAGAAAAATGCCCGTGGGATGAAGGAGCTCAGTTTAGAGTCTGGTAGGGGTGATGAGGGAACGGCCTCCGGCACCCCTGTGTGCTCTCTGCCACGTCCTGCCCTGGCACTGCTCGCTTGAGGACTTCAGTCTCTTCTGTATCAGTTCTTGTTTCGCTCAGTTTTCTGGCAATGAAACGTGATTTACAAGTGTAGCTGTTTCACAATCCCCTTAAGTCATCCGCGGGCAGAGCTGCTGTTGACGGGCATGGTTCCCACCGCTCTTTCCAGAGGGTGCTGCCACCTCCCTGCTGCTGCAACACGGTCGGTTGTGCCGTACGCCATAGGACTGGCCTGGAGAGTTTTCCTGGTTTGGTATTGATGGGTTGGTTTTCATGCTGTTCAGTCTCTCCGTGTGCTTCCCTGTGCAGCCCCGTTGAGCGGTTGTGCCAGTGGCAGGATGAGGATGGGAAGGATGCAGGAGAAGGGCAAGGATGCTTATTTTAGCAGTAGCACTGCCGTATGCCAACTGTAAGTGACCTTAATCGTAGCCAAAGGTCCTGCCTTCCGTCACTCTTGGTATTAATGCTTCAGAGAATGGGACTTTAATAGGTTTTATTACAGTGCCAGCACCGAGAGTGAAGAGGAGGAGCGAGCAGAGGCTCCTGCATCCCGCAGGCGTTAATGGGAGTGCTGGATTCTGCGAGGCTGTCCTTGTCCTTTTAGCTCATTAACCTCTGCGCACCTCGCAACTCCTGCTGGAAACAGGCCTGATGCAATGAGCGTCCTTAACTGCGGTGTGTATTTTAAAACTGTGCTTAATTATTTTTGTCTCATTTGATGAGATGGTTTTGATCTGTTGCACCGCTTAAGTGCTTGCAGATAAAACACGGTTTTAAAAACAATCTGTTGATTTCAGAAAGGATTTTTTCCACCTCGTAAGGAAAAAGGAATAAAAGGCCTCAAATCTTTAGGAATTGGGTAGTTATTAAAGAAATCCTTGTTATTCTCTCTTTTCCATGGGGTAAAGGTAATACTGGAACAGAGATGCATGCAGCTGCTGAAAGGTGATACTGTTTGGCCATAAGGTTAATTGCCAGCTGAAACATTGCAGCAGTTTCCTTTCAGAAAGAAGAAAGCAAAATAATTGAAGGATTGTTTGCCAGTGGAAACACGATCAGTTTTATACATACAAAGAAACAGAATTAACTAGTGCTGCCCTCTTGCAGCTCAACAGCAAGAGAGTCATTAAACTAGTCTCAGTACAGTTACCACTTTACATTGTTTAGGTACAGTTATAGCTACAGGTTTTCTGAAGGAAAGGTAGGTAGGGAGAGTTTCCAGTAATCCTTTAAAGGGAAGATAAGGTGATTGCTTCGTGCAGCAGCCCTTGGATCTACAGTCTCCTAAATTCGAAGTAGATGGAAGAGACCCTTGTTCTGTGAAAAAAGGTTTAGACTTTTTCCAAGTTCTATGCAACTGCAGGTATTTTCTTGGTAGCAGGATCACTTGCCAAGGAAACTCAATAAATAATCATTCTCCTTGATTTTTAATTACTAAAGGTGTCCTGGGGAGAAGGTGTCTGCTCTGCAGTCTGTCCAGCTGGGGGTGCAGTGGTTTTGATGGGGGCACCCCCAGTTCCATGGGTCATCAGAAGGCAATGGTTGGGCTGCAAGGCAGCAGATGGGTTTCTTCCTCCTCTTCACATGGAAGTGATGGCTCCAAAGAGTTCATGCCTTCCTATGGCTCTCTTCAAAACCTGGAGGAACCGTTTGCTCCCACCTCTGAAGAAAAGGTGTGTTGGAGTCGTTTTTGGTGCGTGAAAACCTGAAGTATGCCTAAAATGACTCCTTTTGTAGGTTCATAATCTGACTGCGGTCTTTTGAGACATCCTCTGTTCTTACCAGGTGTGTAATGTTCCTAAGTATGTGTATGTTTGGCACAAACAAGCAAAAACCCAATCTGTAGTTGTGCAATGTGCAGGGCTCTATTCCTGATCTTTAACTGGCTTTGCTGTGTTAGATTGAACAGGGTTGGTTTTTTCATGGTGTAACGTTGTACTTTGCACCACTGATATTCTGAGAGGTTTTTATCGAGGCAAAGGCTGCTTGCCTATGTCGTATGTGTTTTGTTTTGGTCTGTGCCATATTTTAAATACTTGTTTTACCGTTTGTGCTTACCTAAAATACTTCAGAGGAGAACCTCCTCATCCCCTACCATTCATGTTAAATAACAACAGGGAAGAGGAGCCTGAGATGGTGTTTAAGCCTGAAAAAGTTAGAGGTAGACATCTGTTGAAGATAGTGAGATTGCTTATGGGCCAGAGCTAGAGGAGTGAAAAATCCTAATGAGGAGTTAAGGCTTTCGTGAGAGATTTAAAGGCAAATTAAGCAATTTTAATCCAAGTCCTCAGCCCAGCAGGGAACAGGTGATGGGGTGGATTGAGACTGCTTCTGCCGTTTTCAGGGTGAGCTGTATACGGTGGGCCATTCTGAAGGTGCTCTACCATTTGCTTTGGTTCCTTCTGCCACACTCTGCATGGTCTTGATTTGGCAGGCATCAAGCTCTGTTTAAAATACTGCCCCAATGCAGCTTTTTCTCTTTTTTTCTATGTTGAGGTAATCCATTCTTTTTAGAGCTAAAAATCAGAGTCATAGATATCTGGAAATACCAGTAATTCATATCCTTTTAGTACAGTAGGAGATCCTAACTTTTTTTTTTATATACACAATGTTTTACTTACTTTAAAAATGAGACAGTCTAAAAAAATTTTACTAATTTGAACTACGTTGGATGCTTCCTGCCAGTTGTATGTAATCTGTCTTCGTGTGGAGCACTAATGGCCACTTAAAATGGCAGATCAGGCCTCTTTCTGCTCTCTGTGCCGGTCTTCACTGGCACAAAGAATGTCTGTTTGGCCTCATGGAGGATTTTTGCTCGTAATTTCTTTCAAGGCTTCATAGTTGTATTAGGAAGGATGTTGAGTCTGAAGGGATACCAAAATATGTGTCTGTGCGCATTAAGTAATTCTGTGTGTGCAACCCACCCAAGATAAGACTCAGTTTAATCTGATGAAGCAAAGGTTGTTGATGACGTGATGCAACACAGTGGTTGGGACAAGCTGGAAGGATGAGTTCGTGGTCAATCCTGGTGCCACGGCTGTGTGTTGAAGCCCTTGACTTTAGTTAGGGCTCTTTCCTTAGTTGCGTGCCCTTGCCTTTTATCCTTTATCATCTTCCACCATTCAGTTTCTTAGTCCCTTCCTTTTATTAATCACGGTAGTTGGCTGGCTTCATACTGCAGAGCTGTGTTCAGCTGACTGCCTTTCTCTTTTTTTTAAATCACTGCAGAGGTCGATTCCTCCAGTACATCAGCAGCTGCTGGAAAATGAAGATACTGCTGAAATTATGTAGATTGATAATTCTGGGGAAAACGTACAAAACCCGTTCTGTGCTGTCTTAGCTATATGTGTTGTTACGAACCTTCTTATCAACAGTTTGTGAGGGTGGAAAAAAGTGCTGCCCCTCCTTGTTTCTTGAATGGAGACACGGACTCCCCCTGTGTATTTATTTTTTTTACTATCCCACTGTTGTCTGGAAATCAAAACTTTAAGCCAGAGTTATTTAATATGCTTGCAAAGCTGGAAAATAATAAACTATTTGAAGTATGATAGAGAGAAGAGGCAAAATATATGCGGTACATATTCACAAATAGTTTTGTTTTGACATTTATCTTGCTGTAGTCATTCTGCCAACTGGCTTCAGGCACGGCTACCAAAAGAATGAACACATGTTGCATTCATTAGTTCTCATCTGGCTGTGCTTCGTCTTGCAAGACAGACGAAATCATGATCACGCTAAATAGGTTGTAATGCGTTTGTAATACGAGTTCCCTTCTGCCGAGCAGCGCGATAGCTTTGCAAAGCTGCTGCTTTTAAAGCCACGCTGTTTTGCTTCGTTCTAATGGAATGGACGGGAGGCTATTGCCGGTGATGTCAGTGCTTTTTCGTCTCGAAAGATGTCATATGAAAAATATTCAAATATAATACTGAACAAACAACCCCCCCCCGTGTGAACTTTTCCTGTCACGTTGTGCCGTGACTGACATGAGGTCTGTGGTGCTTCTGACACGCAGCCGGGAACACGCTTGGGAACAAACAAGGGCTTATCTGCATCGACCGAGTATAAAAATCCTTGTCGTTAGTCCTTTGCGGTGTTTCTCCGTGCTCAGACCGAGGAGGGCAAATCGACTGCTGTCGGCTTTTCATCGTGAACTGTCGCAACGTTAACGCGGGTGGCGAAGGCGGGGGTCGGGGGTGTGTGTGGGGGTGTGGAGAGGGATTTCAGGTGGGAAGGGTGGAAGTCCGCCGCCGTCGGTAAAGCCGCAGCCGGTTCCGCGGCGCGGAAGCAGGTCGGCGGGCCCCGCTTCCCGCGGGACAAGGCGCACCTAAGCCGCGGCGTGCGGGGGGCGGCCGCCTTCCCGCGCCCCGCCAGCGCCTGGCTGACGTCTGAGGGCTGGCCCCTCCCTGCGGCAGCCGCCGGGCTCCGTCCCCGGCCCACCCCCCTCCCGCCGGGGCCGCGGGGGAGCGGCAGCCGGGGAGCAGCCGGGTGCAGCAGCGCTGTGGTGCGGCCCGGCTGAGGGTCTCCTCAGAGCCCGCCGCGTGCCGGCCGGGCCGGGACGCGCGGGCTCGCTCTGAGCCTCGCCGGGGGAGCGCGGAGGGGGCCGGCGTGGCGTCGGTGTGAGGAATGGAAGACAGCTTGCCCTGCCTGGCCGCAGCCTGCGACCCCTCGGCGCTCGTCAACTTCTGCACGGGTAAAGTACCGCCGCCTGCCCCCGCCAGGGGAGGGCAGGGCCGGGCACCTACCGGGCACCCACCGCCCCGCTCCTCCGGCCCGCCGCGCCGCCCGCCTCTGAGGGCTCCCTAAAAAGGGCCGCCGGCTCTTTTCGTTCAGCCGTTCCCTTCCCGGGGCGGGGGAGAAGGGAAATCTGTAAAGTAAACACCGGGGTAAATATTTATCCGTGCGGTTCACTCAACTCTGCGCCCTCAGGAGCGGCCGGCGAGGTGTGCTTCACTCCAAGGCTGAGGCGGCTCGCTGCGCTGCGGCGTCCTAACCTTGAGAAAGTTAAAAAAAAAAAAATTAAATACAGTTTTGATGCGTGTGGATAGCGTGTAGAATGGCTGGGAGGTGATGAGAAAGTACTCGCTGGACGGCGAGGCTCCTGGCCGGGCGCCCGCTGCGGCGTGGGTGCCGGTGGGCGCCGCCGCCGGCGAGGGTCCCGTCCCGCCGGGCGCCCCGGCCCGGCCCTTAAATAAGGAGGGGAAGTATTTTGTGCGAGAGACCCTTTGCAGGCCTCGGGGAAGGAGCTGCTGCTGGGTGCCCGGTCTTTCATTTCGACCCCTCGGTTTTAGGCTTCACAAAGGAAAAGCCGGAGGAAGCCCGGCGGGACGGGCGGGCTGCCGGCGGGCCTCAGGCAGGAGGCAGTGCAGGCTCGTCCAGCGAGGTGGTTGTCACAGGGGCTGCGGCAGCCGTGTGCGCGCTGCTGGGCTTCGTGTGTGTGTGTGTGTGTGGAACAGGTATTTGCCCCTCAGAACTAAGGGTTTGGTGGTTTGGGGGGAGGTTTTTTGCCTTTTTTTGTTGTTGTTTTTTTGGGTTTTTTTGTTTGTTTGTTTTTGGGGTTTTTTTTTTTTGCACCGCTTTATTTTTACTAGTGTCGTAGTAAAAACGAAGTATTTCAACACGTATTTCCTTTCTTTAAACAGCTGCTATCAAGCCAGCCTCTCTTCAGTGTAAATCGGGTAATTAATCACAGCGTTGTAGCTGTATCAACCAAAAGTATGAGTTAAGTCTTAAAAAGACCAACCAAACAAATAACACCCAGCAAGAAATCAGGTCAGAGATAAAATGTATATGGTGAAGAAGTGTGTTGTTGCAAATGAAACAAACGTCACTGAGCAGCTCTCCTTTGTTTGCTGATTCGTGCCGTGGGGTTTTGATACAAATACAGCATCTTGCACAGAAAGCCTTACACTTTTGGCCTGAAATACGATGGTCAACAGCAAAGTTTCTTTAAAAGTAAGGGCAGGTGTTTAATGTGTAGATTTCTGTGTGTATTTAGCGGGAGAAAGGAATGACCTTCCTACAGTGTACTTTCTTAAAGTGAGCAATGCACTGTACTTTATCTGCTTCAGAATTCAAAGCATCCGATTTAGAATTCAAGATGTTGCAATGCTTGGGAAAGAGGGAGGGTGAATTGGAAATTTTAAAATTACAAGTGCTTCACACAGTCTTTTGCAGGCTTCTGAGGATTTTTAGGGTAGAAAAGAAAGGCTAATGTTTAACTTTATCTTTAGAACAAAATTCAAAGAACAGCAATTTTTATGGCTATAACTTGCAACTTTGTTTCTGATGAGTTAAGATATTTCCGTTGACTTTAGTGCCATTTATCAAGAGTTTCTGTGATGGTCTGTAAAAAACAGCAATGTCTCAGACTTGAGCTTGAGGCATATCTCGAATTTCAGAAGTGAGTGTGGCGTGATGGACTTACCTTTGAGATTTGTCTAGAAATCCGGCAGAATAATGTGAAAGAAATACATTATTTTCTTAATGCATGTGTTCTACTTTAGTTTTCTTTTCTGCATCTTAGAAAATAATTTTAACTAAAATCTTCATACAAGTCTGCGGATTTTACTGAATAAGAGTTAAAGACAGCATTTGTAATTAAAAGAAAATGTGGCTTTGGATACTCTTAGCAGTGTAATGTATTTTGCTGATTTAAAACTTGATTTCTACTTATATCATTAATCCTAATGTACCTTTATATGAAGTTTTCTGAGGAATGTGTGTTGGCTGGCAAGTAATCTTACAGCGATAAGAAACTGGTATGATGGAGAGTCAACAAGTGCTTTGTTCACGTGAAATTTCTAACCTTATCCTTGAGAGCTCCTTGCCTTGAGGGCTCTTAGCAACTTTGCAGGGGTAACAAGTAGGAAAAAGGCTGAGATTAAGCTGTAGAAAGAATTTGGATTCTTTTTTTTAATTTTTTTTTATTTATTTTTTTTAGCTGTACATGCTCATTCTTGTTTTATTTGAAGGAGTTTAAGGCTTTTTACTGGCAGTATGGTATTTCAGGTGAGGTTTTGGGAGATAACTTTTTTTTAATAAGTATTCTATAGTGATAGGCTTTTCTGTAGGAACTTCTCTACCTTACCTTTAATTGTGATTTTTTTTTTTTTTTTTTTTT